>JARQAB010000017.1:491831-1091831 GCA_036172955.1 Meloidogyne arenaria | reverse complement strand
ATATTAACATTCTAGGAAAACGATCGGATCGATATTAACAACAACACCTTCATCAGGAACTATATGTTCGATTAGGAACTAAATATGTCGAACATTAGGAACTAAATGTTCGACATAGCTGTTGAAATTATTTTTGAATGTTGAAATTATTTTGAAACCCATTTTCCTTTAATGATAACATTGTGAAATAAATATTCTTGCGAAGCTTTATATTCAATTAGTTAAATAAATTAAAAAACTATAATTTATTGAATATAACTAAAATATAAATTTTATCTTATGATCGCAAAATTAATCAAGATAAACTAGTCCAAATAAATTAAATTTTAGTTAAAATTAATGATATGGTGAAGATTATCTGAATATATCTAAAAAATTTATTACACTAACTAAAACATTTATTGGAATTTAATAAAAATAAAGTAGAATATCGTAAATGAATTCAGGTTCGATTTCTGCCAACAACAAATTAATGTGATGCTGAAGTTGAAGAATAAGTAATAATTCTCACTGAGATTGATTTTTTATAAAAATGTAAAATTCCATTAGATAGAATTATTCGTTTAAGATATAATCTATGTACTATTTTGTATTATTAGATAACTTTTTTTGCTAGCTTTTATTTTATAAAGTATTTATAAAATACATGCTTCCAATCTATTCGAGGCAGACATATAAAATTAAAAAATTCAAGATTGTATAATCGAGATTATTTTATTTCTTATTTTATTGTTTTCTAGAACCATATAAAATACTTTTTTGCCAGTAATCTATTAATCGACAAGTTTTTAAATTTATTATCAAAACCCTTTAAAAAATAAAAAAATGTACAAACTAAAAGTAAATTTTTTACAGTTTGTTGATATTCAGAATCATTAGAATTGTCATTAAAAAATTCATTCTCCTCATTAAGTTTTAAAAAATAAAAATTTTCTTAAAAAATTTTTTACAATTTTTTTTGAAACCTAATTAACTTTTAAAAAATTTAAAAAATAAAAAAAATATTTTTTAATTTGTTGTTCTTCAATATTATTATTTTCATTTAAAAATTCATCATTCTCATTATCCTTTAAAAAATAATGAAAAAATTTAAAAAAAATGAATAATTTTTTTACAACTTGTTGTTCAACAACATTAATATTTTCATTTAAATTAATATTTTCGGTACTTATCGGTTATCTCCCCACACATTATCTTCCTTTTATTTACCCTTCTCTTTCTTCCCATAAGTTACAAAAATGCCACATTTTCTTTCCCTGTTTCCCTCTTCTCCTTCCCAAAAGTTACAAAAACGTCACAGGCAATAATTCATCATTCTCATTATTCTTTAAAAAATAATGAAAAAATTTTAGAAAAATAAAATAATTTTTTACAACTTGTTGTTCCACAACATTAATATTTTCATTTAAATTATTATTTTCATTATATAATTTTTATTCAATACTTTTAAACATTAAATCTGTTAATTAAATTTTTAAACATTAATAGTCATTAAAAATTATGTAGTTTTAATATACATTTTAAAATAAACAATTTAAAATTAGGTCCGACATTGTAATGTGCTTATAAATAATTAAAAATATATCTTTCTGCATCAGAATTTACTGTTAATGAATAATTACACATTTATTAGCATATAATATTTACAGAATCAGAATTTACAGAATCAGATTTTTTACATATTATACAGAATCCTTATAATTTCAAATCTATGATCATTATTTTTTTAATATTTGCCAGTTTGCCCCCGATAAGGTACATTAATGTCCATTATTACTTTAATTGAATTTTTTATAGCTTTATATAATGAAATGTATTTGTCATCTAAATACAAGTTGCAACTTTTTAGTTCATTTGAGGTTAATTAATGAGAATAATTATGATTTATATGTATATATATTTAACTCTGGGTGTCAAATACAACATCACATCCATAAGTTTTTACTGTTTTTTAGTTTTTACAGTTTCTCAATTATAATATGATCTAATGGGTAATTATAATATGGTCCAAACCTTCTACTTCTAGAATTTAAACTTTCTCCAAAATATATTTATCTTCTCCATTATTAAAAATTAAATTAATTCTCTTTACGTTATTATCTTCTTACAATACTTAAATATTCCAACAATTTATCTGTTGTAATATAATATTCACATATAAAAATATGAATATAAAAATGTTAAATATTTATTAAATTAATTATTGAATTCTTGTGAATTTATGTAATCTATTTTATAAATTATTTTAAGTTGCCCAGATCTAAAAGATCTTTTAGTCTTTTTGCAAATTTAAGTGCCTCTCCTCTGTCATCATTCCTGAATTTTTTGTTACTTTAATGATTAGGTTCGGTTTGCCGATTTTAATTACTTTGTAAGGGTCTTGGAAGTTGTAATCAAATTTCACTCCTTTATCTTCACAATTTTTCCCTCTTTATCTTCCATTTTTTAAACTTTTTCGAGTTTTTTATTTATTTATATATTTTTAAATATATTTTTCAGAGTATTAATTTATCTGTGATTTGTTGATTTCTTAAATAGTTATTTAAATATTTTGATGCATTATTTAATTTACTATAATAAAAATTATTAAATAACATAATTATTAAAATAAGTTAATTAATTCGAATTAAAAAATTTTGGCATTTTAATAAAAATCTTTCAATTTTCATTTAGCTATTAATAATGTTGGGACGAACTGGAAATGATTGTGGAAGGATATATTCTTCAAAATTATTTCCGCTCCAAAATTAAGAAAAATAAATTGTGACAAAATTTATGTATATATACATAAATATGCAATTTTTATTTTATTTTTCCTAGACAATGTTTCCTAATTCTCTAGGTTTATTTTTGTTAGTTTTTATGTATATCTATTTTTTATATTCTTTTACATAAAAATTAGGATTAAAATTATATTATGTAGCATTAAATAACTAACACATATAAAAACAGATATTGACATTAAAACACATTGAATTTATTCAAATATCTTAACATATTAAAATAACTAACACATAGTCTTAAACAATTGCAAATACCGTATTTTCTCTAAAATAGACCCCGGGGCTTATTTTTTTTCGATCGACCTCTAGAGGGGGCTTATTTTAGAGGGGGGCTTATTTTGGAGGGGGGGCTTATTTTTTTCGATGTTTAAATTTTTGAAAAACTAAGATTTATTACCAAACATTTAGAAAAATTTTTCTAAAATTCAATAAAATTCATCCCATACTAAGTCTCTACAAGAAAAATCCTTGTCCAAAAACTCATCAAGTACTCTGACAATTGATCCTTCAGCTTATATATGCCTTTAAGTTGGAGATATATATATTTAAGTTGGAGATATCGGAGGATTAAAGTGAATATTGAGACATTTAGAGGGAGCATGTTGTGTTTTGGGAATTAGTATGGATATCAAAGGATATTGGTGATTAAGAGATGTCGGTGGATAAAGGTTAAAAAGAATTTTCAGTAATTAAAAGGGTATTAATGGATTTGATGGGATTTAGAGGATATAGCGAAGGATTTACCAGATATCCGTCGTTAATTCATCCTACGATATTCATTTTACGATATTTCTACAAATGACGAATATATCTGATATCCAACGAAATCCACGGATATCCGTTCAAACCATCTTAATCCAATAAACTCACTGTTAATCCTTGAAATAATTGTCAATCACCTAAATCTCCTAATCTACAGAAATCCCTCTTAATCACCCGATATCCTTCCCAATCTCCCTTAATCTTAACTATCCATATAGGTATATCCCATTAAACCTACAAATCCTCCGATAGTGCTATTAATCACCTCAAATCCTTCGATATCAAATACCCTCTTAATCACTTCTAATCCTTCTATATCCCTCCATGGAGACTCATCTGAGGGGACGCAACAATTAATCAACAATTAAAAATTTTATGAGGGAGGGGGCTTATTTTAGGAGGGGGGCTTATTTTAGAGGGGGGGCTTATTTTTTTTGATCGACCTCTAGAGGGGGCTTATTTTAGAGGGGGGGGGCTTATTTTGGAGGGGGGCCTATTTTAGAGAAAATACGGTAGTTTTTTATCGTCAACCAACATAGTTCATTTGATCTTTCTAACAAGAAGTTTTTTTCGTATTTAATCTAATTGATAATTAATGCCAGCAAAAGTTTAATAATTATTAATTCATTTTAAAAAATTTGTATAAAAAACTTACATTTATTTTTTAAACAATTGTTAAATAATTGTATTTATTAACATTTGCTTAAACAGTTGTGTTCATTTTGTTGTTCGTCTTCTTCATGCTCATCTGATAATTTAAATTATTAATATATATCATACAAATCAGTAGATTACCAATATTACTGATAAAATATTTTAAAACACATGCAGGTCTTTAACCATTTTAAATTTTATAATTAAGCCATTTTATTGTAAAAACAATTTTTTGATTTGTTTATTATTTATCACATGTTGTGTTTCAAAGTATAGATTATCTTCATTGAATGTTTTTTTGTTTAATGTGAATTATTATTGTGTATATGTAAATATTTTATAGGGCATAATGCACGCATCAATTTAAACAGACATATATTTCTTCAAATTTTTTGAAACATTTATTTTTTATTATATTGGTGCTTCTATAAATTATCTCTGTTTTGAATTTTTTAAATATAATATAATATTTAACATGCCAGGGTTTTATTTTAATGTTGTAAATGCGATATATAGCTCAATAATTGATTGAGTTAAGTTATATATTTTCGAATTTAGTATTGGTACTATATTGATAGTATGTTAAAGATTCCATAAGTCCGAAATTGTATGCTTAAATTGGTTTGATGTTGTTTATATTATCATATGTTATGTTTCTATATTTTTAAATTGCCGTTGCCTCAACTCTCTTTTTTTATAAGACGGTTACATAGATATAATTCTGGCCAAAAATTTCTGTTTGCTTCATTGAAATAATTTTGTTAAACACTATAACATTCTTTTCCAACAATTATGTGAGTAATTCTTAATTTTTCAGTTTAATTTTGATTCCGTTTTCGTTTAGATCTAATAAAATACTAAATAAAGTGATTGGTAAATTAAAAAATTTGATTAAAGTACTTTAACTATTAGCATATATGAAAATCTCATTAAAATTATAGTACATTTATTTTACAAATTTTTTAATTTCATTTTTTGTTTTTACTTATTATTTTGTTTTATTATTATCATTACTAAATTATTATACATATATTAAATTATACGGCTTTTAATATATAAAATGAATGCTTAAACTACAAAGTTAATAATATCAAATAAAGTATATTAATTTTCAAATTAATATAAATATATAAAATTTTCAATCATTTATATGAAGATCATTTATATTTATTTACTTAAAAACAACGGTATCATAATAGCAATAATTTGCTCATCCAAATTGTAAGCCATTGCTACTTTGTTATACGCATTAATAATCATTCAAATGTAAGGGTGTCCTATCGACCTTTATAAATTTCGAGGTTGATCCTGTGTATTCAGAATTATATTTTGATAATTATAATATTTGACAAATTATCCATTAATTATAATAATTTATCGCTAATTTATAGGATTCTATAATTTTTTAAATTAGGTAGAACATTTTGATTTATATTTAATCTATTCTTAGCAAGTTTAATAGTAAACTTATCAGTAAAATATATAAACTTCATTTTAAATTAATTTATTGTTAAATAAGAATTTCAATGAAATTATTTCAATATATAATATTAGATTAATGTTAAAGGTACTAGCTTTTTGTGGCCATTGGATTCGAATTTTTTCGAAATTTGTTGCTTTCTTAGATTTTGATTTATTTGAAAAGTTTTAATTATATATAAAATTAATAGTTTTTAATTTTCTTACAAATTTCAAGTTTTTTTCAATTTTCAGTTTATAATAAATTAAAACTCTAAGATGATCAATTAATGCATCCAATATGTAAAGGTTTTAATTTTATATAAAATTAATTATTGTTGATTTTCTTTCGAATTTCAGTTTTTTTCCATTTTCAATTCAAATAAATTAAATTTTACATCAGAATTTCCATCAAACTAATTAAGCTAAATTTTTTTAACTTTATATTAAATTGATACTAACCCATTCAAAGAATGGATCCTCATCAGTCATTAGGATGAAATTTATAGCCCCGTTAATTCTCGTTTTACTGACTACAATCAGTTTTTCCTTAAAAAAATTTTGAACACTTACGTAATTAACAACACGAAAGTTTTACAAGATAACAAAACTTCGACGTAATTCTATTAAAAACTTACTCATGCTTTATTTCTTTAAATCAAGTTTAATAATTTTTATCAAGTCAAGCATTGACACGTTCGTTCATGTCATTGCTCCTTCGTTAAATTGTCAATTAATATATCATTAAATAATTTTATTTAATAATTATTACATTTTTTAAAAATATAATGTACATGAAATAAATTATTTTTACAAGCAAACTAACTTTCTAAATATTCTATTTATTCTGTTTGTTAACTAATTTTATTTTTAATAAATTTATCAATTTTAACAATGATGTTAGTAAATTTCAAGAGTAATTTTCAAGAGTAGTGTAAATTTCAAGAGTACTCATATAAATCTAAGATTTTGGCATAAGATTTAAAATTTTTATATTTAATATCGTGTCTTATACTTATAATAAAGGTAGATTTTAAATAATGAAATCAAAACCTGATTTGTTTCGCTTATTTTTACTTTGTAAAATTGGTTTGTTCTTTCTTTTACAAATCTTTATATATTTCACTTCGATCAAAAACATCTTTTATTTTAACTCCAGCCAAATTTTTCTAATAATCTTTTATTATTATTTAAAAATATTTTTATTCTCCAATACTTTACTTTTAATATATTAATCATATTTATTTTTGATAAATGTTTATTTTAATAAAAATTTTCTAATCCTACGACAGATTTGCTTTAATTCATGTAAGTTGTTGCATTAATTCTACATCGAAGAAAGTAGACTATTCTTAATATTTTTGGTTCTTTTTCTCAACTAATTTATAATAATAATGTCAAATTAAAAGAAAAATGTTGTGTACTCGTACAACAAAAGAAACTTTGACAAACAGTCAAAATATTTATTAAGTCAAATCAATATAAATTAAGGTGGAAGAATAAAGCGCTGAATAAATTAAAATAGGAATGAACAGAGAAATGAACGAATGTAAATGAACGAATATGGGGTATTTGGGAACAGCTTAAATAGAGGGAAATGAGGAGTGGAAAATAGGCGGGAAAATAAATATAACATAATGCCAATGTATGAATTGTCATTTATATTTGAATGTCTATCTTCCCAACATCTCCCTTCTTGAGATAAAGCTTCCCTCCGGTGTTCTTAGTATCGCTTCTTGTCAGGATCAGGGTCAAGGCGAGTGATTGGTCTTCGGTTTCGCTGTGGTCTTCCTTTGGGACTCAAATTTTTCGGGCTTTCGTGCCGTGGAGAAATTTGGCGAATCAGTTCAGGTGTCCTAGCTGGTGTTCGGCGATCAGGAGTCGTTTCTACATCCTTTGGAGTGTCCATTTCAATTGGGTGACGCTTCCTCAATTGATTTACATGCCGGTGGACGTCTCGTCCAATAGCTGGGACTTTTACTCTATAAGTCGGTGAATTCTTAACTTGCTCAATTATGGTTCCGCTAAGCCATTCCGTTTTGTTCAGGCGGTAATTGAGAAGGTAAACTGGTTCTCCTGGTCTAAATTTACTTAATTTAGAGCCATGCTTAGTGTTGAATTGTTTCGTCATTTTCTGTTGGTGCGCCTGCTGAAATTTCTTAAATTTTTCTTTATCAATATTTGAAGAAATTCTTTGTCCTTCGGGGTGAACAAGGTTGATATTAGTGCGCATGTGGCGACCAAGAAACAGTTCATCTGGAGAGTGACCATTAAGTGAAGCATGAGGAGTAGTTCGATAAGCCAATAATGTTTCTTCAATCCAGTTTTTCTTTTGGCCACACTTTTTCATTGACCTTTTGAAAGTGTCAACAAATCTTTCAACCTGTCCGTTGGACATGAGATGGTATGGCGGTGTAAAAGTGTGTTTGATTCCAAATTCTTTGCAGAATGATGCAAATTCGCTGGATCGAAATTGACGTCCATTGTCAGAAACAATTTCTTTGGGGATTCCGAGGCGATATACAATTGATTGCAGAACTTCAACTGTATCTTTAGCCGTAATTGGATGCATTTTACAAACTTCTGGCCATTTTGAAAATGCGTCAACGAATAGCAAATAAGTGTATCCGTCTGAACAGGGGCCTGCGAAGTCTACATGAACTCTTTCAAATACTTCGTTTGGAGCGAGCCAGGGTGTCAACAATGTTTTTGCTGGGGTTTTGGAAGCTCCTTGACATTGTTCACATTGGTGAACAAGCTTTTCAATTTCTTTTCCAATTCCGGGCCAATAGACATGTTCCTTTGCTATTGCCTTCATTCGCACAATTCCTGGATGTGCAATGTGCAGAGTTTTGAGGATCCGGGATTGCAATGATTTTGGAATGATCATTCGTTGACCATAAATCAAACATCCTTCAATTTCAGAAATTGCATCTCTTTTTGGGTGAAATGCTGCAAGCTGTTGGTCTTCATTCTTGCGTGGCCAACCTTGGTTTATGCATTTCTTAACCGCTGACAGGATTGGGTCCTTGTCGGTTTCTTCAGCAATTTCAGTTGCCATGACTGGGAGTGGTTCAAGAACAGAATTAAAAATAGAGTTTATGTAACATTCAGTGTCGGTGCTGATGTTAGCAATTAAAATGTCTTCTGTTGGCCTTGGGTACTCGTCGATTAGTCGTGACAAAACATCTGCTTGTCCAAAAGATTTTGTATTGATATACTGGATATCAAAATCATAATTCGTGAGGATCAGTGCCCAACGTTGCAATCGGCTTGCAGAATAAATTGGGATTCCATTCTTTGATCCGAATATTGCGACAAGCGGTTTGTGGTCGGTTTGCAGTGTGAACTTTCGACCATAAAGCATGCGGTGAAATTTCTGTACAGCAAATACGAGGGCGAGAGCCTCCTTTTCTATTTGACTGTAATTTCGTTGAGCCGCTGTAAGAGTGCATGATGCATGTTCAATGACTTTTTCAGTTTTGTCGGGGAAAACATGACTGATGGTTGCACCAATTCCATCTTTTGAAGCATCTGCTGCTACGATTATTGGAAGTTTGGGATCGTAGTGGGTCAGCAACAAATCAGAAAGCATTATTTCCTTTGCTCTTTCAAATGCTTTTTGGTGGGTTTCGGTCCACTTCCATTCAATTTCCTTTTTAAGCAGCTCGTCAAGAGGTGATCTGATTTCACGCATTTTCTTGATAAACCTTCCATAGTAAGTTAGAGCTCCTAAAAATGAACGAAGTGTACTTTTGTCGTGTGGTGCTGGCATGTTTCGGATGGCCTCAGATCGACCTGGGTCCGGTTTGATGCCTTCGGGTGAAACAACATGGCCGAGAAATAAAAGCTTTTCTTGCAGAAAATCGCATTTTTCCAGTTGCAATTTTAATCCATAATCTTGAATTCTTTTCAGCAGTAATTTCAGAGTTTTTGTATGGTCTTTGAATGTATTTGATGCGATGACAATATCATCAAGGTAACCAAAAACTCCTGAAATTCCAGAAATCAGTTGATCGATTAAGTGCTGGAAAATTGATGGTGCCGACTTCACTCCAAATGGAAGTCGTTGGCATTGAAATAAGCCTCTGTGTGTGTTAATAGCACATAATTTCTTTGATTCCTCATCGAGTTCCATCTGAAGATAAGCATCGCGTAAGTCAAGACGCGAGAAGAATTTGGCACCGTTTAATGCCATGTAAATATCTTCAGGACGAGGTAATGGGTGCCTGTTTAATTCTAATGCATTGTTTAAGCCAGTAGAAAAATCAATGCAAATTCGTGTTTTGCCATTTTTCTTCTTGACGGCTAGAACTGGAGCTGCCCAATGACTAAAGTTGATTGGCTTTATTGCTCCAATTTCAACTAATCTATCCAATTCAGCATTAACTGCAGGTAAAGCACCATATGGAACTGGTCTTGCTTTACAAAAGGTTGGTGTGGCTCCTTGCTTGAGATACAAGTGAGCTTTAAATTTCTTAACATGTCCTAGTTCTTTGCCGAAAACATCAGAGAAGTTTGTTTGCAGTGAATGGATTAGTGATTTCTTATCGGTGATTGGCAAATTTGCAGAAATTGATTGAAGGTGACAGGGCTTCATGATCTCTTTTGGGATTACTTCCAAATCTTTAATCCATGGAATACCCATTAGATCGTGTTTGACTGCTTGACTAACATAGGCAGTTAATTCAATAGGTGTGCTATTGTTGTATGAAACCATACAATCGAATTTGCCTTCGGTTGCAAATGATTGTCCGTTGCAGTTCATGGTTTCAATGTCGGCGGAAAACAAAGTTGGTTTTCCAAGCTTATTCCATAATTGTGTCGTGATTAAGGTGGCTTGAGCGCCAGTATCAACATTCATACGATGTGAAGATCCATTAATGTTAACATTTACTTTCCACCATTCACCTTGGTTGTTGATGGTGAAGAAGCTTTTGACAGGTTTTTGCACAATACTGATTGAATTAGCAGTGTATGTGCTTCGACAAACCTTAGCTATGTGACCTTTCTTCTTGCACTTGTTGCAAGTCACATCTTTGAATCGGCAATCGTTGCGCCAGTGATCGGTTCGGCCGCAAGATGCACAAGCATGTGTAGGTTTTCCACGAGAATTTGAAGTTTGTGTTAGCTTTGGTTCTGCCTTAGCAAAGTGCCGTACAAACTTTTGGTTCTGTTTGCCTCCTTTATCTTTCAAATGCTGTGGCTTAGCACGGATGGCATTAGTGTCGGCTCGTGGATTGTTCAGTGACAAAGCGCTTTCCTTCACGAGCTGATAAGCTCGACATTCTTCCGCTAATTCTTTCAAGTTGATGGACTTTTTCTTCACTCTGGCATCTTCCAGAATTTGGAGACATTTCTGTCGAATGTCATGAGCATCATCGCGCAAAGCAATGATGAAGATCAGGCACTTAAGGTCTTCCTTAGTGAGTGCCATGTTAGCATTTTCGCATGCTGCATTAATCTGTCCAATCAATGAATCGATGTCTTGGTTCGGTTGCTGTTTAATCTTGAGACACTCAAAGCGTCTTACAAATAATGAACGTGTGTCGGCAAAGAGAAGTTTCAGATTCTTAACCGTATCATTGAATGTAATGATATCGGGCGTGTCGGGAGCTACGCTGTTGCTGTATTTGGCGTATTCTTCCTCTCCTAATTTTCCAACCAAGAGTCTAACCTTTGAAGCATCAGGGAGGTCTTTCCCATCATCATTTATTAAGGTACCAAACCTTTTAAACCAGCTTTCAAATGTCGATCCGTTTTCAGGATCATAATTGAAGGTGGTGATGCGGGCACTTAAAGCCGAAGCTAGTGTGGCATTGTTAGCAGTGGAGGTGGTCTGGGCTTGTTGCTTGAGGACTGCTTCTAAAACTTGTTGTAATTGCTTGGCGTCCATTTTTATTGATTGATTAAACTCCACCAAGGAGAATTGTTTTTGCTTTCAAAGCGAACAATTTTTTTTATCGATGAGTTGAGAAAACTCCGTCTCGGAGAAATTGTCTAAACCGCCTAGGTTAACAATTTTTTTTGAAGATTTTAGAAAAACTCCGTCTCGGAGAAATGTATAAGCCGCCTAGGCCAACAATTTTTTTGTCTGATTTGTTGAAAATCTACTACCGCCAAGGTAAGTAAATTTAATTGATTGGCCGAGTCGGGTTACGCCAATAAAAAATTCCAAATTTGTCGAGTCGAATAGGTCAAAATAAATTGCAAATTTGACGAAGCGAAATTAGTCGATAATTAAAGAAAGTCGACCAGAATAAATAAAATAAAATTCCAAATAAGTAGTCGAATGAAGTCGAACAAATTAAGTAGAATTTCAATAAAATACTTCAGTCAATTAAGTATGTCGACCGCGCCAATTTTGTTGTGTACTCGTACAACAAAAGAAACTTTGACAAACAGTCAAAATATTTATTAAGTCAAATCAATATAAATTAAGGTGGAAGAATAAAGCGCTGAATAAATTAAAATAGGAATGAACAGAGAAATGAACGAATGTAAATGAACGAATATGGGGTATTTGGGAACAGCTTAAATAGAGGGAAATGAGGAGTGGAAAATAGGCGGGAAAATAAATATAACATAATGCCAATGTATGAATTGTCATTTATATTTGAATGTCTATCTTCCCAACAAAAAATAAAAAATACAACTTAATATTACTAAATTTTTATTTAATTAAGATTTACTCATTGAAGTTTCTTTAATGAGATTTTTAAAGATTTTTTTAAATTTTTTACAAAACTATACATTGTAACGCTACTTTATAAGACTTTATCTATTCATTATACTATAATATATCGATGTATTTTATAAGACCGATTAATTATGGGATTATATCCTTAGAAATTTAATTAAAAATAAATAGAATAAAAATCATAGAAAAAATTATATGAAATGTTTCGAGTTGTTATTACTGATCGTTTTATTTAATGATATTACGTTAATATTATACGCAATGATTAATAAGTTTTAAATTAAGAGATAATAAACCTGAGATAATAATATAAGAGATAATAAACATGATTGAAGTATTATCACAAAAGTGATAAACAATATGTGAATATTTATTAAAAATCAATGCTTTCAACACAAATATCTATCAAATCCTGAATTTTGAAGTTTTTCTATTATGTAGCATAAAAATCTTTGAACATTCGAAGAATAATAAAAATCAATGGACAGAGAATGAATGGGTTTAGTTAGATTTATTGCATTGTAAATTAAGTAAACAATATTGATAATGGTACACAACTGACCTTAATGAATGGTCAAGTGTGGCAGGCATTATTTTTCCAACTCAAAGATTATGATAACTCAAAGATTATCTAGAAAAAACGATCCGCTTTACTTAGGAAGATAAAAAATGTGAAGCAAATGAAAACATCTATGTTGAAATAAAATTATTTATTTAATGAATAAAAATTAAAATTAAGCTAAAATATGTTCTGATGTGGTAATCATAAATATGATTTATTTAAAATTTAACTTATAAAGTTAAAAATATTAGAATTTTTGAAAAAACCTATGTTGGCGTCATCTTTATTAGAGTAAGGGCAAATTATTAATTTATAAAAATTGTTTTATTTGTGATATATGCTCCTAAGCGAAGAGTAGTGAAGAGAAAGGTGATACTAAGCCGAAATAATTTAATACTACTGTAAAAATTAATTAATTCCAGATAAAACTTTTAGATTAAAATAATATGGGAATAATTCTTAAGAAATTAATAATGTGAATGACATTATTTATTATTACATTTTAGTTTATTTATTTATTAATGTTCAAATAAAATCATGGAAGATATATTTTCAGTATTTCTATCTTTTTCGAAGAAAATAATGAATAATTTATGCGAATATAATAAAATCTAAAAATACGACTAATTATTGTGTACCTTATTGACTTATTGTTAAAATATTTTTTTAACGTTTAATTAATGATTTTTCACTAAAAAATGTTTGTTTTATTCGTGATGATGCGAATAATATGAAAAAGGTATGCACATAATTAAAATAATTTAATTCGGATAGGTTTTTAGTTTAATGATATAAGAATAAATCATGAGAAATTAATATTGTGAAAATAAATAAGTTTAAATAAATTATTTTATATTCCTTTAATCGTTATTATTATAAATCAGAAGCGCCAACAAAGAATATATCAAAGGAAATTTAATGAAAAACGTTACAAAATAAAAAAGAGAAATCCCAAATAGTGAACTCTGGCTCATTAAAAATTAAAATAAGTAACAATAATAATAAATAAAATGTAAGTAAATAATTTGTTCTAGATCTTTGTTTAACTCGAATGTATCGAATTAAACTATTTAAATAAATATAATAATTAAATATTTTTATGAAAATAAAAATGAAAAAAATTAAATACTTTTATTACAAATATAACTAAAAAAATATGAATGAATAATGTATGTATGAATGAATAATGTATATACAGAAATTTGAATATGATAAAAGGAGAAATATTTAAAAGTTAGATTGAGTGAATTATTAAAATATATTGGGTATATGGGAAAAATATATTAAGTAAAAATACGAAAAATATTACAAATTGCTTAAATTATGGAAGTATATAAACCCCTAAATTAATTGAAATACCGATTTCTATATTTCTGAAATGCCGAAAGCGAAATCTGCTAGACAACTCGCTGCTATCAGGCGTAAAGCCGGGCTTAATACAACAAATGCTGATGCTAAACTCGTAAGGACGCTGATGCTAAACTCGTAAGACGTTGATTATTAATAATTGGTATTTGAAAATAACAACAGCAAATCGGTCAACAATTTGCCGTGACTTTCGAAACATGCTAGATAGGTGCTTATTTTTCGAGTTTTATCATAATAATCATTATATCAGATTTCAAGAAAATCTATTCCCTATGTTTTTAAACTAATAATTGAAAATTAATATGATAAATGAAAAATTTACAATAAATATTTTTATGTAAGAATTCATATAAATTTAGATATTATGTAATAAAAAATAAACTTTGATAAAATATTTTCATTTGTGCTTTATATTAAGGTAATACTAAGTGTTAGAATTAATTTATTCTAAGAAATTTTTTAAAAGTTCAATTCTTAGAAATTAAATTGTAACATATTTTCATCTCTAAATATTTTTAGTTTAAATTTAAATTTATTTTAATATTAAAATATTATTTATGTTCAATCCTATTATTTCGATAATTCTTTATAATTGTACAATTTGCCAAATTAACGAAATACATAAGTTTATGACTTAGGGTCTTAAATATCAATAGATATTTCTATCACGGAAGCATAATAGTAGATTTCAATACCCATATGAATTGTTCCTCATGGGTATCATTTACTATAAATGAAGCTTTAAAATACAAATATATAACTTTTTCAATGAATCATGTCTGTTACATATTTTGAAAGGAAAAAAATTGTATTACGAAAAATTACTGAATTTAATTGATTGATTTAGCTGTGTTTAATTCCATCAAAAAAAATTTTTAGCGTTGATGAATTAAAAAAGAAATTTAATTTGAGAAATTATTGACATTTGGAAGAAAAAAATTTTGAAGAATTTCTTTAATTTGTTGGTGCTAATAATATTGAGAGATAGGTAAAATTAAATATTAATTAAATAATATAATTAAAAATTTTTGGAAATAAAAAAGTGCGTGATTTTAATATTTCTAGTAAATGATCAATAAAAAATAAAACAAATATATTCTAAAAAATCTTGCAAAATTATTTTAATTATAATACAAATTTGAAGGTTTAGTGTAGCTTGACAATCATAATTTAAAAAACAATATTTAATAATTATTTATATATAGTTTTAATGTGTATAAAAATTAGTAAAAGCTTACATAAAATTAAGATATAAAAAATTCTCTTTGTAACAACATCCATTTCTATTTTTATGCAAATAAAAATTATTTGCATAAAAATTATTAATATGGTAACGATTGATTAAACAACTTTTGTGCGATATGAATATTTTAAATTAATAATTTATTAAAGATTATGTGAGAAAAAGTGAGGGACTTTTGCAAACAATAAAACATTTTTGATATATTTTGTTGAGTAAAATTTTATTGAGATATAAAAATAATTAATCTTTATTGAAGACCAACAAAGTTTATTATGTTTTTGAGACAATTTTAAATAAGAAAATTGTATATAAATAGGAGCTATATAAAGTTCTTTTGAAAAATTGATGCTTTTTGAAAATTTTTTAGTAAGCTTTTAAAAATTTAAATGTTTTTAAATGATTTGAACAGATAGCACTGGCTATCACCATGATATTATTTAAAAATGTGAGGGCCTGATTCAATATTTTTTGTTTAATATTAGCGCGAAAGATAAATTTTAATTGATTAAATAGATTTCATTAAGATTACTTTATTACATATATTTAGAAAAATTTTGAACAATATTATTTTTGAACAATAAAAATCTATTAAATTAACAATATTATTTAATATTATACATAAGTATTTTAATATAGGTAATATTTGGTTGTTGAATAAATACTATTATAGCAATTTTTCATAATAATTTTATATTACTGATGTATAAAACAGGTTTTAAAATATTGCATTTAACTATGTAACTTTTAATAAATGTAGTCATTTATGAACAACAAAACAAAATGCTATTCAATCATCACAACATTTTGTCAAAAACTTCTAAATTATCAAATTTAACAACACAACAACCTTAAATTCAACGATATTACATTCTAACAAGGCAATTAAATGTGCTACAACAAATTTTAGCCACAAAAGAACAGCAACATCATAATCTTAGACAACAAGATTTGCACAGAATGCAGGAGGAGCAATTAGAAACAAGCATCGTTGGTTTAAGTCCTAAATATTGGACACTTATCTAAAATTTGCGATAAGAACAATGCGATGAGAACATTAAATTCAAAGTTTAATTTTTTAAAATTTATATATAAAATTAATTAATTTGGCGTTCAGTTCAAGCTCTGGCCTTTTTAAATCTGCGGCACTTGTTGATCCTAAAAATTTCAATTTATAAGTTTAAAGTCAATTTAAAGTTAAAATGTACATTGCAAATTTTCTATATTTGAATCCCCTATGTTATGCAGATATTCTACAAAAAATTATTGAATTAAATAAATATGCATAAATAATAAAATTATTTTTAAACCTTATTATTTTTGCTGCTTAAAAGAATATCAATTATATTAATAAAAATATATTAAATTAGTGTTCGTTAATAATTTTATTTAATTATAAACAGAAGATTTATCAATTTATATTCATATATAATGTTTGTTAATATTGATTATAATATTTTCATTAATTTTAAACAAAATTATGTAATTGTTTATTTCATAATAAATATTTAACATAATATCAGATTTAATAAATAAGTTAAAATAAAACAAATAAACAAATGGAGAACTTAAGAGGAATTAAAATAGGAGCCTAGGATAGAAGGATATAATTATAATTGAGTATACAAATATATATAATTTGTATATTTTATAATTTTGTTTAATATAATATGCGTGATTTGAAAAAGAATACAACTTAAATCTATAAAATTAATTCATTAAAAATAATTTTTTAGCAAATGATTTCATGGATATTATTGGTTTACAAGAAATTTTATGTGATGATGATTGGGAATCTGATAATTCTATGTTGTCTTATTTTGCATTATCATTTAATAAACAATAAATAAATTATTAATTAAATTTATTACAGTAAATATACATTTAGTTCAACAATCAAAAATTTTTATTAAATAATTTTATATAAGTTTATAATAATTTATTTTAAATTTTAAAAGAACATAGAATATATAAATCTAATTTTTGATATTTTAGACGAGAAATATTTATATAAATTATATTTGAAATAAATTATTTAATTTTGAAATATTCTTAACAACATTACCGATATTTAAACTAAAGATAATAATTACACTAATTAGACTAAAAATCAGGATGCCCATTTACATTGCAAGCCTGATGGTATAAAAGGATTGAAATTGAACAATCAAGATGTGAAAGGATATAATTCTGATGATCCATTAACGCATATCATAGGTTTAAACTTTGTTTAAAGGTTTCGATGGTCAAAATCAAAATTTCTAAATTTAATAAAATTTTTAATTTTTAATAGAACGAGTTAATAATTTTTAATGTCGATGCCAAAACGAACATTAAAGAAATCGAACAACTAAATAATTAAAAGTTTACAAAAAATGAAATCTAAAATCTAAAGATAACTTAATTTTAGTAGATCAATAATACATATTTCAAATATAAACTATAATGTTTTATATTATGTACAAATTTGATCGTTTTTAATATATTAGATAAAATAAAAATACAGCAATAAAACTAAAGAAATAAAGAATAATAATACCGACTTTAAATAAAGCTAATCTCTTTTCGATTTAAATTAAATTTTTATTTTAGTTTATAAGATTTACAAATGAAAGGTAAAATTTGTACGCCGAGGAAAAATCTTTCTAGAATTTAAGAATGAGAATGACAGCGGTATGATTTGTTATGAATTTAAATTACATATATTTCTTACAAATTTTTTTTAATAGATCAAGTTAATAATTTTTAATGTCGATTATATTATTAGAAATGAGTAATAAAATTGATACATAATATATAACTGAATGTTTCTCGTTTTTGTTTAGATTTTGTCACAGTCTTTTTGTTAAAAATATTTTTAATTTTAATTTCCTTTTTTAATCATGCGTAATCATAAATATAATGTTATCTAGTACTATATAATTCTGATGTGCAAACCGAAGAGTAACTTCTCTATCACTTTTTTCGGAAATATAAAAATGTAGTCAATAAAGTTGTTTTAATTAATAATAAGTTTAATTTATGACGCTATTAAAATTTAATAGAAACGAATAGAGATGAAATCTTAGTATTAATTTTATTTAAATTGATAAATTTTTAAAAAATCTGAAAAATCTACTAATGCTTGATAATTATATTTAAAATATAGTAGAAATTAAAGAACCAATATAATGAAAATAAGCCTAAAAAATTTAAATTTATGAGGTCCATCAACGTAAATCCTTAAGCGGGATTAGTTAATTAAAACAAATTAATTCATCAGCATTTATCTTTGCGATGGATATATCAATAATTAATTACCCAAGTTTAACTATAAAAAATAAATTTGAATAAAACTGGAAGTATATATGTAGGATGCGATGTTGAAATATAAAGGACTAGTGACTCAAAGTGATGACATATATATAGAGATGACATATAATTGTTAAGAAAATTTAAAATTAGCAAAACAAATATATTATCATAATTATATTATTTTAACAATAAGCTCAAATAAACTAAAGAAATAAGAATCTGACTTTTAAATATGACTAATTTGAGATGAAAAGCGAAAGGAATAATTAAATAAAATTAACAAGAATGTTTCGAGAAAAAATTCAAACGGCCAGACTTATATAAAGTTATATTTAGTGTAAGAGTTTTGACCTAATGATAGAGAAAATGGTGAAATATTACATGGCATATTTTTTATCATTTCAAAACAATTTTTTGAAAATATAATATAAATTTTATAAAAATTAAATCTAACCCACCTCCCCCGCCACTAGCCATGGCGGTGTGGAGGAAGATCAAAGCGAGGTGCGGTTTGGAGGATAGAATTTACCATTGTGGCATGAGACCCAAGGTCTGGAAAATTAAAAAATTTATACAATATATATGTATAGAAAAGAATTTCTTCAAAAACCAACAATTTCTTCGAAAAAAAATTTTTTTCAACAATCAAATTTCTTCTAAAATATTACTTGAATGTTCTTCAACAATGAATCTTTATATATGTATATAATTTTATTTGATTGATAATACATATTTTTACAAATTACTTTGCAAAAAAAGAGGGGAAAAAACGGATATTTTCATTTGTGCACATTTTAGTTTTTTACATAAATATTTTCCTTCCAACAAAAAACCTTATTTATTTATTTTTAGAAAAAAATTAATTTTAGTAATTGATTGCCTTATTTTTGCACTAATTTTATCCAGCATTTTCAATTTTTACATTTTTATTTTAGAATAAATATATAATTCTAAAAAAACACACAATTCCTAAATTAAAACAAATTATTCTGATCCAGCATCTACGTTTTTTTTCATTTAAAAACAAATTTTTATTTGTTGTTTGATTAAAAACAAAAATTCTAATTAAAAAATTAATGTTGAAAAAATAATTAAATATTATTAAGAATTAACATAAAAATAATAAAGATAAATTTTTAAATAATAAATTTACATTATTTAACATTCTTTTTATTTTAAAATTTTTATGTCAAAATTTCGAAATAGTTTGCGAAATTTTAAAATTTTTTATTAATTTATAAAAATAAAGGGAGAAAACTAGTCATTTTGTGGGGGGGGGGCAACTAGTCATTTTTCCTTATATTTATTTTTTCTTTTTTTCAACCCAATTTCGTTCACAAATTTATTATTTTAAAATTAAATTGGTTTTTTGATGTTTGATCAAAAATATTACTCGAACTAATTTCCATATCTTAACAGTATTTCTTTTGCACTTGTACCTTACGGCTTGCTCCATTGCGTTGATGTTTATATTACTAAGTCGATAGTTAGCGTCTGTTTATTTAGATATTTTAACATAATAATTAATTATTATAAAATGTTCTGTTATGTTTTGTTCTGTAATTATTTTTATGCAACATGGCCTAATTCGATAAAAGTAAATTTTAATTATTTGATACTAATATATTACAAAAAATGAGGTTCATAGCACGCAGTAAACAATAAGAAATTAATCATTTTTTCGTTTAGCATGATTAAACCTAAAACTCGAATTAAATTTAGAATCCCTAATTATTAAAAAGAGCAAAAAATTTTACTACTCTCATCCTTATATCATTTTCTCTTTATTTATCATGTTTTATAGAGTTCTAAAAATATTGAAGTGAACCAAAATGTCGAAAGCCCCATACATGATTGTTGTGTTGATGTTTTAATTCCTAAGTTCATCGACGAAATAGCTATGTCAATTGGGAGATTCATAATAGTCGCAGCTATATTAAGTAAGTTTATTTGATTTTTTTTTCATTTTTAAGTCTTAATCAAAATAAAATTTTATCAATAAAATTCATTCTCAGGGGACAAAAAATTCCCGACTTTGACAGAGGTGAAATTTCGAGAATTGGACGGAGCCAAAAGCTCTTTGAGTAGGGATCAGGATACACGTGCATCACTATTAAATACACATATATTGGGCACATATATTCACATATTGGGCACATATAGCGCGACCCTGCGCTTACGTGGGTTGTGTAGTTGGAATTTTTGAAGAGGAGTTTGGAAAAAAAGGGGTATAGGAATCGGGGAAAAAAGGGATAGAAACAGAGGGAAAAGGGGTTATAGGAATGAGGGGATTTGAGATACCACTTTTGAATCATTGAACATAGCTCTATTTTAAAAATTCTAAACCCTCTTATTATTTATATATCTTAAATTTTTATTTAATCGTATCTAGATAGAGAAGGCCTAGTGCAGGGGCAGCTATTGTGAGGGCAATATTAAGCAAAGCATTAGATCTTCAACCTGGTAAAGGTATATATAGTAATGTTTATATACCGGTTTTTTATATAATTCTTTTTTAATATTATCATATTCCTATTTATATCTGAGATAATAAAAGTTCAAAGGCAAAATTCCATTGAATAAAGTGATAATAAAGCATTCACCATATACACAAAAATTAATATTTTTAAAACGATTCAACAATTCTATAGATCCAGCTGTTCTAGGGGAGATTCATATAGACGGTGACTTGATTTATGTTTCCGGACTTCGCTACAAAGTAATGGCCGCAAGAAAGGCTAAAATCAAGAAGGTATAGCAATCTAAAATCAATAATTTATTCTCAAGCAATTTAATTATTTTATGAAAGTTCAGAAGAAATTTTAAGGATTGAATAATTTTTAAAATTTACATTTTTCAAAAATATTATGATTAGATTTACATTCAAATATTTATCCATTATTTAATTTAATTCATAAAATAACTAATTTTAGCTCGGTCGGAATATAATATATTGAATAAAACGTTTTTTGAATGAGTTGTTATATTTAAGTTAATGATGCCAAAAACAATGGAAGCTGATTGGGATAAACTCGATAAAATGTTAAAAGAAGGAATTGATACCACATATCATGAAAATTATGAAACAGTTTACGAGTTATTATTCAATGAGAACTAATTTTAATTTTCATATATATTTTTATTTATTATAAATAAATTTATTTCTTTCTGTTACAGTTAGATTGGTATAACTAAATAGGCGAAAATTATGTGAATTTAGTAAGGCAATTCAGCAAGATTTTTGCTTTTCTAGAGCTGGAGTAGCAGCATATAAAACGTCATTTAAAACGCTTAAGGTTTTAAGCAGAAACGAGACGAAACATAAAAAACATAACGAAACGTTTCATGCATGTCTGGTTGGAATCATTATTTATATGTTTGATTTCATTAGCAAAACTGTTTACATTTTAATCTCATTAATTTAAAAAATTTTTTTCGTTATAACATTTAATATTAACCAAATATTAACAGTATAACTATGATTAACCTAGCAGCATTTAAAACGCTTAAGGTATTAGTTAAAAATATAATGGCTGGTGAATTTTAGGGGTCTTCTGAATCTTTGTCTCAAATATATTTGTTCCATGTATTGAAAGATGAGTAATTCGCCTAAATATCACAAAATTATTCTTGATAATTTAAAGATTTAAAAAGGCCGTGGACTGTGCGATTTAAACCTCTACCTTACTCCATTATTAATTATTATAAAATAATTTTATTTAAAGAAAGAAAATTTTTATTTTATTTAAATGTATATGGAAGTGTAAAAGTTAAAAGCTGGGAAAAGCATAAAACATTATATATTAAAATTATTAATGTAAAAATTGGCCGATAAGATCTCAATACCATCTTTTTTCTTTCTCGATTTTCTTTTCTCAAGTTAAATTTCTTCTATTTTTTCTTCCGTGTCCTTGACAGGCACTTGTATTTCCCTGACGGGTATTTCCATGATTATTTTTATTAATTTTATTAATTTTTTATTTTTATTAACTCGTTTTCAGAATTTCCATGGTGCTTTAATAACCCATAAATTTTAAGACTTTATTTTGTATTGTAAATAACCTGATCCTCATTTTGGGCCTAGGCTTGTTCATCGTTAAAGTGTCATCTTGTTGTAGATCGTTCTCTCAATCATCTTAATTATTATTCTAACTACGGTCGAATCATAATCATAATTGCTTATTCATTGATAAATAATAATTTTTATAATTATTTTTAATTTTGCCAATCAGATGAGGTTAATCGAAAGACCTTATTTTCAGATTTAATACAATAATTTAATTTTGTAGCAGTATGTAAGACTTTTACCAATTTTAATTTGTATGATAAATCTTTTCTCGTTTTAATTTTATCTTCAATCCAAAAATTATTTATAATTAAAATTAATCAGTTTGAAATATCTACTATTTTTAATTTTTTCTATATGTGGATTTTCCGTTTGAATGATTGGAATAATTCAGTCATTTATTTAAAAATATTTTTATATTACTTTATATAGTTGTTATTAAAAAATCAATGTATATAAATAAAAATATATTATGTAAAGCGCGATCATAGCATACACTTCTTTTCTACGACATTTCCTTAATTAAATAATTTTATAATATCTATTAAATTTAAAAATTATTTTTTTAACGAAATTTTGTCTTTAGCAAAATTATGTAGCTCCTTGGATCTTACGCCCATTGTTGCTTAAATTATTTATTATTTGAAAGAATTAGCATTCATGCGCCACAATTATTAAAAACTGGTTTTAAACCTGAATAGAATTTTATATAATTTGACACTGGCGCTCTAAATGTTCTTGTTTTATGTGTTAATATAATTTTAATTAATTTTTATTCTTATGAATTATGAGTAATATTTTTTTATGAATTATGAGTAATATTTATTAAAAAATCAATGTATATAAATAAAAATATATTATGTAAAGCACGATCAATTTCGAATTTCGAATATATTTTAATCAATTTCGAATTTGAGAAAGTGAAAATAGTGAAGTGACAAATTTTAGTATGACTTAAATTCAACAACATTTAAATAGATTATAGATTTATAAAAATTATTAACATTTAATAAATATCTTATTGTAAAAATGAAATATTTATTATGATTAGACATTTTGAATATTCTTTATATTATAACAATACTATTACACGTAATTAATTTCATTCATTTTACAAAAAATGGTATTTTATTATATTTTTTATAAAAAATAATAAGATTAACTACAAAATTTTTCAACTATGTAATTTGTTTATTTCTTATTATTTTAACAAATATTTTTACATTATTAAACTTTGATTGGAGAAACTTTGTGTATAAACTTTGGTAATTACCAAAATAGTACATTTATATTTAATAAATGCATTTATATTAGTTACTATGTTTTTTTATATTGTGTAAAATTATGTTTTATGGATTTCATTTCAATTAGCTTTAGTTTTAATATAATGATTAAAAAATAAATTATAGTTTTAAATAATTGTAATTTATTAATTTTTTGCTGAAAATGTTTTACTATTATATTTTATGATCTGATAATTATTTTATTAATTTTGTAATTATTTTATTAATTAAAAATAATATAAACAACTAAATTAAAAAGGGATACTGCTCTTTTATTCCATCAAAAACATTCACACATTTTCTGTTTATTTTTATAAAAAAGAAAATCATTATTTTCACGAATTTGCATTTACTGCAATAGAATTTAAAAATTCTTTCAATTAATCTTCTAAATTATTTAGCGATTCTATTTGGTTTTTATATTTTTTCTTTTCTAATTAGTTTTAAATAATTTGAGGCGAAATGTTTACAAATTATATTTAATTTATTATGATACAGGGTGCGTAAAAAGTTCCCGGAATTAATCAAAATGGATTTATTTTCTTGTATATCATAATAAAAATAAGTTTACACATACAAAACGTTTATAAGGATCATGTAAATAAATAATCAAAACAAATTTTCAAAATGAGATCCGACAGCCGAGATACAAGCACCCAAACACTACCGAAAAATTCCTTCGTTGGTCGCGCACCCCTCTTCTGTTATTGATCCCCAGAAATATTTTAATGCCGTCCTAAGTGGCTCTGTTGACGTGTGTCGTGTGCAGGGGAGTCTCTGCTACAACATAGACCAGACCGAAAATCCATTGGATTGAGGACCGGTGAGTTACAGGGCCAAATATCCTTTCCCCAAAATCCATGAAACAACTTTGCATTGAGGTTAATTGTTGTTTTAGCTCCATGTGCTGGTACCAAGTCCTGTTGTAAAATAAAATCATTTTCACCAAAATGTTGATGCTTCCAGGGAAGTAAAACATTCATCAAAATTTCATTTTGATAGACATAAGCATTGATTTTGACGTTTTTGGCGATAAAAACCAACGGTGTCTTCCAATGGCACAAATTCCTCCCCGAATCATCACAGATTGCGGGAAAAGTCTTTTTTACACACCAATTAGTCTCACGGACTTATTGGTGTCAGTTTCTGATATTGTGACAGCGTTGGACGGTAAAAATTTTCATTTAAGTAAACAACACCCGTTTAGCCGACCAGCTGCGACCAAGCGCTTCAAAAAACGACATTTTTGGAGGAGTTTTGAGAGGACTTTTTGACATCTATTCTCTGAAAATTTTTTATAGACTAAATGTTTTGTGAACCAAAAATAGTGCTGAATATGATTGTGAACGAATTTTGTTTTAATAATCAATCTTTAAACCCAATAGTTGAAATTTTAAAAATTCCGGGAACTTTTTACGCACCCTGTATACTATTTAATTTTAACAAAGTTAATTAATTACCATAAATGAATGATTTAAAAATATGCGAACAAAAATACCAATAATTTAATAACAAACATTTATTGGTGAATATAATGAATATAATATAATCAAAACGTCTTATTCCAATCCTTGTGTAAAAAGGTCGGAGAAGTTTGAACCAGTCCTTAACTTGATGATTTTTCATTAAGTTCGTGATAAATCTCATTGTATCGATTTTACAATCATAAGAATAATTTCCATTTAATATATAAATCATGTCTAAAAACTGTTGTATTAACAGACATTTTCTTAAACTCGGAATTACAAGATATTATTTAACATATTATTTCAACTAAATCTTGCTTAGGTTTACGTTTTTCTTCATTATTGTCTTTATATATTTTTTTATTTTCTATTGTTTTCTAGACTATTTACATAATTGCATCAGAATCGCACGAGTCATCAATAGATTTATTATTTTGTAAATGTTTCTTTTTATAAGCTTTGATGTGCTAATTACTTAATTCTTAATTAGTTATGTGATTATATTTAAAAAATATCTCACGTTCTGTCATATTTAAGACCTTTTGTTGGACAACTGTTATTATGATTAGAATAATCAGGATCTATTATTAAATTTTCCACAATGATATCGATGGTATACGAGGCAATTTTGATTTTCCTACTATTCCCCATCAGAAAACTTTACTAACTTTGTCTCATGCTCATCGGTTTTTTGGGAATAAATTTCTAAGCAAACTAAGAGTTAGAAGTATTATTGTAGAAAATTAAAATTATAGGTATATTTATTTATATTTATTTCATAACATAATTTAAATAACTCATATAAATTTAAGTAGAAATGCGTGAGTTTCAGTTCTTCTATTTTTTCAGTTCTTCTATTTTTTCTAATATATACTAGGAGGAATATGTAGTTTATTTAAATAAAGACATTTTGATTTTTCTCCATTAGTATTTACAAAAATTTTAAACAATATTTATTTATTTATTTATATATTTTAAATACATATTTTGCTTTAAATTTTTCTAAGTTTTTAAACTTTCAACATACATCCTCTTATGAACTATGCTAATTTATTCATAGATAAACGCTTTAAAACATAATTGTTAAATTTCTTCTGGCACTTTGGTTTCCAGTCGCACAAAGTTTTTCCATAGACTTTACATCCTTATATAAACAACCAACCAAAAGCGTGATTCTGATGTATTTTTAGTTGTTATTCTCTGGATACTTATAACTTTTATATATTAAGTTAGTTTTATTTTCATATATTATATTTTAAAAGCGTAAGAAAATTCATCCTTCTTTTGTTTGACTTTTTCATATTATATTAATATCTTTACAGAATAATAAAAATATGATTAATGTGTTTATTTTTTTGTAAAATTTTGATTTTGACTGTCTTTGTTACCATAAATATTTTTGAATTCTTCTGTGTTTGAACAAATGTTTATTTGTATTATATATTATTTCTAAATCAAAGCACGTTCAAACTACAATCTTAATACAAAAATATTTATAATATATATCATTTTAGCTTTGATACCCTTTTACTCGACTTCGTCAATTATAATATCTGTAGTATACTAAATGTTGGATTGAACATTTTCGATAAATATAAGTTTAATTTTTATCAAAAATAATATTCTAAATTAAACCTATCAAAATTAATATTATATATCAAATTAATATGTTTGATTAATTATTTTATTTTTAAAATAAATGCATAAGGCAGCCAATACCACCTTTCTATAATAAGATTATCCTTCAACAATAAATGTATGTAAAAAATATTTGTATGTTAAAAGTATTTGGGAAAATTTGTTTGTTAAAAGAAACTTTTCCCAATTTGAACATCGGGATTTACTGATGCCTAATTATTAATAATTTTAACTTATTCATTCCGCGCAAATCCTTCCAAATGTATAACCGCGTCAGTAATTCCGTCATTTTGGTATTGAGGGAATATTTTAAATGCGGTGTGATCTATATCTCATATATTTTTATATCTTCTTTATCTTTTCCTCATATTTATATCAATGAAGTGCGTTAATAATTTAAATGAATCAATATGTGAATTAAGTGATAATAGTTTGATTTTTAATACTTATTTGTTTTAATAATCGATTGTTTTTAATAATCATTTAATTTTAACAATACCTTTAACAATATTTTAATATTTAATAATTGGTGTTTTTAATTTAATAAAATATTTAATAATTACGATGATAAAAGGATTTTTAAATAACTTTTGTTTACTTAAAAAATTTACTTTCGGATATTATTCACTATAGTGTATTTAAACAAATTACAAAATCTATTTAGATGTTTATTGATTTTTATCGTTATCAAATAAATGATGAATTAATTTATAGAATTTTTTATTCAATTTTTATTCGGTAATGCTACACGCATCTGTCCTAAGACTAGTACCGGGCCTCAAACCCTTCAGTCGGTATTACATAAGAATACACATGTAAAGGCTCATAAAGCTTTAATTTTTATGTAATTTTTTTAATTTTTATAATTTTTAATTTACATAAACAAAAATATATAAGTTGATTGAATTGAGTCAAGAATTATTATGAAATGGATATTAAGTAAATTTTTTAAAATACTTATATGATTTTATCAGTTTATGATTCAACAAGATTTCTAAATATTCATTTATAAAATTTTATTTTGCGTTCAATCATAATACATATTGTAATAATTGCATGGTATTCTGGTACATTAAATAATTAATGTAATTTTATTTAATTTTTAAATTAATTTTTGTAAATATGAAATTAAAAATGCATTTATATGGGACAGTGAAATGTGATAAAATACGTCTGCAACGCCCGTGAATCTACTAACTTTGACGAATAGTAGATTCACGCATGTTCTTTTATGTTTATATTTAATCAATTTTTTATTTGAATATAATGATGTTATTATATGGCCATTTAATTATAATTTTGTAGCATGCTATCAAATTCTAATAACTTTAACTTGGGTAGTTAAATATTGAATTAATTTAATCAAACATTTTAACTAATTTTATTTATTTTTGTTTAAATTTTTAACAATAATAATAATGAAACCACCCCAGCACCACTTCCCAGAAATTTTTTCCTATTTTATAGAGATAAATGATATAAAAAGGAACATAAAAAATTTAGGTTAAACAGGCTTAAACAATTAATTTATTAAAATAAAGAGAAAGAGAAATTTTGCGCGCAAATTAGATAAAAAATAAAAGATAAAAATAATTATAAATTAGAAGAAAGCGGACATAGCTAAAAGTACTGCAACAAAAAAAGTAAATATATTTTTTATAATTATTTATAAAAAATTTTTATTTTGTTGCTGCTAAACTTTCTTTGTTTATTAGAGATATAAATCTTTTAAAATCGAACTTCCACATTTTTATATAATTATGTATTTTTATATAAGTATGTAATTTTTATTTTGTTGCTGCTACTATTTTATGCGAATTTTAATAATTTTAATTTGTTGAATTAAGGGGTATTTATCTTTGAGATATTTTTGAACAATTTAACATTATCTATCCATCGTCATCAACGTCTAAACAGGCCCTTGCCTCAAACAAAGCCACAAGATCCATATGCCCAAACCAACTTATAAAGTTGCACAGAAAAGCCACAATTTATGTAAAAATTATTTATAAAGTCAATTAATTATAAATTAAAATTATATTGTAAGATTTTAAATATGTATTAAATATCCAATTAAAAAATGAGTTTTTTATAATCATTTATTTAATTTTATAAATATATTTAGTAGATTGTTAATATTTATTATTAATAATAATTTTTTTATAAATAATTTTTTATATTTTGATGAAATATTATTTTTCCTATAAAATTATAAATACCTATCAACGATTTATTTTTTTATATTTATTTCTAAAATATACATATCAAGTTTTAATACTAATTTAAATTTACTTTGTTAATTTCACAAATTTTTAAGTCATAACACTTCTTCATAATATTAACGTTGTTATATTTTAATGAATCCTCCTTCGTAAACGTTGACCTCAAATTAATTTGAATCTGTTTGATATTCATTTTGTTGTTTACAATTATTATTGTGGCATTTTGTCCTTTGTAACTGCTCTTTTACTATTTAAACCGAAAAGTTTTCTCATTTTTCATAATTTTCTATAATTATATTTTTCTTATATAATTTTATACATTTGTTATTTTTACGTATTACCACTGTTTTCTGGTTAATAGTGAAGGATTATTTTTATGAACTATTTTAATATGTTCTTTATATTATCGTTTTTTTCAAGATAATTATAATTTTTTCAATATTGAAAGCTGAATATTGAGAGCTGAATTAAGACATGTACAGGGTGACAAGAAAGTAACCGGGCAGTTTATTTTTGGCATAACTTTATTCAAATTAGAGATAATGGGATCAAATTAAGCTTATATGATAGAGAATTAAACAAGGAACAGATATTATCAAAAAATTTTTAAGTGCACACTCTTCGCTCGGAATTAGAGTTGAAGGAAAAAAAAATTTTTAGGCAAAAGTTCAAATTTTAGGCAAAAGTTCGCAAGTCAGAAAAAATTTTTTCAGACGGAAAATTTTTTATGAACGGAAGAAGTAAAAATAATAAAAATGACAGATATTGTGCTCAAAAGTCTCTTCTTTCTGATACACTTGTTACTGAATCCCTAAACTTTTTTACTTTAGAATATAGGATGTTATTTGCAAAACTGTCAAAATCCCTTGATTTTAGTGAATTCTGAGGGGTTTCGTAAATCTACGGGAAATCCTTCAGGGTATTTTAAAGCCTAAGGTCCGAGGCCACTTTTGACGTAAGGACAGGATCTTTCGTCAGAATTCTGCCACCGTATTCATTGGAGTTGAATCCGATGGATTACTCCTTTTAGTATTTTTGAGGGAAATGTCTGATTTTAATAACTCAAATGTTAAAAGTCGCTAATGCAATCACCCGTTCGAGAATGAGAGAAAATCTCACTCAAGGTGGTGCGAACTTTTGACTAAAATTTTTCCGCGCGCCTTCAACTCTATTTCCGAGCAAAGAGTGTGCACTTAAAAATTTTTTGATAATATCTGTTCCTTGTTTAATTCTCTATCATATAAGCTTGATTTGATCTCATTATCTCTAATTTGAATAAAATTATGCCAAAAATAAACTGCCCGGTTACTTTCTTGTCACCCTGTATATAACATAATTATGGAATAAAATAATTTTATAAATCACTATAATTATAAGGCTCAAAGTCTGCACAGAGAATTTATAATGTATGTAATATTTGTATTAATTAAATTAAAAATTCCAGCGTTAATATTTTATTAATATTCTTATTCATGTTGATTTTCAAATATAATATAATATTATTATTTTTAATAATAATAACTATTTTTATTATTTTTAACTTTATATAATATTAAACAGAAAAATAATAAAATTATATTTTACATAAGAAATAGTTTTTAACTCAGACTAATGCAATTTCACTGATTGGATTGGTAAATTAACACAACTTGATGATCAAAATCACAATTATGAAGGAAAAAACGACTATACGAATTGAATAACCTAAGTTCCAAGCAAAATCCTTATGGTTTAGCTGAAAATATCTTATATTTGCTGAAAAATATCTTGGACTTAATGCATCCCGGTTAACATTCAACATTCTAATTCAACATTCGTAATCAGAATATTGTATACATCTGTAATTTTTCATAAAAAACGTTATTGATGTTATTGTAGCTTATGAAAATTTTTACTTAATTAAAATATATTTCTGTATTCTACTAATTTTAAATTAAAACATGCAAAAATATTGAAATTTTACTTAATATAATTTTAATTTGATTAGATTTAATTTAAGCTTTTCAAAACAGGATAATAATGAATTTCCCCAGTCAATTATTGCTATTTAAATTATTTTTGATTGATTATTAATAACTTTTTAAAATTTAAATGTTTTAATATTACACCCTTTTGTGTATGCCGCTTTGCCATTAAAATGAATATTAAATTTACAATCAGATCTAATTAATATTTTTTATTATCAACAACACATTACATGAAAGTGGAAATTATAATACTATTTTGCTGGAAAATAAATATAGAATATAATAACTTAATATAATTAAATTTAAATATATTATTGTAGCCGTGGGATAGTATATTCGTCTATTTTAAATTATCAAATTTTAAATTTAAAAATTCAAAAACGTACAATTTAATTTCTTTAATCCAATACGCGATAAATATGACAGATCATGAATCGAAAAAATTGAAAACTAGAATTATGACAAATCTTTCATGCTATTATGCAGGATCCTTTTTCTTGAATAAGATAAAAGGAATTATTTTTTAATAATTTTAAATTTCTTAATATGCAAAAATTTAATTAGCTCCGTTTATTAACATTTACTAAAACTTCTTGTTGGATTTGAAGAGGCGTTGATGTTTTATTTTTGGATGAGGGTTATCAACTCTCAGAAAATTTTTCGACATCAAAATTTCTATTATAATCACCTCTCTAATAGAATGACCAATACTATGAAATTGCTTTCTACAAATAAGACTTTCATTATTATTTTTCCCTTTTTGCACTTTGTAAAGCTCATAATTTATTATTGGCTTGGATACCAAACCATGAATTTGAATGTTTAAGTTTTCCATTTCGTGGGCTAAAATAGCTATTTTAGCCAGTTTTTAATTTTTAATTTTCTTTTTTTAATCTTTTTTATCTAGGAGAATTTAAATATCTTCCAAACGATGAAAAATATTAATGTCTTTATTTATGTGCAGCAATTAATAAAATAAACAAATATAAGAGCAGCTATTGTCAATGATATTAACTGAAAACTAAAAATAATATTTAAAATAACACTACTTAATTTTGGCCAATATATATTTTTTTATGCTTTATCTTATTTTAATTACATTTATCATTTCTTTTACATTTATCTTACTTAATTCAAATTTTATTTAAAAAGATCCAACATATAAGCATCGGTAAAGCATGAACCAATAATTCTTTTAACATTCGCATAGTTTAACTATAATTATTCAACACCTTAACCAGTTTTTATAATCAATATCGATAATAGTATTTTTATTGTTTAAGTTTAGAAAGAATTTAGAGTTTAATTGATTTTTAGAGCTATAATTTAAGGAATATTACAATACATTCCTCAAGTTTTTTAGAAAGAGTTGTGACCTCAAATTCGAGCATTTTTGCACAAGCTGAATCTGTGAATCTGTTGCAAAAATATCTTGAAATAAATTAATTTAAAATTAAAAACTTTTCACATAAAACTAACCTTTTTTAAATTATTGCCAATATAAATGCAGATTATACATAGTATTTATTTAATATTATTAAATAACGCAGTTTCAATGAGTTAGCAGCTATTTTCAATAGAGTTCGAACCCGGGCCGGGCCCGGACCGGTTTTTTCCGGGCCCGGTGGCTCGGAACCGGGTATTTTTGAGAAAATCCGGTTTTTCCAGGCTAACCGGTTTTTCCGGTTTTATCCGGAAAAACCGGTCCGGGTGCGATTTTGAGAAAAAAAACCGGGTCCCGGGCCCGGTAATTTTTTGCCGGGCCCGGAGTTCATTTCCAATTTTCGAATTTTTGAAAAAATTTGAATTTTTGGCGCCAAAATGGAGGATTTTTGGCTTATCGGCCATCATAAATTTAAAAAATTTTCGCCTGCGGCGCAGAAAAAGGAAGATTTGTGGCTTAAGGATCCTCCAAAATTCTCAAAATTTTCGCCTGCGGCGCTAATTGAAGGAAGCCCGGGACTATTAACAATATTATGCTTCGACTCAGGTATGTTGGAGGATTTGGTTAAATTAAGTTGGATATAGAAGCCCCCCCCCCTCATGCCGGAACCCTGTGCCATGTACGCCCAACCTTATAAGTAAAGCGGCCTAGGGTAATAGTTAATGGAGGATTTGAGTATAGTTTTGTATATATTAAGGCTGAAATTAAAAACTCAAATAACTATGTAAATTTAATTCCAAATAAATGATTTCTAATTCAGAGAATTTAGTAACACTTAAATGTATAACTTTACAATTAAAATACAACTATTTATGTTTTTCATTAAGTATTTCCTTAGTAATTCAAATTAATTGAAATAAGCTAATTTTTATTTATTGAAAATAATTATTTTAATTTCAAGTCCTAAAAATTCAAAGCTAAAATAATTATATACTGAAAAATTAAAAGCAAATTATTCTAACTTTATGAACAACTTGATTATTTTTAAATAAGGCTTAGTTAAATTTTTGATAAATTTTAATAAATATTCGATAAACTGAACAATTGACAAATTATATTAGTTTTAACGTAACATTGAAAAACAATTATAATATTTTTGAGTTAAATAGAATTAAATTTTAAAAGATTATTTAAATAATGATATAAAATAATTCAAAGCATGACAAGTGAGTCGATGACGCGAAAGATTAATTAAAAATATAAATTAATTGAAAATATAAAATTAAGTTATATTTTAATGAAAAATTAATATTAAATCATAATTTCAATCATAATTCAACCAACTACCAAGAACAACAAATTCAGCTGAGTCCTGGCATAACGTGATTGCAAGCACCTTGGTTCCAATTCAACAGTATACAAAAATCATCAATTGACATCTGTAACATACTTAGATGAAGCAATGGTAAACAAGCTAAAATTAATAATAAATGTAAAAATAAAATAATTGAAGTTATGACTTTGAATAAAGCGAAAATTAATGAAATATGGAAGTAAAAAAATGTAATTGATATTTAAATGAAAAGAAGCAGATTAATGAATTCAATAAAAAAATCGATATGTTGTGCATTTTTTAATTATTCACAAATACGCGAACGTTATAAAAACATACGAGATAATATTGCAATGATTTTACGTGTCATTCATTAATCAAATTTTTTAACAAATCTTTTAAAATCTAAGTAACAGAAATAAACTTAAGGATCAAAAATTTAATAATCCTAAAATCTTGCTGAAAAAGATTCATCACACAGTTCATAGCAAATAAATACGCATAAATATTTTTATCATAAAATTTTTATTAGAAAATTATATCTTGTTAGAGTAATTTGAATAGATTTATAGAAACATTTTGAGAAACACATCATATAGCAAAGATATCTAATGGCAAGCTTAAAATAGAAAATAACTACTTACTTTATCAAACAATTTTTATTATTTAAGATAAAACATTAATATAAATGATCTTAAAAACCCTTATGATTAATAACATACACTAAATATTTTCAGTATAATTAAATCAAATGATTTTGGTGCAAAGATAAAATAATGGTTTAACATAAAAATATTATAAATCAAATTACACAAAAAATAATAACAAATACATTCAAAAAATTATAAAATGTATTTATGTTTTGATAAGGCTTTTGTTCTCGAGAAAAATTAAAAGTTTTGGGCAGACATAAATAAAATTATTTTACTATTAAAAATTGTAAGGAAATAATCTTTTTAGCAAAAATTTAGGAAATGACTAATCCTTTCTTATATACTTATATGAAAAAGTCGCTAAAATTAAACTTTTTTTCCTTTTTTTTGTAAAAAAACAATTTTTTTATATGAGAGATATACTGTGAAACTAAACTAAGAATAAAAAATTAAAATTCAAAAAATACACGAAAATCCAAGGAATTAGAAAAGGGTTTTTTGCCTCTTTGAGAGAAGAATAGTAATAAATCAACTTGGATTTCTTATGCGGTTTCATAGAATAGAAAAGAATAAATAAAAAAAAATTCACATTTTGTCACTTCTTTTGTTATTTTGTATTTATTTCAATGTTGCGAATACATAAAAAATAAATACGACATTTATCGACAGAATGAACTTTCTTGATTTAAAAAGAAAAAAGAAAATAACAATGATTCAATAATCTTACAGGAATCTCTAGACGTAAAAATGAATACATAAAATTAACCTGATCGGATCAAATTATTTTATCACTATAAATTACAATTAGGTAATCACCACATATTATTATTAAATTTTTGCTAAAATATTAAAATGATAAAATCTCTTTTAAATAAAAAAATAAATTTATTTCAATAAAAGGAAAAGCAATATTACTGAGGATCTAACAAATAAGTTATAAAAAGAATAAGTATAAATATAAAATAAAATATTTAATGAATTTTGATAGACAAATCAAATGTGCTCTTTGTCAAAAAATACGATTCTTTTTAAATAAATTTAAATTACAAATTGTAAAAATATAAAATTAATTAGGACTGGGATATAGATAAGTGCTGTCGGAATTAGTTGAATTCGATGGTTCCACATGAAGCATTTTTCAATAAATTGCAATACACAAGAAGAATTTTGCAATAATTTGCAATAATATATTAATGGAAAATTTCAATATTTATAACCAAATAGTGAAATATATGAAATAATAAACAAATTAGAAAATTTTGTTCGAGCGTTTAATTATATATAAAATGATATTATATAATATAAAATGATTTTCATCGGAATATGATAGCAATATGTAATAATTATTTGACTAATAATCAATCATAACTTTAGATAATAAAACATTCCTCATAAAATTCTCTTCAAAAAATAGATTAAGATTAAATTTCCCAAAATAAATGTTTTTGAATATAATTAATAAATATTTTTCTAATTTTTCTCGGATGTTATTAGATTTATATAACGAAACTAGTTGTTAAATTTTCTAAATAAAGAAATTAGAAGTAAAAATTTTTTATATTTATTATATTTTTATATAATTAAAATATCTAATTAATTTTTAATTAAATTAATTTTTAATTAATTTAAATTAATTATTGATGATGAGGATTATTAAAAGTTAAAAGTTAAAAAGCACAACACATTGTAAAAATTTTTTAAATTTTATTACTACGCAAAACTAATTATTAATTAAAAGTTTTTATAAGCTTTTAAGATATATTGGATATGAAAAAGCAATATTATGATTTTGTGTGCAATTAGCACATTGATAAGTAAAAAAAACAGAAAAAAAATAAAAAATCAAAAAAAAATACAAATCAAAAAATGCCTGAACTAAAACAATATAGCACTTAGTGTCTATGAGCAAATGGTGAACAAATAAGGCATAACTAAATGGAACACAAAGAGACCTGCTGACTAAGCAAATAGGATTGAATTACCGATTCAAAATACTCCGATAATTTTTACTCAGCAAAATACAACAGTAAAGATGGACCCAACTTTCTTCTCATTGACCAAGAGTTCAAACATGAGTAAAGAAGAGAATAATATTAAACTCAATGTGATCATAACACTAATCTGTAAAAAAATAAAGTCAATAAACGCGAATTTATATTGTTTTTAAATTGCAATATGAATTTAAAAAATTGTATTCTTGACATATTTTTTAGAATTTTTTTTGTTTAGAATTAAGAAAATTCACAAAGGAAAAAATATAATGTTAATACTTATAATTATATAAAATTCAATATATTGGGAATCAATAACTTGTTGAAATTGTTTCAAAACATATTTACTTGGTCGTTCAGACGAACAAGTTTAAATTTGTCAATATTTAAATAAGTCGTTTAGTTTTTTCGATTATCCTAATATATCACTGTAATGAATTATCACTGTAATTTCACTGTAATGAAATTATCAAATAATGAAAAAATTATCAATGAAGTAAATAATTAATAAATTATTAATAAATACTAAATTATAATTAATTACTGTTGAAGTAAAAATAGAAACATTAAAAACATTCAATATAAATTCAAATGAAATCCATCTTCATTACAATTTATGGGTAATAAGTAGAGCCAGGATTTTTAGGCACGATAAAGTTAAAAATAGGCGCCTATATAGGCACTAAAAAACTGCCAAAATAGGCACCAAAATCCGAAAAAAAGGCAAAATAGGCAGTATTTTTTCGCGATTTTCTGATTTAAATTGACTAAATTTTATCAAAAAAGATAAATCTAAGCAATAAAATGTTAAATAAATTAATTTTGACGATCAGAATTACACATTAATTAATTTATATTAATTATTTTGTTTCCAAAAATAATTTGATAAATTTTTCAGAAGAAAATTTTTCCAAAAAAATTTTTTGACAAAAATTTTTTGGAAAAATTTTATATTTTACAAGAAAAAAATTTTTTAGACAACAATTTTCTCAATAAATGCCCAAAAATTCGCAAATTTTAGTAAAAATATGCAAAATAGGCTGAAAAAAGGCAAAATAGGGCATTTTTCCAGAAAAAGTTGAAATAGGCAATTTTAGGCAACGATAAAAGTAGTTAGAAAGAAGATATCAGTGAAATAACACCTGATTTGGACGTTTCAGCATCAAGCCTATCTAGGAAAAAAACAGGCATTTGCCTAAAAATCCTGGCTCTAGTAATAAGGATATATTACGAAATTCCATTTTCGAATAAAATGATTTAATGGGATAAATTATAGTCACAAAATAAAAAAAATTTCAAACTTTAAATATAAAAGAAATATAAATGTTTCCATAATATTATAAATTTTTTTAGTTATGTATTTTTTTAGCTTTATTTAGTTATGTATATATTTATACGGCCTGATATTTCCTTGTTCTTAATTAAATATTTCTTAAATTTTACTTCGAGTTTTTTATATATTTTATTCTAAATGCTAGAATTGAATTATAAATAGGTAACAGACGGCATTTTCGCATGAGAAGAGGATGTTGGCGCGCCAGGAACCTTACAGACTATTTATAATTTTGGGATTATTCAACAAGGCTTACTTGAGAAGTCGAGGCTGATGACCTTTGTTATAAGTTAATTTATTACTTTCATCGATTAAAGAGTTTATTTTTGAATTTTTAGTTTTTATAAATGGGCCTACATAGTTAGATTTCTTTTGTTATCAAACTGAATTTTACTTTCTTTGTTTTTTATAAATTTACTAATTTCCTTGTTTAATATATGGGTGATTTTAAGATATCTAGGTCTATTTATTATATGAATCCTTTTAGACCAATAGTTTTCTTGGATTTTGATTAATTTTTTAATGTGAAATGGGAAGTTATCGAATCTTAATAATTATTAATTAATTTTTCCATTCCATTCCTCGATTAAGTCAAACACAAATTATTCTAAATATTATATGAAAACTAAATATTCAAGAAATTTTGGAATAAAATTTATATGTATTTAAATTATAACGATAAATCACTAATGATTTAATTTATGGTTAGAAATATTTTTTTAATTATTTTGTTACATATCCCTTTATAAGAAATAAAACCTCAAACTTGAATAATTTTATCGAACTTGAGTAAATTTTATAATTTCATTTAAAAATCTACCAGGTCCTTTATATTTTTAAGTCCTTATTATATCAATAAATGTATTGAATATTGTTGGTTTCGTTTTTCATTATTTTTTCTTTAGCTAATATGTATGAATTGTTAAAACTTCGTTATGCTCAATTTTACATCCCTGCTATTCTGTAGTCCTTCACCTGCGTTTTAATTATTTTAAATAATAAAATTTTGTTTATTTTCCTTTTGTATCATTTTGTCCTCTTTCGTTCATTTTCCCAAAGAATTTTTTATTTCCAAATTTTTGCTTTTTGTTGTATGGGGAAGAAGGGAAGGGCCATAGCTTTTTCTCACCTTTTTAGCTAGTGTTATTTTAATAATTTTTTGTTTTTTTCTTTTTATTTCCCTTTTGTTAATTTGTGCTTCTAGTCAATGTTTCGGGTGGGTTTCCTTGGTCCTTGTTAGTTCCTCCCATTTCTTGGCCCTTAAGCTTGTCCTTTCATTCCCAAAATATAAAAATTCAAAAACTAATATAAACAAAAACTAATATAATTATATCCATATAACATAATATAATCAAGTATTAGTCTAAAATTCATGAATTTACTAAAAATATTTCTGTGTCACATTATCTCCCTCTTTTGTTTAACCTTTATTCAAATAAATTGTCTCATTATCTACCATTTTTTATTTCGTTTTTCAAAGAAATTATCTCATTATTAGCACAATTTTCGTTATCTAAAATTGTTTCACACAGGTCATTTAATGACTTATGAATATTATTAAATTTGAACCATATTCTTTTGTCCAAAATTAGTTGATTCATATGGATTCTTATTAAATTAAATGTTGTTTCTGTTAAGCTACTAATCTCTTTACAAATATTAATTAATTTCATATTTTCTATTTTCTTCATTTTTCTTTACTTTATTATTATAAATAAGAATATTTAAAATTAAATAAATAAGAATATTTAAACAATCAGAATATTTTCAATAACTGATTCTTTTAAATCAGAATTGGTTGAAAAATCAGAATTTTTTTAAATACCAAAATATTTAGTAAAATCAGAATATTTTAATAATTTATATTTTCTATTAAGAGTCAATCTTTAGTTACCGCTCAGCATACCACAATTAGTAGCGCGATGAGCGGCAACCCCATACAAGTTGACCACATCACGTACTGAGGTTGTTATATGATATATCAGTTTTTAATCTTCTAGGACCATTAAAGCAAATGTAAAAATTATAATAATATGTAAATAAACAAATTCTAATTCAATTAATTCTATTAAAACCATTTTATATTTTTAAATAATTTAACTAAGCTTAGATAAGTCTAAAAAAGAATACAAAATTTTTGAATGTATATGCTGTATAAAATTTTTAATTAAATCCGCCATCTTTAATTAAGTATGAAGAACTCGGTAACTATCCGGTGCTACTAGTTATACTTTTGAATTATAATATAAATAATTACACTCGTTGATATATAAAGTGGATAGTCGATTTTGTATTATTAATTTATTATATTAATAATTAAATATTTTTTATTATTCATTTCCATAAAAATTTTAGTTCTTCACGAATAGGAAATTATTTTCTGTTATCTAATTAATATTAAATCATCATGTGTCAATGTATTAAAATAATACGCCTTCAGCACTACATGTTGATACATATTTAGATATTAAATCTAATAATTTTAATTTTCAAATATTGTTTAAATTAAAGTGTCTTTGAATGTGTTTAAATTAGAATCATTTCCTCCTTCCTACAATTTCTTATGCTTTTTGATATATGAATATTATTTAAATCTTTAGCTTGAAGTAATCTTTTACTTTAATATAGTAAAAATATAATAATAAAATAAGTAAAAATATCAATATATCCTCCGTCAGGATTTGAATATCTGTTGACATCTATGTGTTAAGGTTTAATTTATTACATAGTATTTAACTTTATATAAAATTTTATTTATTTTTGCCTAAGCATTTAAAATTAAGACTTTCTGTTTTGGATTTTTCCTTAGATTGTATTTCGTTATTTTTTGCCTTCCTAACTCATCTTTCTCTTTATCATGATTTGTAAAAGAAATAATTTAAGTAATAAGCGTAAAAATAGAGAATAAAAATATTTTTATTTTTATTAAATGAGGAAGGTTCATTCGATGATAAAACATTAACAAACAGAAATTTAAAATCTTGTATTTTAAAGAATAAACCTTTTTCCACAATTTACGATATGTTTTCTCTTTTAATAAAAAATTTTTTACTATATTTCGTATGGGACATTTAATTTTAAGCGAACATCTCTATGAATGGAAAAAATGAATCATTATATTTTTCGCTATTTTCAATTTTCTCTTTAAACTTTTTTGTTGTGTATCTTTGCGATATTTGTGTGTTTATACATCCTCCCACCTCAAAAGTAAAGGTATTTATTAAAATTATCATTTTTAATAAATATTTGTACAATCAATAAGAGTTCTCAAGTGTTTTAAATGCTATGGTTTTGATTCTTTTTTATAATAATAAGTAAAGTTAGTAAAAATTTGATCATTATATTAATTTTTTGTCATAATTATTTTTAAAATTAATATCACTTATTTTTGCACTTTCCCATATACATACAAATTTAAATTTAGATTTACAAAAATTAATTTAAAAATTTACAATACAAAATAAAATATTTTTAAAGTACTATATATTTTTTAAAACTAGGATTTCTCTATTTGGATAAATAATTCATCATGGGTCTCTTTTATCATTGACTGTTTACTCCAGAATATTTATTTCTGCGTAGTTTTTATAGCTCTATGACTGCTCACGCTGTTTGCACTCGTTCCACATAAATCGCTGATATTTTTACATTTTACTCTTTATTTCTAACTCTTCAATCATTTTCTTTTACAATTTATTCTTACTACTATGTTTCAATAAAAGTTAGATAACTTTTAAATTTTAAAATTCTTTTAACATCGAGTTATGCAGATATTTTTTCTTATAAATTGTTATTTGATCATAATCAGATATATTATTATGATTTCTAATAAGTTATATAAATATTTTAATATTAAAAATTCTAAAATAGCCCACTAATGAACAGAATGTCGGAATTGTTTCATTATCACCATTTTTTCCTTCTTCTTTTAAATATTTCTAATTAAAATAGCCTTTAAAATTGATTCTCTTCATTGCATTAGAATCAGTTTTTGTTTAACAAACTTATTTTTTTATAAAAAATTTGACCAATTTTAATTTTGTTCATTTTTAATTAAAAGGTTGAATAGATGATTTTGATATATTTATAATGAATAAGAATTCATTATAAATATATCAAAATCATCTATTCAACCTTTTAATTAAAAATGAATAAAAAAACAAATAATATATGAACATTGAATGAACTACAAGCCATTTTTGTTTGGGATATCCTCTATCGCCATTGGGTATAAGTTACGCAAATTATCGGTTTCAAAATAATCTCTAGGCGTTGCAGCTAATTTACAAATTCGATTTAATCTTTTTATCAATAATTATATATAAGTTTATTTATATATTTTGTTTTTTTGTAAAAAAATTATCGGCATTTTTTAAGCGGAGGATTTAAAAACAATTAATTTAATAAATATAATATGTATGTTTTTAATAAATATAATATCTTATATCCACAAGTTGTTATTAATTTTTATAATTCAACAATCAACAAGAATTATAAAATATACATATTTCGTAGAATATTGAAGAATAGTTTTTACAATAATAAAAACTATAATTTTTTAAGTTGTAGTCAAAATTCAAAAAATAAACCAGATAATCAGGAATGTATCTTTTGACTTGATATAATTTTTGCAATTTAAATGATTTAAAAATGAGCAACATGATGTTTTCTACATTAAGGCTTAATCTGTCCATCAAATGATAACTAAGCATTTATAACGTATTTTTGTTGCTATTTTAATTATATGTAGTCTTTATTTTGCCTAATATATTTTTATTAATTCGATTTTATTCACGTTTAATTCTTATTTATATAATTTATTAATTTATTTTTTTACTTAACGAAAATTATTGTGTTGTTTTTAATTTTTTGCATCATTTTCGCTATTTTTCAATAATTTAGCAGTTCGAACCTTGAAGTTTTATAAATGCTTTATATTTGGATTTTTGATGTTACGTCTTATCTGTGCAACTTCGTTTGCCCCTAAATGTCAACGATTAGTAATATCCACAAATCACAGAGCAAATAAAAATTATCATGATTGGATCGATTAGTAGTCATATAATAAGATTATAACATTGTAATAAGCTAATCTAATAAAATTATAAATTTTTTCATATATAAAGGTAGACTAACTATTTAATATAAAATTAAAAATATTCGATAGATCATAATTTTGACGAGAAATAATTCTTGTTAATAAAAATATTTTTAAAATAAATTAGAAGTTATTAAATTATATTTGATTTATTTAAAATGCGCTGTACCATTCCTGATTCCCTAGTCGATAAATGACTTACTACAAAAGTTTTTTCCGAATCAATAAAATTGGCAAAATAATTTTTAATAATAAAATATTATTACTATAAAAAATTAATATTTATATGGTATATCGTTCTGCAATCTAATACATAAATAATAAAAAATAATTAAGTCATAATAAAATAAAATCTATTTTTTAAACTGCTAATTAGATTGCACATGAAACCTATAACGATCTTTTTTTAGAGGTTCTTTTTTTGTTTTTAAAATTTTTGGAATTTAAGTTATCATACATTAAAAATGGTAGTGTACTAGAAATTGTAATGCTTTTGTGTTCACAAGAGTGGCAAACCTCACTTCAAAAACATTCTGGTTTAGCATTATTAAGTTGTTTAATGAAGGTTCTATTTCTAATCTATTTAAATTAATAAAGAAATATATAGATTAAAATTTAGATAACTTATTGAATAAATTTATCATTTATGAAAAATTATAATCTTTATTAAGTAAATAAATATAAACAGATTGTAAAATAATATTGAAAAATTGTTATTTTAATTAGATGATTATAGATACTTTATAAGAATTAATTTTTTATAAATTTATTTTTTAGAAAAGATTAAATTTTAAATTAGTTTGTAAATTTTATTTAATCGTAAGTAAGAAAACTAAAGGTAAATTTTAATAATAAAATGTTCATTTACTAAAAATTATTATGAAAATTTTCTAAAAACTTCTAAATGTTTTAAAAATGAAAGGGTAAATTTAACAAATGTGATTATGATTTAGTTTTTTATTTTAATTAGATGATTATAGATACTTTTAAATGTTTTAAAAATGATTTTTTATAATTTTTTTATTTTTAATTTGTTTATAATGTCGATATTTTATGCTTATTTCTTTAATTCAAAAATTCTATATTTTATATCAATTATTTAATAATCAATTTTAATTATAATTTTTAGTTATAATTTTTCCAATTTCAGTAATGTCAGCTTCTTTTTGAGATTGAGTATAAGTTGGGTTTACATTTACGGCTCATTTGCTTAAATTTGTCAATTTATAGTTATAATTACCCAAGTTTAAGTTTAATTACCCAAGTTTAAGTTTAAGATTTTAAAAAAAATAAATTATTTGTGAAAAAAATGCCAACTCCAGCAACTTCTCGTAATTCCTTACGAAATTTTGAACAACGTTTTCAAAAAATTGAAAATCTTCTGCTTCAAATTATTCCGGAAAATAATTCTGATAATGAACCACCATTAGCTCGATTAGAAAAACGTCTTGATAAGCTGGAAAAACTAGTACATTCACTTGTTGCATCATTTAAACAACAAAAAGTTGGACAAAATTCTAATTTTACACCAGATTTCACACCACAAACAACAGAAAATATTACACCATGGGGTTGCCCACCAGTCCTTCTAATCCGACATGTCAATGCTGCAATGTTAGATAGAGAAATTATAGAAGAAAAATCAAAAAGAGCAGTGTTGGAAAAGGTACCAGAGAATATAGATGAAAAAGAGGTAATAAAATCGATTGTAGAGGAATGCGGATTAAAAAATGATTTAATAGAAGAAGAAATTCACCGCCATCCTAGGCAAAAACGTGAGTCAAATAATAAAGCTCGTATAATTAAGATACCATTTCGAACTGTCAAGGCCCGTAATACTTTCTTAAAATTGTACCGTAAGGCACTTAAAAATTTACCAAATACCGTATTTTCTCTAAAATAACCCCCGGGGGTTATTTTTTTCGATCGACCTCTAGAGGGGGGTTATTTTAGAGGGGGGGGTTATTTTAGAGGGGGGGGGTTATTTTTTTCGATCTCTAAATTTTCTGAAAACCAAAATTTTTTACCAAATTTTGAATAATATTTTTCTAAAATTTAAGAGAATTCATCACAAACTAAAGGTTTCTTAACGAAAATCCTAGCACAAAAACTTTCATCAAGTACTCCTCAGTCCGTAAATTCATAAAAAACTTGGTTTAAGGTTCGGGATACATAATTAAGAACTTATTTTAGATTATTATCCCACTTTTATATAACTCAGTTAAGTCCCAAAGTTTAATAATATTAAAAGGGATTGGATTAAGATGCCTATCTTGGCATTTTCAGGTATTAAAGTCAATGTGACATGACTTTAATCCTTCGTCGAGAGATCAAGTGGATGGAATTAGTGGAGTAGACATCGTTGGATATTAATGGATTTTAAGAGATTAAGGGAAATGCTGGAGGATTAAGTTGAATATTATGAGATTTAAGAAGTAAAAGATTATTAGTGGACCTCTCAAAATCCAATTTGACTGGATTAAGGTGGAAATCAATGGATTTGAGATATCAGGGACTTGGGAGGATATCGGACATTTGATTGAATAAAAGTGAAAAAATACTCTTAATACTTATCTCTTTTAATTCATAAATTCACACCTAATACCTAATATCTCTCCAAATCCCCGAATCAATATTAATCCACCGCCATCCCTTAATCCATCAGAATCCCCTTATATCCCTCCAAATCCCTGATATCCCCCATAATCATTTCTAATCTTATTGAAATATAGGGATTAAACCGTGCTGTGGTTTGAAAAATAGCAATGCCAAAAAAATAATTAAATATTTTAGGGGGGGGGGGCTATTTTAGAGGGGGGGTTATTTTAGAGGGGGGGGTTATTTTTTTCGATCGACCTCTAGAGGGGGGTTATTTTAGAGGGGGGGGTTATTTTAGAGGGGGGGGTTATTTTAGAGAAAATACGGTATTCCAAAATTCATTAGTGCCCGACGGGACATGACTATGTCTGAATTGTCTATTTTATATAATCTACGTTCCAAGGCATATGCCGCAAATCAAAAGTGTGGCCAATATAAATATGTTGTAAATGACCTTTCAATAAAGGAATTACCCAATCCAAAACCATTCAAAACTCATGCATAGGGATTTCCGAGCAAACCAAAAGAAATAAATAATCAAGTGTATAATGAGATAATTCCCAAAATTTCTTGTTTACTTATTAATGCGAGATCAATATCTAACAAAATAGCTGAATTAGAATTCCTGGTTAATCAATATAAACCTGATATAATTATGATAAATGAAACATGGTTAAATAACAATAATACAATTTGTCCCGAACTCACGATCATGGGTAAATATGAGATAGTATTAGCTAACAGAACTGCTAGTAGGGGAGGAGGGGCTTTAATTTTAATTACAAAAGAAATTAGCTTTCAAGAGATATTTTCAGGAACAAAATTTCAATGCGAACTAAATCATATCAAGCTTCTAATAGGAATCAAAACCATCCATCTAATTAATATTTACCGACCTCCTAATTGTTTATTAAAGAATACAAAAAACTTACTTAACCATCTTTCTAAGTTAACAGAATCGGACAATTTGATTTATTGTGGGGATTTTAATATAAGAAATATTGATTGGCAAGAAAATAAACTAATCGATTTAAACGATCCTTTAGCAAACTTAATGCTAGAATTCATAGACAAAAAACAACTAAAACAGTTTGTTAGAGAACCCACTAGGGAAAACTCAATTTTAGATATAATTCTCTCTAACAATATTAAAATTGTTCAAGAAGTTGAAGTTCTTGAAAATTTTTCAACATCAGACCATAAAATAGTTAAATTAATATACTAACAAAGATAGTAGGGACTAAGCTAACCAAAATATACAAAAGAGATTTCCAAAATAAAAACTTTGTAAAGCTAAACCATATGCTAATACAAAGTCAGATTGAGCGTCATATTTCCAATAAATATGATGTAAATCAAAAATATTTAACATTTATAAATGAATTATTAGAAATATATAATAACGTCATACCAAATAAACCATTAAATAAAATAATAAGAAACTCTTATCCACAACGAATAAGGGACCTATACTCTAAGAAACTAAGGTTATATAGAATAAAAAAAAATTATTCAAATAATAATGAAGTCAAAATAGAATATAGAAATGTATCACGAGAGCTTAAAAAGCATTTAGATAAATTTAGGAATGAATCTGAAATAAAAATGATTTCACGAGGTCAAAATGGTTTTAATAAATATATTAGAAATAAACTTAAACCAAACAAAGAAATCCCAATGTTAATTGATTCAAATGGTATTATCCAATCAGATAAGAAACAAAAATGTGAATTATTTGCAAAAATTTTTCAACAAGTATTTAAAGAAAAAACAGTTAATATTTTAGATAATCACAATGACCAAGTTAATAATAACAGTCTTTCAGATATTGACATTAATTTAGGAATAATTTGGGATATTCTTAAGAAGCTCCCAAGTCAAAACTCAACATCACCCGATAACATTCCTTATATTTTACTTAAAAAATGTCCAGAATATTTGACAAAAATTCTAGGTGATATATTTAGACTATGTATAGATGAGGGTAAAATACCAGAACTCTGGCGAAAATCTATTATAATATCAATATTTAAAAAAGGATTAAAAACCGGTCCAAAAAATTATCGACCTATTTCATTGACAAGCGCAGTGTGTCGAGTATTTGAAAGAATTGTTTATAATCAAATATTAGAGTTTTTAGATGGAAAAAACTTTTTCTGTAGTGAACAATTTGGGTTTATGAAAAAAAGATCCACAACGCTACAGCTTTTAGAAATGACCAATGAATTTTACGATGCCATTCAAAATAACTGCAATGTTGATGTAATATACATCGATTTCAAGAAGGCATTTGATTCGGTTCCAATAAATTTATTATTGTATAAACTAAAGCAGGCTGGGATAACCGGAAAATTATTAACTTTTCTAGAAAACTTTTTAACAAATAGAACCTTTAGGGTCAAAATAGACGATGTATTATCTGAAAATAAACCAATTCACTCGGGAGTACCGCAGGGTAGTGTTTTAGGACCCTTATTATTTTTAATATTCATAAACGATTTACCAAACTATATTTCCGAAAATGTTGGGATAAAAATGTATGCAGATGATGTCAAATTATATAAAGTTCAAAAGGAAAAATCATAAGAAAATTAAATATTATAGATGATAATTGACCAATACAAGAAGATTTTTTAAAATAAATTAGTAGGTTAAGGAAAAATCATAAGAAAATTAAATATTATAGATGATAATTGACCAATACAAGAAGATTTTCTAAAATAAATTAGTAGGTTAAGGAAAAATCATAAGAAAATTAAATATTATAGATGATAATTGACCAATACAAGAAGATTTTCTAAAATAAATTAGTAGGTTAAGGGAAAATCATAAGAAAATTAAATATTATAGATGATAATTGACCAATACAAGAAGATTTTCTAAAATAAATTAGTAGGTTAAGGGAAAATCATAAGAAAATTAAATATTATAGATGATAATTGACCAATACAAGAAGATTTTCTAAAATAAATTAGTAGGTTAAGGAAAAATCATAAGAAAATTAAATATTATAGATGATAATTGACCAATACAAGAAGATTTTCTAAAATAAATTAGTAGGTTAAGGAAAAATAATAAGAAAATTAAATATTATAGATGATAATTGACCAATACAAGAAGATTTTCTAAAATAAATTAGTAGGTTAAGGAAAAATCATAAGAAAATTAAATATTATAGATGATAATTGACCAATACAAGAAGATTTTCTAAAATAAATTAGTAGGTTAAGGGAAAATCATAAGAAAATTAAATATTATAGATGATAATTGACCAATACAAGAAGATTTTCTAAAATAAATTAGTAGGTTAAGGGAAAATCATAAGAAAATTAAATATTATAGATGATAATTGACCAATACAAGAAGATTTTCTAAAATAAATTAGTAGGTTAAGGAAAAATCATAAGAAAATTAAATATTATAGATGATAATTGACCAATACAAGAAGATTTTCTAAAATAAATTAGTAGGTTAAGGAAAAATAATAAGAAAATTAAATATTATAGATGATAATTGACCAATACAAGAAGATTTTCTAAAATAAATTAGTAGGTTAAGGAAAAATCATAAGAAAATTAAATATTATAGATGATAATTGACCAATACAAGAAGATTTTCTAAAATAAATTAGTAGGTTAAGGAAAAATCATAAGAAAATTAAATATTATAGATGATAATTGACCAATACAAGAAGATTTTCTAAAATAAATTAGTAGGTTAAGGAAAAATCATAAGAAAATTAAATATTATAGATGATAATTGACCAATACAAGAAGATTTTCTAAAATAAATTAGTAGGTTAAGGAAAAATCATAAGAAAATTAAATATTATAGATGATAATTGACCAATACAAGAAGATTTTCTAAAATAAATTACTAGGTTAAGGAAAAATCATAAGAAAATTAAATATTATAGATGATAATTGACCAATACAAGAAGATTTTCTAAAATAAATTAGTAGGTTAAGGAAAAATCATAAGAAAATTAAATTTTATAGATGATAATTGACCAATACAAGAAGATTTTCTAAAATAAATTACTAGGTTAAGGAAAAATCATAAGAAAATTAAATATTATAGATGATAATTGACCAATACAAGAAGATTTTCTAAAATAAATTAGTAGGTTAAGGAAAAATCATAAGAAAATTAAATATTATAGATGATAATTGACCAATACAAGAAGATTTTCTAAAATAAATTAGTAGGTTAAGGGAAAATCATAAGAAAATTAAATATTATAGATGATAATTGACCAATACAAGAAGATTTTCTAAAATAAATTAGTAGGTTAAGGGAAAATCATAAGAAAATTAAATATTATAGATGATAATTGACCAATACAAGAAGATTTTCTAAAATAAATTAGTAGGTTAAGGGAAAATCATAAGAAAATTAAATATTATAGATGATAATTGACCAATACAAGAAGATTTTCTAAAATAAATTAGTAGGTTAAGGAAAAATCATAAGAAAATTAAATATTATAGATGATAATTGACCAATACAAGAAGATTTTCTAAAATAAATTAGTAGGTTAAGGGAAAATCATAAGAAAATTAAATATTATAGATGATAATTGACCAATACAAGAAGATTTTCTAAAATAAATTAGTAGGTTAAGGGAAAATCATAAGAAAATTAAATATTATAGATGATAATTGACCAATACAAGAAGATTTTCTAAAATAAATTAGTAGGTTAAGGGAAAATCATAAGAAAATTAAATATTATAGATGATAATTGACCAATACAAGAAGATTTTCTAAAATAAATTAGTAGGTTAAGGAAAAATCATAAGAAAATTAAATATTATAGATGATAATTGACCAATACAAGAAGATTTTCTAAAATAAATTACTAGGTTAAGGAAAAATCATAAGAAAATTAAATATTATAGATGATAATTGACCAATACAAGAAGATTTTCTAAAATAAATTAGTAGGTTAAGGAAAAATCATAAGAAAATTAAATTTTATAGATGATAATTGACCAATACAAGAAGATTTTCTAAAATAAATTACTAGGTTAAGGAAAAATCATAAGAAAATTAAATATTATAGATGATAATTGACCAATACAAGAAGATTTTCTAAAATAAATTAGTAGGTTAAGGAAAAATCATAAGAAAATTAAATATTATAGATGATAATTGACCAATACAAGAAGATTTTCTAAAATAAATTAGTAGGTTAAGGGAAAATCATAAGAAAATTAAATATTATAGATGATAATTGACCAATACAAGAAGATTTTCTAAAATAAATTAGTAGGTTAAGGGAAAATCATAAGAAAATTAAATATTATAGATGATAATTGACCAATACAAGAAGATTTTCTAAAATAAATTAGTAGGTTAAGGGAAAATCATAAGAAAATTAAATATTATAGATGATAATTGACCAATACAAGAAGATTTTCTAAAATAAATTAGTAGGTTAAGGAAAAATCATAAGAAAATTAAATATTATAGATGATAATTGACCAATACAAGAAGATTTTCTAAAATAAATTAGTAGGTTAAGGAAAAATCATAAGAAAATTAAATATTATAGATGATAATTGACCAATACAAGAAGATTTTCTAAAATAAATTAGTAGGTTAAGGAAAAATCATAAGAAAATTAAATATTATAGATGATAATTGACCAATACAAGAAGATTTTCTAAAATAAATTAGTAGGTTAAGGGAAAATCATAAGAAAATTAAATATTATAGATGATAATTGACCAATACAAGAAGATTTTCTAAAATAAATTAGTAGGTTAAGGGAAAATCATAAGAAAATTAAATATTATAGATGATAATTGACGAATACAAGAAGATTTTCTAAAATAAATTAGTAGGTTAAGGAAAAATCATAAGAAAATTAAATATTATAGATGATAATTGACCAATACAAGAAGATTTTCTAAAATAAATTAGTAGGTTAAGGGAAAATCATAAGAAAATTAAATATTATAGATGATAATTGACCAATACAAGAAGATTTTCTATAAAATAAATTAGTAGGTTAAAGGAAAATCATAAGAAAATTAAATATTATAGATGATAATTGACCAATACAAGAAGATTTTCTAAAATAAATTAGTAGGTTAAGGGAAAATCATAAGAAAATTAAATATTATAGATGATAATTGACCAATACAAGAAGATTTTCTAAAATAAATTAGTAGGTTAAGGAAAAATCATAAGAAAATTAAATATTATAGATGATAATTGACCAATACAAGAAGATTTTCTAAAATAAATTAGTAGGTTAAGGAAAAATCATAAGAAAATTAAATATTATAGATGATAATTGACCAATACAAGAAGATTTTCTAAAATAAATTAGTAGGTTAAGGAAAAATCATAAGAAAATTAAATATTATAGATGATAATTGACCAATACAAGAAGATTTTCTAAAATAAATTAGTAGGTTAAGGGAAAATCATAAGAAAATTAAATATTATAGATGATAATTGACCAATACAAGAAGATTTTCTAAAATAAATTAGTAGGTTAAGGGAAAATCATAAGAAAATTAAATATTATAGATGATAATTGACCAATACAAGAAGATTTTCTAAAATAAATTAGTAGGTTAAGGGAAAATCATAAGAAAATTAAATATTATAGATGATAATTGACCAATACAAGAAGATTTTCTAAAATAAATTAGTAGGTTAAGGGAAAATCATAAGAAAATTAAATATTATAGATGATAATTGACCAATACAAGAAGATTTTCTAAAATAAATTAGTAGGTTAAGGAAAAATCATAAGAAAATTAAATATTATAGATGATAATTGACCAATACAAGAAGATTTTCTAAAATAAATTAGTAGGTTAAGGAAAAATAATAAGAAAATTAAATATTATAGATGATAATTGACCAATACAAGAAGATTTTCTAAAATAAATTAGTAGGTTAAGGGAAAATCATAAGAAAATTAAATATTATAGATGATAATTGACCAATACAAGAAGATTTTCTAAAATAAATTAGTAGGTTAAGGAAAAATCATAAGAAAATTAAATATTATAGATGATAATTGACCAATACAAGAAGATTTTCTAAAATAAATTAGTAGGTTAAGGAAAAATAATAAGAAAATTAAATATTATAGATGATAATTGACCAATACAAGAAGATTTTCTAAAATAAATTAGTAGGTTAAGGAAAAATCATAAGAAAATTAAATATTATAGATGATAATTGACCAATACAAGAAGATTTTCTAAAATAAATTAGTAGGTTAAGGGAAAATCATAAGAAAATTAAATATTATAGATGATAATTGACCAATACAAGAAGATTTTCTAAAATAAATTAGTAGGTTAAGGAAAAATTGTTGTGTATGGGTGTAAGCCCTTAAGTATAATAGTATAAAAGCTAGCCAAGAGTTAGTTCTGCCCCTTCACTCTTATTCTACCTACCCCAATCTACATCTTCATTGTATTTTCGTCGTGATAAATATTCTGTTGTGTACTTGGAGTCACAACAGAATTGGCGCGGTCGACAGGATAAAGTAATGTCCCGTGGAATGTCTACACTAAACTCACTAATCAAACTGCTCAACTTACAATAAATCGAAGTTTCGATTTCTTCTGGTCCACTTCCGGCTTGTTTTTTGAGCACTCGTGCCAGCATCAATTCGAACTTTTCCTGTTGAGCGTCGAGAATACGTTGAAGGTCCAACTTGTTCATTTTATCTGAATGAACAAAAACTTTTTTTTTTACACTAACACTAGACTTTTTCACTTATACTTTGTACTAACACTCACTTTTTTTTTTATAGTCGATCTTTTTCGACTGGTCCTACTTGTTGCTGTTGTCGATCGTTTGTCGGCGTACAGACTTTTTGTTGTTGCTGACGTCATCGAAGAATGTCGATTGCATTTGGCCAATAAAGCAGAGGCAGTGTTGATTGCTGAAAAACCAACAGTGATTAAAGAACATGCTCTAAAAGTGAACTTGGTGAAAGCTGAAAACGAACAGCCACCTAAAGAAGTGAAAGAGAAAGAAGAAAAGTGGAAAACAGAACGACAGTGGTTGCCTAAACAAGTGCAGTGCGAGTTCTGTGGAAAGAAGGGACATGTCAAACAAGATTGTTGGCATTACAAAAGTCCATATTGTGGAGTTGGAGAAATTGGTGATCCGAATGCAAACTTCCAAGTTCGAGAGTGGAATAAAAAGAAAGTTAAAGTCAAATGTTCCAACAAAAAGAAGTGTAAAGTCCACAAAGGATCAGTACAAAAAAGAAATGCCTTTTCAAATGGAACTAAAGTGACTATCAAAAACACCAACCGCACCGGAAAAATTGAATGGTTGAAAGGCGAAGTGGTTCGAAAAACATTCAATGCCTGGAAAGTGAAAGTGCCTATACTAAAAAGTATAGTGACGCGTACATACAAGGAAATTCGCAAAGACAAGTACAGTGATAACAAGAAGAAGCTTAGTGATGATCTGGAAAAGTTAGAGATCATTGAAAGTACTAGTGGAAGTGCCATTAGTAGTAGCAGCAGCAACAAGGATGCATACAATGGGATCAAAGCTAAGATGAAAGAAATCGAGGACAAAGATGATGACAACAAAATGCAGACATAGATGAGCCAAAAACATAGATGAGCCAAAAAATATAGATAAATATATAAATATAATTATTGTTTGTATTTTGTTTGTAATATGTATTTTTTGTTCCCTATTGTCCCATTCCCCAAAATATTTGTATGTATATTTAATTTTGTTGTTGGCTAGCGAAAGTGTAAGTATATTGTAAAGCTTCGGCTTTAAGTAAAACCCGAACCTTTTTTTCAAAGGGGGGAGGTGTTGTGTATGGGTGTAAGCCCTTAAGTATAATAGTATAAAAGCTAGCCAAGAGTTAGTTCTGCCCCTTCACTCTTATTCTACCTACCCCAATCTACATCTTCATTGTATTTTCGTCGTGATAAATATTTTGTTGTGTACTTGGAGTCACAACAAAAATCATAAGAAAATTAAATATTATAGATGATAATTGACCAATACAAGAAGATTTTCTAAAATAAATTAGTAGGTTAAGGAAAAATCATAAGAAAATTAAATATTATAGATGATATTTGACCAATACAAGAAGATTTTCTTAAATAAATTAGTAGGTTAAGGAAAAATCATAAGAAAATTAAATATTATAGATGATAATTGACCAATACAAGAAGATTTTCTAAAATAAATTAGTAGGTTAAGGGAAAATCATAAGAAAATTAAATATTATAGATGATAATTGACCAATACAAGAAGATTTTCTAAAATAAATTAGTAGGTTAAGGGAAAATCATAAGAAAATTAAATATTATAGATGATAATTGACCAATACAAGAAGATTTTCTAAAATAAATTAGTAGGTTAAGGAAAAATCATAAGAAAATTAAATATTATAGATGATAATTGACCAATACAAGAAGATTTTCTAAAATAAATTAGTAGGTTAAGGAAAAATCATAAGAAAATTAAATATTATAGATGATAATTGACCAATACAAGAAGATTTTCTAAAATAAATTAGTAGGTTAAGGAAAAATCATAAGAAAATTAAATATTATAGATGATAATTGACCAATACAAGAAGATTTTCTAAAATAAATTACTAGGTTAAGGAAAAATCATAAGAAAATTAAATATTATAGATGATAATTGACCAATACAAGAAGATTTTCTAAAATAAATTAGTAGGTTAAGGAAAAATCATAAGAAAATTAAATATTATAGATGATAATTGACCAATACAAGAAGATTTTCTAAAATAAATTAGTAGGTTAAGGGAAAATCATAAGAAAATTAAATATTATAGATGATAATTGACCAATACAAGAAGATTTTCTAAAATAAATTAGTAGGTTAAGGGAAAATCATAAGAAAATTAAATATTATAGATGATAATTGACCAATACAAGAAGATTTTCTAAAATAAATTAGTAGGTTAAGGGAAAATCATAAGAAAATTAAATATTATAGATGATAATTGACCAATACAAGAAGATTTTCTAAAATAAATTAGTAGGTTAAGGAAAAATCATAAGAAAATTAAATATTATAGATGATAATTGACCAATACAAGAAGATTTTCTAAAATAAATTAGTAGGTTAAGGAAAAATCATAAGAAAATTAAATATTATAGATGATAATTGACCAATACAAGAAGATTTTCTAAAATAAATTAGTAGGTTAAGGGAAAATCATAAGAAAATTAAATATTATAGATGATAATTGACCAATACAAGATTTTCTAAAATAAATTAGTAGGTTAAGGGAAAATCATAAGAAAATTAAATATTATAGATGATAATTGACCAATACAAGAAGATTTTCTAAAATAAATTAGTAGGTTAAGGGAAAATCATAAGAAAATTAAATATTATAGATGATAATTGACCAATACAAGAAGATTTTCTAAAATAAATTAGTAGGTTAAGAAAAATCATAAGAAAATTAAATATTATAGATGATAATTGACCAATACAAGAAGATTTTCTAAAATAAATTAGTAGGTTAAGGGAAAATCATAAGAAAATTAAATATTATAGATGATAATTGACCAATACAAGAAGATTTTCTAAAATAAATTAGTAGGTTAAGGAAAAATCATAAGAAAATTAAATATTATAGATGATAATTGACCAATACAAGAAGATTTTCTAAAATAAATTAGTAGGTTAAGGAAAAATCATAAGAAAATTAAATATTATAGATGATAATTGACCAATACAAGAAGATTTTCTAAAATAAATTAGTAGGTTAAGGGAAAATCATAAGAAAATTAAATATTATAGATGATAATTGACCAATACAAGATTTTCTAAAATAAATTAGTAGGTTAAGGGAAAATCATAAGAAAATTAAATATTATAGATGATAATTGACCAATACAAGAAGATTTTCTAAAATAAATTAGTAGGTTAAGGGAAAATCATAAGAAAATTAAATATTATAGATGATAATTGACCAATACAAGAAGATTTTCTAAAATAAATTAGTAGGTTAAGGAAAAATCATAAGAAAATTAAATATTATAGATGATAATTGACCAATACAAGAAGATTTTCTAAAATAAATTAGTAGGTTAAGGAAAAATCATAAGAAAATTAAATATTATAGATGATAATTGACCAATACAAGAAGATTTTCTAAAATAAATTAGTAGGTTAAGGAAAAATCATAAGAAAATTAAATATTATAGATGATAATTGACCAATACAGGAAGATTTTCTAAAATAAATTACTAGGTTAAGGAAAAATCATAAGAAAATTAAATATTATAGATGATAATTGACCAATACAAGAAGATTTTCTAAAATAAATTAGTAGGTTAAGGAAAAATCATAAGAAAATTAAATATTATAGATGATAATTGACCAATACAAGAAGATTTTCTAAAATAAATTAGTAGGTTAAGGAAAAATCATAAGAAAATTAAATATTATAGATGATAATTGACCAATACAAGAAGATTTTCTAAAATAAATTAGTAGGTTAAGGAAAAATCATAAGAAAATTAAATATTATAGATGATAATTGACCAATACAAGAAGATTTTCTAAAATAAATTAGTAGGTTAAGGGAAAATCATAAGAAAATTAAATATTATAGATGATAATTGACCAATACAAGAAGATTTTCTAAAATAAATTAGTAGGTTAAGGGAAAATCATAAGAAAATTAAATATTATAGATGATAATTGACCAATACAAGAAGATTTTCTAAAATAAATTAGTAGGTTAAGGAAAAATCATAAGAAAATTAAATATTATAGATGATAATTGACCAATACAAGAAGATTTTCTAAAATAAATTAGTAGGTTAAGGGAAAATCATAAGAAAATTAAATATTATAGATGATAATTGACCAATACAAGAAGATTTTCTAAAATAAATTAGTAGGTTAAGGGAAAATCATAAGAAAATTAAATATTATAGATGATAATTGACCAATACAAGAAGATTTTCTAAAATAAATTAGTAGGTTAAGGGAAATCATAAGAAAATTAAATATTATAGATGATAATTGACCAATACAAGAAGATTTTCTAAAATAAATTAGTAGGTTAAGGAAAAATAATAAGAAAATTAAATATTATAGATGATAATTGACCAATACAAGAAGATTTTCTAAAATAAATTAGTAGGTTAAGGAAAAATCATAAGAAAATTAAATATTATAGATGATAATTGACCAATACAAGAAGATTTTCTAAAATAAATTAGTAGGTTAAGGGAAAATCATAAGAAAATTAAATATTATAGATGATAATTGACCAATACAAGAAGATTTTCTAAAATAAATTAGTAGGTTAAGGGAAAATCATAAGAAAATTAAATATTATAGATGATAATTGACCAATACAAGAAGATTTTCTAAAATAAATTAGTAGGTTAAGGGAAAATCATAAGAAAATTAAATATTATAGATGATAATTGACCAATACAAGAAGATTTTCTAAAATAAATTAGTAGGTTAAGGAAAAATCATAAGAAAATTAAATATTATAGATGATAATTGACCAATACAAGAAGATTTTCTAAAATAAATTAGTAGGTTAAGGGAAAATCATAAGAAAATTAAATATTATAGATGATAATTGACCAATACAAGAAGATTTTCTAAAATAAATTAGTAGGTTAAGGAAAAATCATAAGAAAATTAAATATTATAGATGATAATTGACCAATACAAGAAGATTTTCTAAAATAAATTAGTAGGTTAAGGGAAAATCATAAGAAAATTAAATATTATAGATGATAATTGACCAATACAAGAAGATTTTCTAAAATAAATTAGTAGGTTAAGGAAAAATCATAAGAAAATTAAATATTATAGATGATAATTGACCAATTCAAGAAGATTTTCTAAAATAAATTAGTAGGTTAAGGGAAAATCATAAGAAAATTAAATATTATAGATGATAATTGACCAATACAAGAAGATTTTCTAAAATAAATTAGTAGGTTAAGGGAAAATCATAAGAAAATTAAATATTATAGATGATAATTGACCAATACAAGAAGATTTTCTAAAATAAATTAGTAGGTTAAGGAAAAATCATAAGAAAATTAAATATTATAGATGATAATTGACCAATACAAGAAGATTTTCTAAAATAAATTAGTAGGTTAAGGGAAAATCATAAGAAAATTAAATATTATAGATGATAATTGACCAATACAAGAAGATTTTCTAAAATAAATTAGTAGGTTAAGGGAAAATCATAAGAAAATTAAATATTATAGATGATAATTGACCAATACAAGAAGATTTTCTAAAATAAATTAGTAGGTTAAGGGAAAATCATAAGAAAATTAAATATTATAGATGATAATTGACCAATACAAGAAGATTTTCTAAAATAAATTAGTAGGTTAAGGGAAAATCATAAGAAAATTAAATATTATAGATGATAATTGACCAATACAAGAAGATTTTCTAAAATAAATTAGTAGGTTAAGGGAAAATCATAAGAAAATTAAATATTATAGATGATAATTGACCAATACAAGAAGATTTTCTAAAATAAATTAGTAGGTTAAGGAAAAATCATAAGAAAATTAAATATTATAGATGATAATTGACCAATACAAGAAGATTTTCTAAAATAAATTAGTAGGTTAAGGGAAAATCATAAGAAAATTAAATATTATAGATGATAATTGACCAATACAAGAAGATTTTCTAAAATAAATTAGTAGGTTAAGGGAAAATCATAAGAAAATTAAATATTATAGATGATAATTGACCAATACAAGAAGATTTTCTAAAATAAATTAGTAGGTTAAGGGAAAATCATAAGAAAATTAAATATTATAGATGATAATTGACCAATACAAGAAGATTTTCTAAAATAAATTAGTAGGTTAAGGGAAAATCATAAGAAAATTAAATATTATAGATGATAATTGACCAATACAAGAAGATTTTCTAAAATAAATTAGTAGGTTAAGGAAAAATCATAAGAAAATTAAATATTATAGATGATAATTGACCAATACAAGAAGATTTTCTAAAATAAATTAGTAGGTTAAGGGAAAATCATAAGAAAATTAAATATTATAGATGATAATTGACCAATACAAGAAGATTTTCTAAAATAAATTAGTAGGTTAAGGGAAAATCATAAGAAAATTAAATATTATAGATGATAATTGACCAATACAAGAAGATTTTCTAAAATAAATTAGTAGGTTAAGGAAAAATCATAAGAAAATTAAATATTATAGATGATAATTGACCAATACAAGAAGATTTTCTAAAATAAATTAGTAGGTTAAGGGAAAATCATAAGAAAATTAAATATTATAGATGATAATTGACCAATACAAGAAGATTTTCTAAAATAAATTAGTAGGTTAAGGAAAAATCATAAGAAAATTAAATATTATAGATGATAATTGACCAATACAAGAAGATTTTCTAAAATAAATTAGTAGGTTAAGGAAAAATCATAAGAAAATTAAATATTATAGATGATAATTGACCAATACAAGAAGATTTTCTAAAATAAATTAGTAGGTTAAGGAAAAATCATAAGAAAATTAAATATTATAGATGATAATTGACCAATACAAGAAGATTTTCTAAAATAAATTAGTAGGTTAAGGAAAAATCATAAGAAAATTAAATATTATAGATGATAATTGACCAATACAAGAAGATTTTCTAAAATAAATTAGTAGGTTAAGGAAAAATCATAAGAAAATTAAATATTATAGATGATAATTGACCAATACAAGAAGATTTTCTAAAATAAATTACTAGGTTAAGGAAAAATCATAAGAAAATTAAATATTATAGATGATAATTGACCAATACAAGAAGATTTTCTAAAATAAATTAGTAGGTTAAGGAAAAATCATAAGAAAATTAAATATTATAGATGATAATTGACCAATACAAGAAGATTTTCTAAAATAAATTAGTAGGTTAAGGGAAAATCATAAGAAAATTAAATATTATAGATGAAAATTGACCAATACAAGAAGATTTTCTAAAATAAATTAGTAGGTTAAGGGAAAATCATAAGAAAATTAAATATTATAGATGATAATTGACCAATACAAGAAGATTTTCTAAAATAAATTAGTAGGTTAAGGAAAAATCATAAGAAAATTAAATATTATAGATGATAATTGACCAATACAAGAAGATTTTCTAAAATAAATTAGTAGGTTAAGGAAAAATCATAAGAAAATTAAATATTATAGATGATAATTGACCAATACAAGAAGATTTTCTAAAATAAATTAGTAGGTTAAGGGAAAATCATAAGAAAATTAAATATTATAGATGATAATTGACCAATACAAGAAGATTTTCTAAAATAAATTAGTAGGTTAAGGGAAAATCATAAGAAAATTAAATATTATAGATGATAATTGACCAATACAAGAAGATTTTCTAAAATAAATTAGTAGGTTAAGGAAAAATCATAAGAAAATTAAATATTATAGATGATAATTGACCAATACAAGAAGATTTTCTAAAATAAATTAGTAGGTTAAGGAAAAATCATAAGAAAATTAAATATTATAGATGATAACCAGCTTAGGGATAAATAGCTGAATGGGTTTGATAGCTTTAAAATTTAATTACGTCGGGGAAGCGTTTGTTTATAATTGGAGGCGCATCCATGGACGCGCGTTGAAAGCCTGCGGCTTTAAAACTGTGCTAGGTTTATTGTTTGCTTGGAGATTTACATTAAATGTTTTAGTTCGGCCCTCGTCCCCCCCCCCCTTCCCCACCGTTGGGACCCATTTTTACAAGTTGGCGCACTTCGGGCCTTCGGCCCTCGTCCCCCCCTTCCCCACCGTTGGGACCCATTTTTACAAATTGGCGCACTTCGGGCCTTCGGCCCTCGTCCCCCCCCCCCTTCACCACCGTTGGGACCAATTTTTACAAGTTGGCGCACTTCGGGCCTTCGGCCCTCGTCCCCCCCCCTTCCCCACAGTTGAGACCCATTTTTACAAGTTTGCGCACTTCGGGCCTTCGGCCCTCGTCCCCCCCCCCCCTCCCCACCGTTGGGACCCATTTTTACAAATTGGCGCACTTCGGGCCTTCGGCCCTGGGCCCCCCCCCCCTTCCCCACCGTTGGGACCCATTTTTACAAATTGGCGCACTTCGGGCCTTCGGCCCTCGTCCCCCCCCCTTCCCCACCGTTGGGACCCATTTTTACAAATTGGCGCACTTCGGGCCTTCGGCCTGGTCCCCCCCCTTCCCCACCGTTGGGACCCATTTTTACAAATTGGCGCACTTCGGGCCTTCGGCCCTCGTCCCCCCCCCCCCCCTTCACCACCGTTGGGACCCATTTTTACAAGTTGGCGCACTTCGGGCCTTCGGCCCTCGTCCCCCCCCTTCACCACCGTTGGGACCCATTTTTACAAGTTGGCGCACTTCGGGCCTTGGGCCCTCGTCCCCCCCCCCCCCCCTTGACCACCGTTGGGACCAATTTTTACAAGTTGGCGCACTTCGGGCCTTCGGCCCTCGTCCCCCCCCCCCTTCCCCACAGTTGAGACCCATTTTTACAAGTTTGCGCACTTCGGGCCTTCATCCCTCGTCCCCCCCCCCTCCCCACCGTTGGGACCCATTTTTACAAATTGGCGCACTTTGGGGCTTCGGGCCTGGGTCCCCCCCCCCCTTCCCCACCGTTGGGACCCATTTTTACAAATTGGCGCACTTCGGGCCTTCGGCCCTCGTCCCCCCCCCCTTCCCCACCGTTGGGACCCATTTTTACAAATTGGCGCACTTCGGGCCTTCGGCCCTCGTCCCCCCCCCCCCTTCCCCACCGTTGGGACCCATTTTTACAAATTGGCGCACTTCGGGCCTTCGGCCCTCGTCCCCCCCCCCCCCCCCCTTCCCCACAGTTGGGACCCATTTTTACAAGTTGGCGCACTTCGGGCCTTCGGCCCTCGTCCCCCCCCCCCCCATAAATTAGTAGGTTAAGGAAAAATCATAAGAAAATTAAATATTATAGATGATAATTGACCAATACAAGAAGATTTTCTAAAATAAATTAGTAGGTTAAGGGAAAATCATAAGAAAATTAAATATTATAGATGATAATTGACCAATACAAGAAGATTTTCTAAAATAAATTAGTAGGTTAAGGAAAAATCATAAGAAAATTAAATATTATAGATGATAATTGACCAATACAAGAAGATTTTCTAAAATAAATTAGTAGGTTAAGGGAAAATCATAAGAAAATTAAATATTATAGATGATAATTGACCAATACAAGAAGATTTTCTAAAATAAATTAGTAGGTTAAGGGAAAATCATAAGAAAATTAAATATTATAGATGATAATTGACCAATACAAGAAGATTTTCTAAAATAAATTAGTAGGTTAAGGAAAAATCATAAGAAAATTAAATATTATAGATGATAATTGACCAATACAAGAAGATTTTCTAAAATAAATTAGTAGGTTAAGGGAAAATCATAAGAAAATTAAATATTATAGATGATAATTGACCAATACAAGAAGATTTTCTAAAATAAATTAGTAGGTTAAGGAAAAATCATAAGAAAATTAAATATTATAGATGATAATTGACCAATACAAGAAGATTTTCTAAAATAAATTAGTAGGTTAAGGGAAAATCATAAGAAAATTAAATATTATAGATGATAATTGACCAATACAAGAAGATTTTCTAAAATAAATTAGTAGGTTAAGGAAAAATCATAAGAAAATTAAATATTATAGATGATAATTGACCAATACAAGAAGATTTTCTAAAATAAATTAGTAGGTTAAGGGAAAATCATAAGAAAATTAAATATTATAGATGAAAATTGACCAATACAAGAAGATTTTCTAAAATAAATTAGTAGGTTAAGGGAAAATCATAAGAAAATTAAATATTATAGATGATAATTGACCAATACAAGAAGATTTTCTAAAATAAATTAGTAGGTTAAGGAAAAATCATAAGAAAATTAAATATTATAGATGATAATTGACCAATACAAGAAGATTTTCTAAAATAAATTAGTAGGTTAAGGAAAAATCATAAGAAAATTAAATATTATAGATGATAATTGACCAATACAAGAAGATTTTCTAAAATAAATTAGTAGGTTAAGGGAAAATCATAAGAAAATTAAATATTATAGATGATAATTGACCAATACAAGAAGATTTTCTAAAATAAATTAGTAGGTTAAGGGAAAATCATAAGAAAATTAAATATTATAGATGATAATTGACCAATACAAGAAGATTTTCTAAAATAAATTAGTAGGTTAAGGAAAAATCATAAGAAAATTAAATATTATAGATGATAATTGACCAATACAAGAAGATTTTCTAAAATAAATTAGTAGGTTAAGGAAAAATCATAAGAAAATTAAATATTATAGATGATAACCAGCTTAGGGATAAATAGCTGAATGGGTTTGATAGCTTTAAAATTTAATTACGTCGGGGAAGCGTTTGTTTATAATTGGAGGCGCATCCATGGACGCGCGTTGAAAGCCTGCGGCTTTAAAACTGTGCTAGGTTTATTGTTTGCTTGGAGATTTACATTAAATGTTTTAGTTCGGCCCTCGTCCCCCCCCCTTCCCCACCGTTGGGACCCATTTTTACAAGTTGGCGCACTTCGGGCCTTCGGCCCTCGTCCCCCCCCTTCCCCACCGTTGGGACCCATTTTTACAAATTGGCGCACTTCGGGCCTTCGGCCCTCGTCCCCCCCCCCCCTTCACCACCGTTGGGACCAATTTTTACAAGTTCGGGCCTTCGGCCCTCGTCCCCCCCCCTCCCCACCGTTGGGACCCATTTTTACAAATTGGCGCACTTCGGGCCTTCGGCCCTCGTCCCCCCCCTTCCCCACCGTTGGGACCCATTTTTACAAATTGGCGCACTTCGGGCCTTCGGCCCTCGTCCCCCCCCCCTTCCCCACAGTTGGGACCCATTTTTACAAGTTGGCGCACTTCGGGTCCCCCCCGAAGTGCGCCAACCCCCCCCCCCCCCCCTTCACCACCGTTGGGACCAATTTTTACAAGTTCGGGCCTTCGGCCCTCGTCCCCCCCCCCCCGCCCCCCCCGGTTGGGTGGGGAGGGGGGGGGGGGGAATTAAATATTATAGATGATAATTGACCAATACAAGAAGATTTTCTAAAATAAATTAGTAGGTTAAGGAAAAATCATAAGAAAATTAAATATTATAGATGATAATTGACCAATACAAGAAGATTTTCTAAAATAAATTAGTAGGTTAAGGGAAAATCATAAGAAAATTAAATATTATAGATGATAATTGACCAATACAAGAAGATTTTCTAAAATAAATTAGTAGGTTAAGGGAAAATCATAAGAAAATTAAATATTATAGATGATAATTGACCAATACAAGAAGATTTTCTAAAATAAATTAGTAGGTTAAGGAAAAATCATAAGAAAATTAAATATTATAGATGATAATTGACCAATACAAGAAGATTTTCTAAAATAAATTAGTAGGTTAAGGAAAAATCATAAGAAAATTAAATATTATAGATGATAACCAGCTTAGGGATAAATAGCTGAATGGGTTTGATAGCTTTAAAATTTAATTACGTCGGGGAAGCGTTTGTTTATAATTGGAGGCGCATCCATGGACGCGCGTTGAAAGCCTGCGGCTTTAAAACTGTGCTAGGTTTATTGTTTGCTTGGAGATTTACATTAAATGTTTTAGTTCGGCCCTCGTCCCCCCCCCCCCTTCCCCACCGTTGGGACCCATTTTTACAAGTTGGCGCACTTCGGGCCTTCGGCCCTCGTCCCCCCCCTTCCCCACCGTTGGGACCCATTTTTACAAATTGGCGCACTTCGGGCCTTCGGCCCTCGTCCCCCCCCCCCTTCACCACCGTTGGGACCAATTTTTACAAGTTCGGGCCTTCGGCCCTCGTCCCCCCCCCTCCCCACCGTTGGGACCCATTTTTACAAATTGGCGCACTTCGGGCCTTCGGCCCTCGTCCCCCCCCTTCCCCACCGTTGGGACCCATTTTTACAAATTGGCGCACTTCGGGCCTTCGGCCCTCGTCCCCCCCCCCCTTCCCCACCGTTGGGACCCATTTTTACAAATTGGCGCACTTCGGGCCTTCGGCCCTCGTCCCCCCCCCTTCCCCACCGTTGGGACCCATTTTTACAAATTGGCGCACTTCGGGCCTTCGGCCCTCGTCCCCCCCCCCTTCCCCACCGTTGGGACCAATTTTTACAAGTTCGGGCCTTCGGCCCTCGGCCCCCCCCCCCCCCCCAAGGTTGGGTCCATTTTTTACAAATGGGGGCAGTTCGGGCCTTCGGCCCTGGTCCCCCCCCCCCCCCTTCCCCACCGTTGGGACCCATTTTTCCAAATTGGCGCACTTCGGGCCTTCGGCCCTCGTCCCCCCCCCCTTCCCCACCGTTGGGACCCATTTTTACAAATTGGCGCACTTCGGGCCTTCGGCCCTCGTCCCCCCCCCTTCCCCACCGTTGGGACCCATTTTTACAAATTGGCGCACTTCGGGCCTTCGGCCCTCGTGGCCCCCCCCGCCCCCCCTTCCCCACAGTTGGGACCCATTTTTACAAGTTGGCGCACTTCGGGCCTTCGGCCCTCGTCCCCCCCCCCCCCATAAATTAGTAGGTATATATATAATTTACACATAATTTACACAAACAATGACTAATAAGTTCTCTATAAATATCGCTTTCCTTTTAATACAAACTGTTCTTTTGATTAATCAGTTTATTGTTTTCTCAGTTTCCTTGTGAGCAGTTTCCCAGCTAATCGTTAATAAATTGTCCGTTTAGATTAAAAGAAATAAAACCTTTTATTGTGTTAAAAATTGTCAGGAATTAAGATTAAGTTAAGAAAAATAAAGTTAATTTATCCGAAACTAGCCAATTCGGAAAAGCTCAGCCGGTGAAGAATCCGAAAAAATGTCCTTTCCGGGGTATTAAGAAGGAACTTAATACCCCGGTATTAAAAAGGAACTTAATACCCCGGAAAGGCCCGCCAACACTCCAAAACAATTTAGGCAAGTTGGAAATTTTCGTTCCCCAAATATGCCCCAATCCTCACTAACATTTTCCACATCTAGGCCAAATAATAGACCAGGGATGTATAAATACCCCTGTGTGTTTTGCAATCATCCCAATCACCTCTCACACCTCTGTTCGAATTATAGTACCCTTCAAACACGAAAATCCCGACTGCGAGAAAAGAAACTATGCTTTAATTGTTATAAACCTGACCATCTCGCCAAATTCTGTCAAAATCCAATTACATGCACGAATTGTCGAAATTTACATCCCCGTGCACTGTGTCCAACCCTATTCAATTCCCAACAACAAAGAGCTCGAAAATTTGAAAACTACAATTATGGTGCAGGCTCTTCACAAAACGAATTTCCACACCCACACATGACTAATTACACCCAACCTGTTAGATTTGAAAATATCCCCAGAAGAGCTATTCCCCCGTTATCCTCGGTTCTTCCTTTTTCAGCGCCGCAGGCGAAAATTTTTGAGAAATTCTGATGTCGTTAATCAGATTCTTCCATTTTTTACGCCGCAGGCGAAAATTGTGAGAAATTCTGATGTCGTTAAGTCAGATTTCTTCCATTTTTTGTGCCGCAGGCTAAAATTTTGAAAATTTTTAAAGCCAGAAGCCAGATTTCTAACATTATCAGCGCCGCTGTCGAATATTTTGAAAAATTTGGAAGGCCAAGAAGCCCGAATTCTTCTTTTCCTGCGCCGCAGGCGAAAATTTTTATAATTGTGGAAGGATTCAAGCTAGATTTCTTCCTAAATTCTGCGCCGCAGGCGAAAATTTTCTGATTTTAGTGTGTCAGAAAGAAAAAATTCACGTTTTAAGCCACTAACTCTAGGAAAAAATTAAACGAATTAAACGCCGTTTAGAAGGACCGTTTACCGTTTATGCCGTTTATCTGGGACCCGTTTACCGTTTCGTTTAATTTGAGCAAAAAACGGTAATAGTTTGGAATTCGCCCCCCCTTTTTTTCACTGTTTCCCTGACCATTTTGAGTTGTTTTGTTTGATACCTAATTTATCATATATCATTCGAAGGAGCTCTTTTTGCTTGGTCGAATGATACCATGATTGGCAAGATCTTACCATTCTTACCAAAATTATGAGGCTAAATCCTAGTTGGGTAAACTTTTTGCACTAATGCAGGTGGATAAAATAAACGTTCACAACTTTGTTTACTTAAGTCAGTTTTCATTAATTTTAATGCCATTCGACTCAGCTCGAAGAGCTCTTTCGAATGATATATAATTTGCTATAAAATGATAAAAAACTAGGAAAAAATAGAAAGGAAAAAAGGGGGGGCGAATTACAAACTATTACCCAAAAAACCCGTTTATCGTATACCGTTTACCGTTTAGCTAAACGGTTTTGTCCCACCCTAATAATTAGCATAGAACTACTAATAGGTATATATATAATTTAGTGAGTATCAAAAATGTATTTACGGCCAAAATGATTTATTATCTTCCTTTAATATATTTTTAATTTAAATATTTTATCAAATATGTATGAGCAATCATGCAACAATAAATTATTTGATGAGATAGAAATGCCAATTAAAAGTATCGTAATTGAAAATTATTTCTAAACAAGAATAACAATGCATTAATAAATTAATATAATAATAATAATTTTAATAATAACCAATATAATTTATTGCCGTAATTTAATTTAAAAATCACAATTAAATTAATAAATCTAATTTTATATAATATTAGATCAATGTTAAAGGTATTAGCTTTTTGTGGCCATTGGATTCGAATTTTTCGAAATTTGTTGCTTTCCAAGATTTTGATTTATTTGAAAAGTTTTAATTTTATATAAAATTAATAGTTTTTAATTTTCTTACAAATTTCAAGTTTTTTTCAATTTTCAGTTTATAATAAATTAAAACTCTAAGATGATCAATTAATGCATCTTATGATACTCATTAGCTTTATGATATTCTTATCAATTTATCTATATTATCAACATTCAATCATCTCAATTTGTTGTATTATGTTTATAAAAATATTTTTAATAAATTTCTTGTAGCTTGTTTAACTTAACTAAATCATTTGTATACGGATAATATAATAATCTGGTATACTGCAAATACGACACGCTTGTAGTGGTTTTGATGGTACTAAGCAATATGGAAACATAAAATTTTTATACTAATTACCTGTTTATTAATTTATAATTTATATATTATAATGTTATTACTATCTATTTTGATGCTTTTTGTTTTATCTACAATCATGTCATCAATTATAACAGAAAAAAGTATTTTCAATTTTTATTTTTTGCTGATGACGAATAATACTTTTAAAAGATTTTTAATATACAAAAATAAAATTTTTTATATTAGGAAATTTAGAATAAATCAATCATTTATCAATCATTTATTATTTACTGATGATTAATTATTTTTAAATTTATTACTAAAAATTAATCATTTTTATTAATCAATTTGAAATTTATTAAAATTGAACATCAACAATATTTCAAATCAGAAATTCATTGTTACCTCAGCATATCGCTCTGTAAGTCTGACATTAGTTCTTATTTTCTTATCAAATTTACAAATTATATCATAGTAACTTTAATATATCTTTAACATATTTCTTATGCTTTCGAGCTGTTGTATACTTTATTTTCGAACATTCCAGATATTTTATTATTATTGCTTTTGTGGTATCATATCGATATATTATATAATTATCTATTATTTTTACCAATTTTAATCAGGTATTAATTAATTATTCGTATAAATATAAGGAATTATACCAATTTCAATAAATAAATGTCAAATACTCTGCCGAAACATACGCAAATTTAGAATTTTTTAAATTTATAGTATCAACATTATTTTAAAATAGTAATTAGTTCAGTTTAATTTTAAGCTTGTTTTTATTCACAGCCTTAATTTCTTCTTATTATTTATAAATTTTTTAATAATTAAATTAATTAAAAATATATAAATTAAATTATTATGAGTATGATTAATACCAATTAAAATTTTTCAATTTTTTTAAAATTAAAGCACTTTATTAAAATAAATTTTTTATAAAATAAATTAAAAATTTTTAAAAACTGAGAATATGTATAGTCAAAAATAAAAAAAATTATCTCCAAATCCTTCTCTTTATAATTCCTTTGATTTTTTTCCCTCGCCACTATATAATTTTTTTCCCTCGCCACTATATAATTCCTTTGAATTAATATTTATTTATTAAAAATAAATATTTTATTTATTAAAATATTTAAAAAATTAAAAAAATTTTTTTTTTAATTATATTTTATTTATTAAAATATTTATTAATTAAATTTATTTCTTAAATAAATCTATCAAACATGTAGTTTAATAATAAATTTATTTCAGTTTATTTATTTATAAATTATTCTAATTTATCATAAAAATTTATTTAAATTTTTAATCAAAATATATTTAAGTTACAAACACATATACATAGTTACGAGCTTTAGCCATTTCTTGTTTATAAAATTTGAAAAAATCCAATTAATAATTGAATCCAATTAATAATTAGTTAATTTATGCCATTAACAAAATTTAAGACCGAATCATTGTTACTTGGCAAATTACACGATTAACCAAACTTTGTTTCTTTAATTTCTTTTTCAAATTTATTTTATCATAGGAATTTTAATAATTTTAATAGATTTCTTATGCATTAGTGTTCTTGTACGCCTAATTTTCGAACATTTCAAATATTAAATAACACTTTTCTTGTTATTTTAATATTAGTAAAAATAATTGAATTATATTTTTAAAATCGGTATTAATTAATATTTTAAAATTAGATTATTGCAATTAATAAGATTTGTTGTATCATAAACTTAAAAATTAATAAAATAGTTTTTTAAAAGATGTTACGTTGCTTTCTTCGTTATCCATTTAATCTGTATCGCATTCATTTTTAAATTTTTGGAAAATATATTTGTCAGATTCTTTTCTTAACTTAATAATATATTAGATAGCTGTTGTAGAATTATTTTTAGTTTTATAGCATGTCTACTATCGGAACTTATATTTGACGGGATGTAGACACTTAAGATGCTTTTTAATAAAAAAAAATATTCTAAAAGTTGAAATTAGTAACAATTATATTTTTATCAATTTGTAATCAATCAATCAGAAATTCATGTCTACCTTATACATTTTATTTTTTTTAAACATCCTTTACAAATTGTTAAAGTTCTACGGATTCCGTAATGATCTTTTAAATATATGTATATCCATAGCACAGACTAATAAATTTACTATTAGGTAGTTACTATCTAATTGATATACTAAATTTTGTTAAAATTGGAAAATTAATATTTTTCAAATTTTTATTAAATAATTGTATATTTTTATTTTAAAATTAAATGGAAATTTTAAAAATTAAATTTTAAAAATAATTATAAAATTAAAGACAATTTTATATCTTATTTATCAAATAATCTAAAAAATATTTGATATTTCTGCCGTATTTGGAAAAAAATCTTCTTTGCCAACTCATAACTTTATTTACGTTATATGTTAATTATTGCATTAATTAATCAGATAAAAAATTTTTCATAATAATATTTTTAAATTTAAATTGATAATTAGTAGAATATTCTCTCATCTCCAGACTCCTTGAAGTAATTTTGTTAAAAATAATTTGCGTAATACATTATTAAATATTAAATTCATTTTTAATTAATAGTTACAAATTTTTACTTTTAATATTAAGTTTTTTTTCAATTATGCCATTGATGATTGATTAATTATTATAATTATTTCGTATGCTAATAATTTTCAAATTAAAATTTTAAAAATTATTTTTAAAACAGATGTCGACGACCAAAAAAGAAAATGATTAATCTTATTTTCTATGTATTTTATTAAAATAAATATTAAATCTTTTTTCCATTCAGCCCTTCTTTTACAAATAATAATATTTGGCTATGTATTTATTTTTTGTGGAGATAAAAAATTTTTGAAAAATTATAATTATAAAAATAAATTTGTTGTTAAATTATTTATTTTTAATTAAAATCTGTGAGAGAGATTTTTAAACCTATCTGTTTCTAATATCAAATTATTTTTCAAACAGATTTAAAAAAATTATTTTTGTGCTAGTTAAAATTTATTTTTTTGAAAAATACAATTTATTTTATTGTCATTGTCGACATCCCCTTCGTTCTCTTGTATAATATTTGCTTCTCTAAACAATAAAAATTAAATTTTAAAAAAATCTTGACAAAAATTTTACTCAAGTCTTGAACTAGGCCTTTCTTGGTTGTTGTTCTTTTCCATTCTTTAGATATTTATCAATTTTAATCAGCTTTAATTTTAATAAGCTTTAATCAGCTATTTATTTTTAAGTAAATATTTTTTATTAATCACTAATATTTCTTGTAGTCTACTTATATCAATCAAATATATATTATTATTTTAAATCAGGGCTTCGATCTCGAATTTTTTAAAATCCGCAATTTTGATCGAAAAAATCCGCATTTGATATGAAAAATCCGCAAAAAATTTTCAAACACAAAAACTGAATTAAAATCATTTTATGCGTTATATTTTTTGACTCCATCAATTGAATTGAGCAATTTTTTCAATACTGATGACTATATTATTAAAATCCGAATAATTAAATGAAAAATTACAGCTGACTTGAGCCAATGCTTTCACCATCCCTAGTTATAGTGAATTGTTTACTCGAGAAATCTTCCTTTTTTGCGCCGCAGGCGAAAATTTCGGAATTTTGGAGGATCCTTAAGCCAAAAATCGTCCTTTTTCAGTGCCGCAGGCAAAAATTTTGCGGATTTTGGAGGATCATTAAGCCAAAAATCGTCTTTTTTCAGCGCCGCAGGCGAAAATTTTGAGGATTTTAGAGGGTCTTAGCAGAAAAATAATGACATTTTATCCTAAAAACTACAAGAAAATACAAAAAATCCTCATAATCTTCAAAAGACCACAAAAATCCGCAAATCCGCATTTTTAAAAATAATCCTCATCGCTCTATCAAAAAACCACAAAATGAGGAAAAATCCGCAGAAATCGAAGCCCTGTTTTAAATCAATTACATATATTATTTTATTTATTATTTAATTGCCTAAGAAGAAATATATAGCTAAACTAGTTTAAATAACATAAATTAATTGTCTGTATTTTAATAATATTTTTTTTATTATTTTAAGTTTTCATAAAAAATACTTATTTTAGTTAAAATGTTATATCGCCCATTGTTTCGGACATTATTATTTACCTGATAATTCAAAAATTATTTAATATGACATTTGTCTCAATAAATTACCATCTTAACTGATTAAGATAGAGATGATTATAAATTGAGGTTATAGAGTAAACATATTTTAGAATTTTTCAAATTTAAAATTTTTTGGTATTTCATAAAAAATTTATTTATTTTCAACTTTTTTGAACTCTAAGCTTCCCACAAATTTAAGTATTCGTCAACAATATTTTGCAGGTTTTGTCTTTTTCAAATAATTATTTTATAATTTTTCAATTTTAATCATTTATCAATTATTTAATAATTTTAAGGAATTATTGTAGAATAAGCGTAGAAAGATTATACATTTTATCCGAGAGTCGAAACCCAAATTGATTCATCTGATATTAATATATTTTTAACAACTCATTACTACATCCTATAACAGATAATTTAGTAAAAAAACATAAATCTTTATTTATTCATTTTTTAAATCACAGAAATTCATTTAGTCTAAAAATCATAAAAATAAAAATGATTTATTGTTTTTTGTACATATATTATAATAAATTGTGACGACGTAAAATTTAAGCTAAATCTTAATTTAAAAAATCGTAAAAATAACCTAGGACTTAATTCAAAACTATATAACAAGACATGATACTGGAAATAACCATTTATAAAATATAAAGATAATAGACTGATTCTAAATAAAAAATTTAAATAAACATTGAAAAAATATGCTTTTAAATGATTAAAAATTATAAGAAATTAAAAGGTGGCATCTACTGCAGGATTTAAAAAGTTTAATTGATTAAGAAATAAAATGAAAAATAAAAAATCTTTTTGAATTTACAACAGCAAATATATATGCAAATTTATATAGTCATTACTTTCTACTAACTTATAATGCATGATGATCTTGTATAGGCAATGATATTATTGCCGTCCCATGTTTTAACACATTCATAATTTCATGTATCATTCACAATAAAAAATTTATCATTAAAGTTGTTATTGATAATGTTTATTCAAATATTATTCTACTCTAAACATTTTTTGATAGTTGGTTAAGTATAAATGTTTGGCAGAATGCTATTTTATAAAAACTGAAATAAACAATACTGCAAAATTTATGACGGGCAGTACACTTCTTGTAAAATAAAATAAAAAAGTTTTTGCTAATATTTTACAAATTTTATCATTTAAATAAGCAAATGATTCAAATTTTTATTTAATATTTATTAAAAATTTACATTAATAAAAAATTATAAAATAAATAAAAATTGTTTTATCATTATTTTTAAATTTTTATTATGATATAAAATTTATTATCTTCAATTAACATAAAATTTTCTGGAAAAATATTAAAAAATTTGTTTGCAAAATAATTTTTCAGTAATATTAAATTATATTTTAAATTTTATTTAAAATAAAAGGCTCAACAGACATGATTAACTAAAATATTTCGTAAATTATTAAAATACAATTTGTTAACATATTTAAAATCGCACTATTGTTTTGAAATGGAGAATTTTATTATTAAGTTTATATTACAAATTATCTAAATAATATTTTATAATTGGTTTAAATACCATTATTTAAAGTAGATATAATTTTTTAACAAGAACGTTAATCATGTCAATATATAATATTAAAATGAATTTGTATAATATTTATTTAAAATTAATGTTATTTTGTATTATAATGTAATATAAAATTAAAAAATTATAAAAATAAAAAAATAATAAAAATAATATAAACTGTAATATAAAATTAATAAAAAATATCAAATGCTAAAATAAGATATTAAATAAGTAAATACTAATTCTCTATTTTAATATAGTTTTTGAGTATTTATTAATTTGTGATTATTTGAGATATCTATCATTCGATATCATTTAATTTATTTATAATTTCTTACATTTAATTTAGGTATATTTAATGTACGAATTACATATACAATAGGACGCCCAGCTCTTGCTGCTGTGTTTGAATTTGTGCATAAATTTAAACTTTATTTAATTTATTTAAATCAAAGGTGAATCAGGAAATTTTTGCTAGTACTTTAAATAAATGATACATTCAGTATTAATATGCGGCATAAACAAATCATAAGGAATTCAATAATTATAAAAAAATACTTGCAATTAAATAACTGAAATAAAAAAAACTATCTTAGCGACAACAAGAATTTTTGGTAACAGTAAGAGAATGATATTTTAATTAATTTCGGTAATTCTTCACTAAAAGATGTTTTAATAAATTGGGCTACACTGTATGAATAACCCTTCTAAACAAGTAAATAATCATTCTAAACACGCTTAAATCAACTTTTTTAAAAAAATAAATTAACCCTTCAAATTTCTGGCAAATAAATAATTGAAACAAGTCAAAGTCGATGTGAAAGCAATGAATACCTCGATTGGCAAATTTACAGTATAAAATAAGCAAATTTACGTAAAATGAGAGGAAAATTCTTGATGATATATACTAAATGGATATATATTGAATTTCATTTTAATGTTTTTCCTCAAAAACTATTGTTGAAAATTGAAAATTCGAATAACCCCAGTTTTATAGGATTTTTGGCAATAATTACAAAGAATCCAGTAAAGTCATTAGCGAAAAAGTAATAATGGATGTTCCGATATTAAAAATGATAAAAAATTTATAGTAAACTATATAATGGCGATTATTTAAACATCAAAAGGAGGAAAATAAATCCCAAAATATATATTTTGTTTAAAATTATACTATGTTTGAGAAATTATAAATTGTTTTTTAATATAAAACATTATGACAAAATGAAAATTATAATAAATATAAATTGACAAGAATATTAATAATTCTAAAAATAGTAAAATTTAAATATGTAAAATCGTTGAACAACACCTTAAACTGATTATTTCAAGTAATTCCTTCAATTAAATTTCAACTAATTAAAAACTTGAAATTAATAATAAAAATTCATGAAAACTATAAGAAAATTTAGATAACATTGTAACTTACTTTTATAAATATAATTAGAAGTAAAAATGTCTTTAAATAAATGTTCATGAAAAAAATTTTCTGATTTAAATAAATGTTTTTTTCTAATTTGAAAGCTTTAAACGAGAAGAATTATCAAAAGTATTAATGCTAGTATTAATGCTTATAAAAATTTTAAATTTTAATTAACAAATAAAAAATACAATCAAAATTAACTACGTGTGCGATTTAAAACTACAAAGTTGATAAATGTGAACAAGTTTATGAAAAAATATTTACGTACGGAAATATAAAAATTTGATGAATTTGCGACAAATTACATGTATGATAAATTTGAAAATTTTTGAAAATAAAACAAAAAATTTATATATATTTTGTTTTAATAAACAATATTTTATTAAAAATTTGCATACTATTATTTTTAATTTAAATATTTACAAGTATATTTGAGATAAATTTTTTCAAATCTAATTAATATCTATTTATGTAAAAACAACCCAGGTGATTTAAAATTTATAAAACATCATAAAAACTATAAAATTTTAAAATATATAATAGATAAAATATCGGGAAGTTGTATGATATATTTGGCGATAAATGTACAAATGAATATTTAATTTTTTTATTTTGTTAGCAAAAATATTTTTTGAGCTTAAATGCAAAAAATCTTGTAACAATTTTAGAATATTTTAAATTTAGCCCAACAATCACATAAACACTTCAAATTTAACCAAAGCTTTATCAGAAGTAGAGGGACTATTTAATTTGAGACCATTGAATCCTGGGAGAGTGGAACAATTAGTTGAGTTGCATGTTAATTCGTCCAGATCTTCGAAGAGGATATCATTTATGTTTTATTAATATTTTTATGTATTATTAATAAACACACAAACCAACTCACACAATTAGTTAATCTTTAGAAAAGAGTTCTAAATAGAAATCTTATTATTCTCTTATATGTAGTAAAATATGAGAAATATGTTGAAAAATTTCCAAAAATGTCAAAAATTTAGATAGATAGCTTTTGACATATATAAAAGTAAAATAACAAAAATAACAGGTAAAAAGAAATGCATGCAAATGAAAAAAATAGATAATTATATAAAATAGATATATAAAACTATGTATAATCTGCATTTAATATTGGCAATAATTTAAAAAAGTTAGTTTAAAGTCAAAAGCTTTTGAATTTAAAATAAATTTCTATTTCAAAATATTTTTGCAACAAAGCAACAGATTGAGCTTGTGCAAAAAATTCTCGAACTTGAGGTCACAACTCTTCCTAAAAAACTTGAGGAAAGTATTGAAATATTCATTCGAGTATAGCACAAAAATCAAATAAACTTAAAATTTTTTCTAAACTTAAACAATAAAAATACTATTATAGATATTGATTTAAAAAAACTTGTTAAACTGTTGAAATAATTATAGTTTGATCCATTGCTTAAAATATGTGAATGGTATACTAAAGATTTATTAGCACATGCTTTACCGATGCTTTGATTATGGATATTTTTAAATTAGGTTTAAATTAAGTAAAATAAATGTAAAAGAAATGAAATATAATTAAAATAAAATAAAATATAAAAAATAAATATCAACACTCAAATAATTACAAATTTTTTAAACACATATGTTTAAATAAGTTTAAATATTTTAAAATAAAAGTGCTGAAATAAAGTTTAAATGGCTGAAATAAAGTTTACATGGTCTAAAATAAAAGTTTACATGGTCTATAAATAAGAATTGAAATATTGCATAAATGACATATTTATAAAATTCTTAAAATTTTGATTAACAATGATATTTAATATTAAAAACATTTATTTTCAACAAAAATGAATCGAACTGAAGATGAGATGGGTCATCATAAATAATTGTATAAATTTGTTATTAATTAAATTAAAAATATATAATAACTATTAAACTAATTTCCATAATTATTTAACTAATTCAAAACAGATGTTCCGCATGAGTCAAATTAAAATGATAAGCTTAATTCTAATATATTGGTTTTAAGTTTTTAATAAAATTTTACGCATTTATATCCACATATGTATGTAATATATTTATAAAGAACTTTAAGAAACAATTGTTACATTAAGATAATAACCTTCAAAGGCTCTATGTATGACAAATGGTTCATGGCCAATGATCAAACTTTTTCTTTAAGTGTTACAAATCCAGGACAATTTTTGGATTGCGGGAAAACAATGGTAAAAACTGATCAATTGTAGGCTATTAGAATTTTGGATTATCAGCACCAACTTTGCGGCGACCGAAAGTCAACCAAGGTAAATAATCAAAAATGAAAAAATGTTTAATCTAGTTTTTGAAATATATATTTTCAATTAATATTAAAACATTTATAATTTCAATATAAATTTATTATTAATATTAAAAACTCCAATAATGATTTATAAATATTACTTAATTATAAATAATAAAATAACGATATCTTAATGTATTTTTAAAATTATATTTATTATCCTTTTATAAATTACAGAAATCTCATAAATTATATCTGATATTGTTTTATTAATAATAAAGTTACAAACTGAATACTGACACTAAAAAATTTGATTGAGTAACAAAATTAATTGTTAAATATAAAAAACTAAACTTTAACTTGGTAGAGTCTCCATTTATCATCAGAATAAATGAAAGCACTGTATTTCAATATTAATTATTTTAATATTAACTAAAATAAACGGAAAATAAACGGAATCTTTTACAAATGAATTTTAAATAATTAGATCTCTAGATAATTAAAATATCTACCGCATATTTTAATTATTTTTAATTAATAGCTGCTACTTTTCAATATAATTAATAATAATCAATGTTCAAATTTTTAAAATATCCAAAAAATCAGAAAGATTTTTCAGCATTATTTAATTCAGAGCAAGACTTTGATGTTTTATGTTCTGCCGGGTCCGCGCTCGCTCTTTTTTTCATAAAATTTCTTCTTTTCATTCAACAAATATTTTTTAATGCATCAAGGTGAATGAGATGCTTCCTCGGCTCCCAAGAATCATAATAAACCCTGTTTCAAAAGTTATATAATTTAAGAGTTTATTCCATTCCGGCCCGAAGCACCTCAAAATTCCTCACTTCCATTCTTTCCTACTTTCTTTTCCAATATTCTCTCAATTTATACTCATCGCCCATCTGCAAAATATTTAAATAAATTTATAATTTCGTCGAATCCACTGTATTCGCTCTTTGACACTATGAAGTCTAAAATCATTAAAAAATATTAAATATTATGTTGATAAACATTTTTTCGGATCAACCTTTATCCGATTAAGTAACAAATCCCTAGATTTCTCAAACAAGAAAAAAAACGATTTCAAATTTATTTATTTCAACAAATATATATATTTAATTATAATCGATAAGCTTTTCCTATTAAAGGTTTAGCAGAAAAAATAAAAGTTTTAAAAAGTGAGCAATGCAAAAAGCTGGAGTAATTAAAAGCCCTTTTTATTTTATAGGCATTAGAAAAAAAATGTGTGAAAGTATTTTTATCTTTAAAAGGAACTTTATATGGGAAAATTAATTTTAAATAAAAAATATGATTAAGAAAACCCAATAAAATGATAAGTTTTAAATCGGATACGACATTCCCCTAACGAGGAATGAACATTTTTAAATAATTGTAGGGATTAGCAATTTTAGACTTAAAAGCCATAAATTTCCAAGACAGCGGTTTTCCTTTCCTACAATGGAGAGGCATTTTAATAATACGACCTGTCTGGCTAATACGAACACGTGAAATTAGTTTCGGTAACTTAATTTCTTCATTTTCCATAACAATAAATTCTGGAGGAATTTCACAGTGGTCGTTGTGTGTTTGAGTGGAGGCGGGAATTTGAGTAGTTTCAGTTGGAATAATTGGTGGTGGTGTCAGCACTTCATATAGAGTTTCGTTTTCATCGGGCGGAGGTGGTGGCTCGTCCAAAATAACGTCTTCCTCTTCTTTGTTTTGTGCACCAACAAGAACTGGAATTGACGTGCCATGTTGTTGTTCCGGAGGCGGAGGAGGCGGTGGAGGCGGGTCGTCCAAAACAATTCTTTCAACATGTTGAGCACCAAACAAAAGCGGGGTTGAGACACCTGAAATTTTTGAAGACAGAAAAGAACTAATTAATATTACCAAAATTTCCAATATTATTAATTTCGAGGGATTCAATAGGCTTGGGAGTGATTTTTGAATTTGCAATAAGATTATTTGAAGAATTAATAGAATTTTCAACAACGGCGTGAGAATTACTGTTGACCAAATAAATATTGGCATTTAAGTCGTTAGAATAAGAAGTATTCGAGTTAATGGGTTTCTTTATTTTAGTAATTGTTGGCTCCATTTTTTTGGTTTTTGGAGAAATACGTAAGTGGGATAAAATAAGACTAATGTCCTTTTTGCCGACGGGCCTTCTTTTAGGCATGGACTAAAAATATTTAATTACGAGCCAAAGGTGGATCTGAGCGATTAATAAGTTCTCGAACGGCCGAATTAATTTCGGTAAGTTCTATTGGATGTGGAACAATAGGAGCCGTATTCGGCTTAAAATATTTGTAGATGTTAAATAAAACCTTCAAAAGAAGGAAAATTAAAATTAAGCTTAGAAGGCCTATAATAGAGAGAATAGGAAGGGCAATTTCTGGCTCTTTTTGCAGAAAAGAAGCTAACGTATCCAAGCCAAAGTAGATGGCAGTGGTTCCAACTAAAGATCCAATTCCCTTTGAAATTGGCTTTTTAAGACGATTAACAACGTATTTACCCTTACTACGACTTTCAACAGGCGTAGGACTTATTAAAAGAGATATTACCAAAAGAGCGATAATAGGGGCTACTCGAGCCGATCTACGTTTGTGAAGAAGGTAATAGGAGAAAATTATACAGATTAAAAGTATTGCTATCAATACGATAGAAGCAATAAGTATAGTCCACGGAAAAGGTTCCGGTGGAGGTGGTTCGGGTTTAAACAGGTTTAAATCAATAGGCAGTTGTATATTGACAATATTACCCATAAGAGGGATCAATTTTCTAAAGAATTTTTTAAAAGGTAAGAGCTTTTTTGTAAGCTAAAACTTTAATGAACAATAAGAATGAACGATTAAGGAGAGGCGATAGTGCTTTATAAGAAAGATCGCGGAGCGCCCTCCCCCTTTAACAATTTTTATTTACTATTCTATTACGAAGTTTTAATGTGTTAGGACTAGAGTTTGGTCTAGGCGACGTTAAAGGAACTTTCTCTGTCTGATTTTTATCAACATTCAATTCTCCCGTCGTTTCAAGTGGATATAAGTGATGGACGGATCGGAGTGTAATATTTCCGCTGAGAAACTTTATTTTAGCGGTGTTTGGAAAGTGATTTTCAGTGTAATTAATTTCTAAAATTATGGCCAAAGACCAATTCGATCTTGGTAAAGTGTCACTGTGTACAATCACTAATTCATTTATGGTAGGCCATCTTTGAGAGGATTGTTGTAATTTTTTATATCGCTCTCTAAGCGAGAGTATATAGTCCGCTTTCCAGCGTATCCAAAAGTTTTTTGCACGGGAAGTGATTTTTTCCCAGGTTGTAATTAAAGATTGACTATTAGATTGAATATTTTGATTGTAGTCTGGATCGTCCATCTTTTCCGATGGTGTAATTTCTATGGGAGAGTTATTACGGTATGGCTTAATTATATCCGCAGGACTCAAAGCCCGCGGTTCTAATGGATTTGCAGACTCAAATGTGATGGGCCTACTATTAATTATATTTTCAATTTCCAATAATATAGTAAGAACCTCATGAAAGAGGTATGATCTCGGTATTGCTCCTCCCGATAAAGTTCTTTTTAGATGATATTTGATAAGTGCCATGCTCCTCTCGTAATGTCCAGACTTCCAAGCTGCCATTGGTGCGCGGAAATTCCAATTAGGGGGAGATAAATTGGCTTGTTCAGATAAAAAATTTTTAGCGGAAATAAAAGTTGGAGCGTTATCGCAATAAATATTTTTTATAACTCCATATTTAGCTGTTTGTCTTCTAAAAGCGAGGGAAAACGATTGGATCGTCAAATCCGATATGAGGTCAAGAGCAACTGCTCATGTCGATAAGCATACCCACACCGTGATCCAGTGTTTGATTGTTTCTATTTTAGTATTTCTTCTTTGATTCGGGACCAAGAAAGGTGTTTTAATATACAAGGGTCCACAAAAATCGAGTCCCACTGCTGTAAATGGTGGAGATGGTTCTACTCGATCTGTGGGGAATTGTGGAAAGGGTGGAAGATCAAATGGTTTAGCAGTAAATCTTCTGCAAGATAGACAGCATTTATGTATAGCTTTTTCCGAAACACGTCGGCCAGAAGGAATCCAAAATTGTTTCCGAATAATAGATAAAGTCAATAATGGACTTGAGTGATGATTAAGTAAGTGAGTTTCATAAATTATTAAGCAAGTTAAATAGGAACGTGAAGGTAAAAATATGGGCTCTTTAGTTTCAAGAGTTAAATTGCTTTTCCCTAAGCGACCTTTACATCTCAAAATTTCCTCTGGATCAGTATAAATACCCAAATACTCATTTTCTTGTCCAGAAGGAGGATAAACTGCTTGTTCTAATTTAATAAGAATTTTTAATGAAATTTTAATTTCCTTAGAATTAATTTTTAAGGAAGGATATCTGGCACGTTTTTTAGTGTGATTAATAAATCTTAATGTATATGAAAATATTCTTAAAAGTTTTGGAAGACGTGAGAAGCGTACTGATTCAATAATATTTTCTGGGGCATTAATTTGCGTGTTAAAGGTAAATATTGGGGTTTCGACCGATTTTTCGGATTTCAATACATAATCGTTAGAAGAAAATTGTTTTATTAAATTTGAGGTGGGCCAATTTGGTTGAGGAAGGGAAAGCCAGTCAGGGCCTTTAGTCCAAATTGGTAAGTTTTTTAATTCCCTAATTGATGAAACACCTCTTGTTCCTATATCTGACGGATTGTCTATACCTGGTAGGTGATTTACTATTAAATTTTTAAGTTTTCTAATCTCAGAAACTCGATTTTGAACAAAAATGTCCTTTATCAAGGTTTTAGAATTAAGCCATGACAGGACTGCGGATGAATCACTCCACAGATAGATTGATTTATCTAAATTAATACAACTAAGTTCAGATGAAGTAAACTTTAAGGCTCGTGATCCCATAAGGGCAGCTATAAGTTCTAAGCGAGGAATGCTGAGTAATTTATTTTTATTAATAGGTTTTACCTTTGTCTTGCTGAAAATTAAACAAACGTCTGAAATTGGCGAGCAATCTTTTGATATCCTTAAATAAACAGCAGCACACATTGCCATTGATGAGGCATCTGCAAAACAATGTAGTTGATATTTTCGTCCAGTTGTAGGTAGTCGTGACGGATATCTAGGGATTGAAAAACAAGAATTTGCATCCCAATTTTGGGTTAATAATTTCCATTCGTTTATTGTCTTTTCATTCAGATTCTCATCCCAGTCAACTTTTTCATTCCAAAGTGACTGCAGAAATATTTTTATTGGGAGAATTAGTGGAGAAATTAGCCCTAACGGGTCGAAATGCGATGCCATAAAAGTTAAAATAGTTCTTTTTGAAATAGTATTTTCTAAAGATGGTAAAGCATGGGCTCTAATCAAGAGAACATCTTCTTCAGTATGCCAATCTAGGCCTAAGAATTTCTGTTTATTACCAATTAATTTGATTTTTTCTGGCAAGTGTGCTATACTTTCACTTGAATTACTCACAAATTCTTGTAATTTCATATTAGCTTTATTAAATAATTCTATTGTATTGTTAGATTTTTCTTTGCCCTCTTTAGGGGTTTCAGCAGATAAGAACACATTGTCCACATATATGTTTGTGGAAATTTCTGATGATAAGGGTGATGGAAACAGAGAGAGATGGTGCTGAACGGTAGCGGCTAATAAAAATGGGGAGGGAGCAAGACCGAAAGAAACACGGCAAAATCTGTAAATTTCTACATTAGAGGTGGAAGGAGGCAATTCAAAAGGAGGCAATTCAATATTTTTTAGCCAGAGAAATCTTGTGCAATCTCTATGGTCAGGATGAACAGAAACCTGCAGAAAAGCTTTGGCTATATCTGAAATTATAGCTATTTTTGGAATACGAAATCTTAGTAATAGACCGACTAAATCGGGTAAAATTACTGGTCCTGGATATAGGCATTCGTTTAACGAGAGTTCTCGACCTACCTTTGCCGAGCCGTCGTATACTATTCTGATTTTTCCATTTGAAGCTTTTATGAGCGCATGATGCGGTATGTAATGAAGTGGGGGAGAATAATTGTCAGGATTTTTTACAATTTCAATAATCCCTAACTCTAATTGTTCTTTAATTATATTATCATATTTTATTAAAAATTCTTTATTTTTCATTAACGAATTGTGAACTGAACGAAGACGACCCCAGCAAAGCCCAAAATTAGATGGGATTTGGATGGCTTCTGGGGGTGTTTTGAAAGGTAATTTTACTTGGTAACGTCCATCTATCATTTTAATTTCTTTATTAAATTTTTTCAATACATCTTGATCCTCTGAACGAGGCAAGTCTTTAATTCCAATACTTTCTAAAGAAAAGAATTCGTTTGAAGGAGCCTCTAATTGAGGTTGAATAGCACAATTTATTTGATTAGGCTGGTTAGTATTTCGAGGAATGAATCCTTTACCAGCTACAATAGGTCCGAAGAGTGTATGAATTAAATGGTGACCTGACGGCAGGCGTAAGAGAGGTGTTGGTTCTACCTCATAATAATAATCAGAACCTAAAAGAACCGATGGTTGAACAATTTTGTTATTAGAAATTAATTCTGGGTAAGAAAGAAGCTGTGGAGTGAAGGGAACATAATTCGTGTTTTGAGTAAGATGTTCAGCCGCATTTGCGGTAATAATTATTGATCGTCCGTTGGCTAGACGAATTCCAAATTGAGTGGTGTAAGCTTGAACTACCTTACAAGAAGGCGAATTAAAAACACCTAATTTAATTGTTCTAGGCGTTAAATTTAATTTTAGATTTTTAGCCTCATTTAAGGTAATATAGGAGTTTGTACTAGCATCGTCCATTAAGAGTATAACTTCGCGCTCTTGTAATGGATTATTTGGATTAAAAAGCATAACACGTACACATTTAAGTAAAATAAGTTTCTTATTTATTGACTCTGTGCTTACAGAGGCTAAATTAGCTTGATAAGGTGGAGTGTCTGGAACAGCAGAAGCTGTAGTTTGCACTATTTGAGATAAAGGCATTGGAATTGGATGAGGAATAGAGACAGCTTGAACGTGCTGATTATTTAAATTACTAGCTTGAGTTTGTCGGGGACCGCCTTCTTGGATGTTAGGCGGTAAATTACTAGTATAATAACTCGAACGATTTTGTAAAGTGGGACAAAGTGCCCTGGGGTGTTTACCTTGACAATTTGAACATTGAGAAGGTTTAGTACATTGATTGGCGAGATGATTAGGCCGAAGGCAGCTAAAACAACGTTTTAACGCTCTGAGTTTGTCCTTTCTTTGTTTGATAGAAAGGTAAGTTTCACAATTCGCGGAAAAATGAGATGGATTTTCACAAAATAAACAAGGCCATTTCGGCTTTTTATTATTACCACGAGTATTATTTTTATTTTGATTTTCACCTTGGGTGTGAAAAGATAAAATTGGAGGAGGTTTATTATTTTGAGACGACGGGGTTTGTAATTGCGACGTCCTAATTTGTTTAGGAGTATTATGCGAGCTCAAAGTGAGCGATTCAATTTGTTCCTTACGTTTTAAAATATGATGAAGATGCTCCTTGAGCTTTAATGAGTCCCATTCCGGGTCGTTGTCTTTAGCCTTGAAAATTTCATCCAATACAAATCTTGGCAACCTTTCCTCAATTTCCATTTGGAAAGAGGTAGTGTTAAATGATTGATTTCGTTGCGACATTTGCACACAGATGCCTTCAATTTTATCTAATAATAACCGTAAATCAGTACAAAAATTTTCCCCTGCCCGTACCTGGGGTAATTTTCTTAAAGAATTATGTAATGATCTGGCCACTTCATTTGGATTATCATAATTTTTTCTAAGTAATTCAAGAGCTGACTCATAAGATTCGTCAGTAACAGGTAAAGAGCTTATCAAAGTCAATGGTGAGCCTGAAAGGCACTGTTTTAGGTAAGTGAATTTAATTGAATCAGAAATTGGCAGGTCATGAACTCCTGCTTTAAAAGTATTCCAAAAAGAGAGAAAAGCGACACAATCCCCAGAAAATGTAGGTAGTTGTGTTTTAGGTAAATGAATTAAGGACGAGGCAATAGGAACATTAATATTTTCTATTACTGGGATAGCAGCCTCAAGTAAACGGCGTTGACTACGGATATTACGTAGATAACGTCTAAGATCAGAAAGTGTTTTAACAAATGGGACCGCTACGATAAACGCATCGTATTCGGTATTATCCTGAATTCTTTCATTGCCTGTCATATTTGTCCGGAGGGCTGACCATTTTGCTTCATTGTCTGCTAATTGATTTAATACCTCCGAAATTTCTTCATATTCGGCGTCTAAGTTGTGGAGAATTGTTTCGATGATTCGTTTATACTCTTTATCCGATTGACCTCCTACTTTTGGAGGTAAAAGAAAATCTTTCCTAGAATTTAATAATTCAGCGGCCTCTTCATTCAAGAGGGTAATTTGGCCACGGAAATGTGCTGACATGTTTAAAACGTCCGGCTGAGCTTTCGGATCAACCTTTATCCGATTAAGTAACAAATCCCTAGATTTCTCAAACAAGAAAAAAAACGATTTCAAATTTATTTATTTCAACAAATATATATATTTAATTATAATCGATAAGCTTTTCCTATTAAAGGTTTAGCAGAAAAAATAAAAGTTTTAAAAAGTGAGCAATGCAAAAAGCTGGAGTAATTAAAAGCCCTTTTTATTTTATAGGCATTAGAAAAAAAATGTGTGAAAGTATTTTTATCTTTAAAAGGAATCTTTATATGGGAAAATTAATTTTAAATAAAAAATATGATTAAGAAAACCCAATAAAATGATAAGTTTTAACTCGGATACGACAATTTAATTAATTTAAAATAATTATGAATCAGTGCTGTAGAATAAAATTTCCTTCACCATTGTTTTGTAAAATAAATTATTTGATTAAGTTTATAATGTTTCTTAAATAAAATACTTGTTTAAATGATGTTGAAGCTTTCTCATTATATATATTTTGATGTTTTTGCTTGTTATATTTATAAAACTTCTATATAAATGCAAATCAAAAATTTGTATTTTATTTTAAATTTATTTTATATCTGTTCCGGAAGCAGAAAATTTCATTATTGATCATCAATGTTCTGATGATCGAAATCTTTTCATATATTTTTAGTTACATTTGTTTAGAAAAAACTGCAGTACATAATATCTATTATAATTCCTTATGCTCCTTATACTTTAATATGTGGAATGAAATATATACCTTTATTTTATTCTCGCCACAATTCTTTTGTGTAATAATAAATTTAGAATAAATTTAGAAGTAATAATAATAAATAATCTTACATATAACCCTTTAATATTCTTGAATCAAAAAAGTTTAATTTGTTAAATATAATTTTTTAGTTTATAATGTATACCACTTTTTTAGTTGTAACTTTCTCTTCTTAATTGTTATATTGTGAAGATTTTGGTATTTTGTGAAAATCTGTTCTAAAAAAATTTGTCTTCAAAAATATAATAAGTTATTTTCTATTAAATAATTCTGTTTAAAAATTTATTTTATTTAACATTTTTGGGTAATAGTATATTTAGATTATTTTACAAGTAAAATTATTCAATTATAAAAATGAGTTTTATTAGTTAAAATAAAGCTATTTTATATTGAATATAAAATAGATTATTTAAAAGAAAATTAAATTTTAATTTTAAAAAATAAAGAATAAATTATTTGACACAATTGAAGTGAAAGGCGGTTTTATTCTGATCTCATATTTTATAAAAATTAATAAAGCATCGTTATTTTATAGTTAAATTTTTAGATTACTCATCAGACAAATTTGAGCAGATTTAGATTTGTTATTAATTAAGCTTTTTTTTACTAATTTGGCAATTATTTCACCAATTCTTTTTTTGTCATTTTCAATAACTCTCGTTAAATCTATTATCTTGTTGAATTGCTAGTAATATCCTTAAAATTCTCTTAATTAACTTTTGCGACTAAAAATCGTGGTGCATTCTTGCATGATCAAACAGATTCGTTTAATCTTCTATTATACATCGATCCTTATATCACAAACCTTTTTTATTTTTTCGATTTCAAATACCAGAAATATGTCCAACCGTGTCGACTATGCCTACAGTTTTTCATCTATTTACTAATATAATAGTTTTCACTCTATTTAATTTTCAGAAATATTTTATTTCTACACACTGATGCTCTTACCTTTGTGTAAATTTAATAAGTGATATGGTTAAAACGAGATATTTATCGATATAGTTTTTTCTGCTTTCTATTTTTAACACGCCTAAAAACTACCTTCAACATCTTTTTCTTAAAAGTTTTTCTATAAATATATGTTTGCCAGTTTTTAAGATGAGCTTTGGTCTCCCGAGAAGAAAATTATGATACTGTATTTAATAAATAAAAATGTTTTTTGGAGAATTTTTTTTCATTAAATTACAATTTATTTTCCACAAAAAATTTTTTCTAAGATAATAAAAGTATATACTGATTTTATTACTTTACCTTTACAAGTTAACTTTTCTTATTTAATTTTAAATTAGTTATTTTAATATTATTCTATTTAATTTAAAAATTTTAATTTTTATTTACATTACTATCAAATTAAATATCCCTGCTTGTTATAGTTCCATTGTTGAATGCGTTGATCCAACAGGTAGGCATGTTTGTTGCCATGACTTGAATGATTTACACTTCTGTTGAACTTCTTAAGGAAAAAGTTGATTAATATACGCCTAAGAATTTTTCAATTTATTGAAATTTTATCTGTACTAATAATAATATCCCATCTCCGAATATGTTCACCTATCTTTGCTTTAAAATCAGATTTTCATTTCAGACTAGAACAATTTTCCCCCACATTAGTTACAATAATTGCTACAAGTTCTTTAGGCAATTTTAGTAAAATTTTCAGAACTGCAGAAGTTGTTTAAAAACATCATTTTTAGTTGTTTTGTAAGACCATTTTTTGTCTTTGTTAAAATTATTAATTGATACATTATATAAACAAAAAGTCAGTTGCAACATATTAATTTGCAGATAATAATATAATCCTTCCATAAGGATTAGGCATAAAAATAAAAATAATAAGCATAAAAACATAAAACAACATTAAACATTCAGTTTAAACATTCAATTCTCGTATAATATTCATTTCTTAATAAAGTATTTTAGAAAATTTTATAATTTAGTTTTTATTTTTTACTTTTAGAGTATTTTAGTTTTGAAATTTAGAATTTTTAAATTTTAGAATAACAAATTAATTTTATTGTAGAAAAGTAAAAATTTCTTCTTTATTCGCGAGCACTGTTGTTTTTGAAAAAACTCAGCAGAGAAATATTATTCATGATTTTGGTGATTTATATCTTTTGTAGATTTTTATATTCGTTGTCCGTTTTCGCTTGTCATTTTTCCCCCTGTTTCCAATTCAGTCAAATTTTTCCAATAAATGTTTTAGTATTTAATTAAAAATAATAAAATTATTTCCACTTCATTTGTTAAATTTACATCTTTCTTTAATCCTTCTTTAATCTCTAAAACCGTGACAGGTAGATATATTTTCGTAATAATGTACCTCTTGCCAATATTGATTGCGCGTGTTCTTTTGTTTTAAAACAAACATTGAAAATAAAATATTTTTATTAAAAGTTTAAAGTATTTCATTACATGAACGTTATTGTAGTTTTCAAATTTGGGAAATTACATGGGATTTCTTTTACTTTGCTATTCAAAGTAAAAATAAAGAGAGGTTTTTTCTTCAAAAAACAAAAATCTTTCCAAAAATCTTTCTTTAATCTTTTCAAAAATCAAAAAAAAAATTTTTAATCATTAATTTGGACATATATGTATTTTGTTAACTAATGTCTGATGCTCTACTTTAATATTGTATTAGAAATATAAATTTATATATTATTTAAATTATTTCTTTCATTTTCATTATGTAAATGTAATATAATAAAATTATTTCCTCGTCATTTGTTAAATTTACATTCTAATTATTTTGCATTTTTTAGTGTATCTCTTTATGATTTACTATTTCTATTAAGTTATCCACATTATTATTTTGCTGTTGTGTTAATTAAATTATTATTTTCTTCTTCTTCTTCATCCTCCTCTTCATTTTAATTTCTAATCCTTTAATTTTTCATCGAAATTTTCCAAAACACTTTTAAATTTGAAAAATTTATATTGAGAAAAAATGTAATTACTTTTACTAAAACTCCCACAAAAATACATTTTATGCATGAGATTTTTATAAAATTTATGAAATTTGTATAATTTTATATGCGGTATTGTAAATTTTTTTGAAAAAATAGTAAATGTGTACAATTTTTATAAGTTTAATTTATGTTTATGTAAAATAAAATATATATCCAATTCTAATTTTTTAAAATTAATTTTAAAATTATTATGTTATAATAATTTACATTCCTAATTGATTATTTATTTATCTACTATACTTATCCCTAATACTTATCAAATATATTTATTACCGCAAAATTTTAATTATTTTAAATTAATTAAAACAAATTATATTATGAATATTGATTGACCCACTTTTTTATATAATTTAACTTAAATCAATAAATTATTTTTTAATTTGTTTTGATTTTGAATTTTGGTTTTTGGGTGGCTTTTTAATACAAAATTAATTTGTATTATACACATCCACTTTTGCACCAGTAGACATTTATCATTTATAATTTATCTGGAAGTAGTATAAAATTTTTAATCAGATTATATCATTTTTTGTAAAACAAAATATATTGACCCTTTATAATCATACATAAATTAATAAATTTTATTTCATTTAATTGCCTCATCATTTTTTATTTTATTTATTTGACTATCTAATAATTAGTTTTATTATTAAATATTAGTTCTGTTATGGCAAATAATCTTAATCTTGTATGAAGATATATGAGCATCTGAATACATTTTGCTAAAATAAATCGTTAAACATAAATATTTCCTATCCGTATCAGTGATTTGATCCTTGAAATTTTTTATATAAATACTAGTGAAGATCAAAATATTGATCTATTAAACATTCTATAAAAAATTTTGCGTTAAGCGAAAACAAATTATGAAACGAAGAAGTTTTTTAAAATAATAAGTATTAGTTTGTAACATTCTTTCAACTTAAATAAAATGTATACGAGCGCAAACAAATTTCATTATTTTGACAAGTACAATTAATCCAAATAATATGATTGAACATTTTAATAAAATTTAATAAAAATAATTTTTTAATCATAAATTAAAAATTAAGCCTAAAATTTCTAGAGATGAAATTGATTATAATTTACGGAATGTCTATGTTTAAAGGGAATTTTTAATAATTTTTCATCCAGATGTTCAATTTTTTTATAAAAAATTAAATCGAGATTTTTTACAAGTTTCTTTAATTTTTAATTAATAACTAATATTTATTGTGTATTATTTTTAAAAAATATCCTCAATTTAAAAATTAAAACATTATCTTTAAAAAATTTATAACTAATTATATTTATACTTAATTACTAGAATAATTAAATTTTATTCATAAACTAAATATTAATAATAAATTTACCATAAACAATTTATCTTCAAAATTTATGCCAACATAAATATTATAAATCACTGTATTTAATTTGTCTATTATTGAATTTAAAATTGTAGAAAAAAAATTATATTTTTAAAACATTTATTTATTACAGATAACAAATTTTTGCATTATTGAAATATTATTACATTATATAATATTATGTCCAAACTTTATATTGTATGTACAAATCAATAAAGAAAATGTTAATTGATGCGAGCAGTATGCTTTATATAATTTACATATACATTTATATAATTTACATATGCTTTATATAATTTAAATATATCTATTGAAGAACCAATTTTCTGTTCTTGAATATATTAGTTTAATTAAAATTTAAATTTGATTCAATTATTTTATGAATTCAATTTATTTTTATGTAAATTCCAATAATGAATAGTAAGTTAGTTATTTAAAAGGTTCGCATCAGGAAATTGCATTTAAATATTAAATTATTTGAGAGCGATTTGAATATATTTATTTTAATTTAATATGTTTATGTAGTTTTATTCCTTGATCTTTTAAAATATTTAATTTAAAATATTAAGTCAGAAGAACTTGGATAATAATAAAAATACAAGCATCTAAAATAATAATTATTAATATTCTGAGTAAATATAATAAAAATAAATTTAAAAATAAGTAGCCCCTCTGATTTGGCCTGTATTGAAATTACCTCAATTTCGGCTTTTACAATTTCCATAAAAATAATTATATTTGTTAATCCAAGGCGATTTAATATTCTGTTCCTTTTTATTCTATTTTATATTCAAATAATAATAATAACAATACACGAAAGGAATTCTTTTAACAAAAAATCGATTTATGATATTTGAACTTAGATTTTTTAAATGTAGTATTAAATTAGTTCTAATAAATAATAAAATTTTAAATGGAGATTAAAAATAAAGACTACATTAACACACAGTAAATAATATAAAAAGATGGTGGTATATGGAAAAATATTTTGCGAATGAGATAAATGTTATTTCTTTTAAATTTATTTTAATTTCTAAATTAATTTTAATATAAAACCATAAATGATTTTGAAAAAAATATTGGACTGTAATAATTTTTTGTCCTACTCGAGTTTCATCATTTAATTAAAAAGTAGCACAAAATAATGGAAATGATTTCTTGCGTTGAGCCGAATTATATAAAAATAAAAAAGGAATCCAATTATATTAGTTTTATTAGAATTTTTATTTAAAAACTTCAAAATCAATCAATATAAAAAATGTCTTATTAACAATAACATTAACAAAATTTTAAAATAATATTTTTATTTGATTGTGCTTTTTTGGTATTTATTATAAGTAAAAAATGCGTGGAATATTAAGCACCATTCTACTGGAAGAAAAAATAGTAAAGTTAATAATAAATATAAAGTAATAATAATCTAAAAGTCCGTTTAGGCAATGTACGCCAGAAGTAAAGTTAAAAAATAAGATAAAAAATTTAGCGTAATAACAAGTTCAACAGAAATAATTTATTTGTTATTATAAAAATCAATAAAAATTAAATTATGGAAATAAATGAAATTGATGAATTAAACGAAAAAGTGATTAAAGAAATTCATGAAGATGAATGATAAAAAATTGAACTGAAATAAACAAATCATTAAAAAATATATATATAGAACACAATATGCGTCATTAATAGATTAAATGCTAATGTTAAGAACCTGATGTATTAAATCTGTCGCTATTAAACAAGAATTTTTATCAGGACTAATCGTCGAATCAACTAATATGTCATGTAATAAGTTTACAACATACTTTTACTGGTTCTGTGTTTACAAAATTGTACTTTTTATTTATCTAACTTCTAAAATAAACCGAAAAGAAAATTTTGTATTTTATGATATTTGCATAATAAGAATGCAGCATTGATTTTATGTTGATAAAGAACCTTTGCTCCTAAATCAAATAAAATATAATTCATAATCTTAAAAATTTATTTAAAATTAGCTTTTAAAACAAGCACCGTATGGAAAGAAGCAATTATACTTTAAAATTAGACTTGGTTGTGGGATTAAATTTGATAAATGTATTTATCTAGATTGCTGCAAAAAATCAATAATCACGATTGTGTGTGTAATGACACTCGCAGCATTAGAGGTTTATCTTTTAACGTTGGTTGATTTTAAAATACCACAATTTCACAAAATTGAAATATGCGGAACTAAATTAGATAGTGTTCCATGAATGGTTCTGCATCAAATCGAAGAAAAAATTACTTTACTTCACGTGACACTCAATACGATGAATGGAAAATATTCCAAAAACTGAAGAGCTTCATTTCTATAAACTGGTAAATTCAAAATAATACTTTTATTTTAATAAAAATTGTTTAAAAATCATAAAATAGTTGTTTGTAATTCGGATAACTGTAAGAGATATATACAATATATTATTGTATATACAATAAGAGAAATTATACAATAAGAGAAAATTATACAATAAGAGAAAGTGTCATTATCTATAATGTTCACAATTTTAATAAACAAAAATTTTTAATAATTATTAACCTAATTATTAGCCTAATTAACCTAGCATAATTATATGAGACCTTAGCAATAAAATGACTTCAACAAAAGAAAATTAAAAATACTATTCTATAGCGTTAAATTATAAAAATATCATAAAATAAAATCTTAAGAATTTTATTAATTTAAAAATGTTAAAATTTTCAATTTTAATAATTATATAAATTATATTTTTAGTTTTATAATTCTAATAAATGTAATATATTTGCTATTAATTATTTAACATAATTTGAATTAATTTCAAAGTCTTAACAGATATATTTCATGATAAATTGTTTGAAGCCAATTTATTTATATTGACCTTTGATATTAGTTATTTTCTGTTTTTTAATTTAATTCTCATCTAATTTATTTATAATTGTTAAAAATATAACTCCAAGAATAAATCCATGATAAATTGTTATTTTTGTAAATAATTTGTGAGGCACTTTTTAGTGAAGGTTAAGCGATACAATTTACGTACGCCCTTCGGTACAGGAAACTAAAAGTTCATAATTTTCATAAAATGGAATAGATTTTGAAATAGAAATGGAATAGAATTTTTTAGAAATTAGAATCAATTTTAAAAAATGGAATTAATAAGGATACGAAAAAATAAAGATTTTTAAATTTCATATTTTTAAACTAAATTAATATATATTGCATTTTTGGCGTGATTTATATGGATTTATTTAACACATTTGTTACGTTGCAGTATAAAATTCAATTCCATTTCGAATCGGGATTAAACAATTGATTGTGTAAAGGTTGCCAATTGTTTTGTAAAGGTTGCCACTATTGAGCATAGTATTATAGTATTAAGGTATAATACATAGTATTATAGTATATATTATAAAATATAATATAAGTATATGCCTTTCATCAATTTAGATAATAAATACTGCATGGACGAAAAAAACGTTATATTTTAATAATTTAATTTGTATTTTACTTAGAAAATAGTTAAGTTTAAATGAATGATTTTTTTGGTGTTTTTGTTTTTCCAATACATTTTTAAATTTTCATCTGACTATATTTATATTTAAACAGTTATTTTATTCATATCTTTCGTATACAATATATCATTTAATAATATTAAGTACTTTTAACTTAATTAGAACGAATAGTTAAAAAATTTTAACCTACGAGAGCGAATAGCTAAAATTTTTGCATATACATTTGAATATCTAATATAGTTCAGAGTATAAAAATTTCTAACTTGTATTAAAATTATTATTTATTTCTTTATCATATTATCTTAGGTTTATCATTATTATTATTTTGTTAAACCAATATTCTTTTAGGAATATTTTTATGGCTTCACTTATCTCATATTTTTCTTCTAATAACTTATTTATTCCTTTATTAAATGTTTGAACTGCTTTCTCGGCACTACCATTCGATGCCTGGTGATAAATTGGGCTTGTTAGAAAAAAAGTATCTTCTGAATAAAAACTTAATTAGAACGAATAGTTCCTAATATTTTATTGTTCTTAAATATTTTATTTCGAATATTTCAGAACCTGGTAATGCACTGATGCACTTAACTTGGCTTAAACTTAATAAATATATGTTTGTTATTATATCTGTATAGTTTTGATCTGATTTCTATTTTAGAACACCTAAAAACTAGCAAACGACTTCACTTTCTTCCTTTTTCATATAATCTTTTTCTATAAATTGATGTTTTCACAAATTTCTAAAATCACTAAAAGTATAAAATATTTATTTTACAATTTTTTATAAAAGTTGAAAATGTTGGAGGTAATCGAGCAAGCAAAGCTAATATTATTGATTATTGACCTGCTAATAACAAAACTAATGCAAAAATAATGACAAAACGAGGTTTTCGTATTTTTGTGCCATTTTATTTGTAGTGAACAATAGATTAATTTACAACAAAGTAATAATGATTTATTCAACACTTCAACAAGTTTATATATATATATATATATATTAAATCGATAATAGTATTTTTATTGTTTATTTATTTTTATTATTTTTATTTAGAAAGAATTTAGAGTTTACTTGATTTTTAGAGCTATAATTTAAGGAATACTACAATACTTACCTCAAGTTTTTTAGAAAGAGTTGTGACCTCAAATTCGAGTATTTTTTGCACAAGCTCAATCTGTGCCTCTGTTGCAAAAATATTTTGAAATAAAAATTATTTTAAATTAAAAACTTTTCACATCAAACTAACCTTTTTAAAATTATTGCCAATATTAAATGCAGATTATATATATTATTTACTTAATATTATTAAATAACGCAGTTTCAATGAGTTAGCAGCTATTTTCAATATTAAAATAATTTAAATTATGATCTTCTAAAATATATTATTTTTCTATATTATCTATTTTTATATAATTATCTATTTTTTCATTTGCATGCATTTCTTTTTACCTGTTATTTTTGTTATTTTCCTTTTATTTATGTCAAAAACTATCTATCTAAATTTTTGACATTTTTGAAAATTTTTCAACATATTTCTCATATTTTACTATAAGACAAAAATAAGATTTCTATTTAGAACTCTTTTCTAAAGATTAACTAATTGTGTGAGTTGGTTTTTGTGTTTATTAATAATACATAAAAATATTAATAAAACATAAATGATATCCTCTTCGAAGATCTGGACGAATTAACATGCAACTCAACTAATTGTTCCTCTCTCCCAGGATCCATTGGTCCCAAATTAAGTAGTCCCTCTACTTCTGATTGAGCTTTGGATAAATTTGATGTGTTTCTGTGATTACTGGGCTAAATTTAAAATTGTCTAAAATTGTTACAAGATTTTCTGCATCTTTTAACAATTTCCAGCACTTTATAAAAATAAAAATATTATTATAAAATTATTGGTATATTTTGAAATATATGATACATCAATTTTTGTTAGAAAATCCGAAGGCAAAAACTTTGATATTTCAGATCACCAAGAAAAAATATGAAAAAGGAAAGATAATGTACTTTAAAAAAATAATGATTATGAATATGAAAGAAAAGAAAAAATAAAGATCCAAGCAAAAATGAATTTGAAAAGCTTCTGGACAGGCTTTAGTGATGAAGGATCACCAAGTAAAAATATGAAAAAGGCAAGATAATGTACTTTAAAAAAATAATGTTTATGCATATGAAAGAAAAGAAAAAATAAAGAGAAATACTAATCTTTTATTTTTATTTTATTTCTTTTAGTAAACTTCTTATATAATTTGTAATAAAAAACAAACCATAAAAATAATAAATAGTATATATGTATTATTTTATATATTTAATGTATGAGATGACCTTTACCAAAGATTTAACTATTTAATAAATAAAAATTTAAAAATTTAGAAAGTTAAACATACATTTAGAAAGTTAAACATACAATTTTTAATTAAAATGTTTTTAATGAGGATAGTAAAAGAATTTACTAATGAATGCTTAGAGCTCATAAATAATGAAATATACTATTAAAGTGGAAAATGATTTTATAAAATTAACAATTTAGAAGGAAGAATGTAATTTAAAAATTTTCCAAAAAAATTTGAAATAAAAAAGTTTGATGTTGACAAATTTAAAATAAAAGAGCTCTAGATAGAATATTTGTAGATAATATAAATAAAGGTTAATTAATAAAGTTTGTAGTTACGTTATTCCTTTTTTAAATCAAAATTTTCACTTTTAATAAATATGTGTAAAAGATGTGTAATATTTTGTGTAATATTTTTTAGAATGTTGATATTATTTGATATTTTTAATATTTTTTAAAATGTGTAATATTTTTTAGAACAATAAGTTTAATGTTGAGTAAAAAATTGATGGTTTTTTCGCTTGAAATATTTGAAATAACAAATAATAACTGAATGTAGAAAAAAAATATCTCTCAGAAATATCTCTCAGCTATACGAATATATCTCTCAGAAAAAAAATATATATCTCTCAAAAAAAAAAAGATCTCTCAGCTATACTAGAAAACTTAAACAGCCTAAAATTGACAACAATGCAAAAGTTAAGACTTGAAAAAATAATTATCTTAGATAAATTACAATAAAATGAAAAATTATAAAAAATAAAAAAGAAATAATTAGTAGTAAGAGAAAAAGAGTTTCGGAAAGAAATTTTTTGTATATTTCCAAAGTAATTTTTCATTAACTTTTATATAAATTGGATATTTTTAATAGATTTTGAATTTGCCCATCTAATGTCAGCTTATTTTAAAATGAAATAAAAAAACTACGTCTGGGGCCGAACAAATAAATAATCTAGTAGACCGAACGAACAATCTAGTGGACAAAAACAACCGAAAATTTAGCATTAAAAAGGGCACGAACAAATACAGGGTGCGGCAAATTTAGAGCACTTTTTATTTTTGCCATAACTTTTTTCAAAATTGATGAAAATCAATAATTCTTTTTTATTTTATTCCTAACACCTTAGCAAACTTGATGATAACAAAATGTTTTTGAATTTTATATTATAGACTGATTAATTTTGCCGTCAAAGTTTGAGCAAAATTTTTCTGATAAAAATTGGTCTAGATTCACTAATATTATTTCGATATGTGAGATTTTTATATCATTCGAATCAGCTCCTCAATCCGGTTCGAATGACGTAAAATCAGGCGGCTACCACTTAAATGAACCGAGTTACGGATCTATGAATGATAAATTAAATAAAATTTGGAAAATATAAAATTATTGGGTAAAATTTACAAAAATGGGATTACTCTTATTTTCAATACTCCTGAACGAGAGAGTAGTTTGGTACCAAAATCATTGGGATTGAATGATTTCGAACGAAGTTATGATCAGTTAAACTTTTGCATAAAAAATGTTTTTAAATTTTCTAGATGTTCGGAATCACTTATCTCTACTATCAATTAACCAAATTTTCGATATTTGGTATCAACAAGTTTGCTAAAGTGTTAGGAATAAAATAAAAAAAGAATTATTGATTTTCATCAATTTTGAAAAGTTATGGCAAAAATAAAAAGTGCTCTAAATTTGCCGCACCCTGTATATGACTACAAGTTAATAAAATTGATAATCTGCCGAAATCCCATGATTATTATTATTAATTTTTGAAATTAATATCTTATGATTTTCTGCACAGAAAAATAAAAAAATATTAACAAAAAATAACAATTTTTAACTAATTTAACATTATTAATCAGAAATTATTAAATACATTTAAAGAAAAATACATTTAAAGAAATACCTTACTTATTGAAATCGATCTTCTTTCGCTGATGATGGGATGTTTGAACAATTGCTAATCATTCATTGAATAGAATAAAAATTATTTATAAAAAAATATATAACTAAAGAAAAAAATATATAACTTAAATATAACTAAAGAAACAGTAATTGTTAGAGATGGAAACAGAAATTTAAATTAAATGACATTTTATCCTTGGCATTCCATCCCTATTATTTTGTTGTCTTTTCTCCGCCCCCATTCGCTCTATTTAAGTTTTAACCCTGCCGTTAAAACTGTTCCATTTCCTTAATCATTTTATTTACTTGTTCCCACACAAGTCAATTGATTGATATTATTTATATTTTATTTATCTTCAATAAATATTTATTTGACCTTTCGGTTTATTTTCTTTGTGTATACCGGAGTATACAACAAATTGGCGCGGTCGACTTTTATTTGACCGAAGTATTTATTTAAATTCTACTTTATTTGTTCGACTTCACCGAACCAATTTGGAATTTTATTCTTGTCGACATTCTTCAATTTTCGACTAAATTTTACTTCGTCAAATTCTAAATTTATTTTGGCTTTTAATTGACTCAACAAATTTGTTCCAATCGACACAACAAATTTGGGCATTCTTCATCGTCGGACAACTCTCCGACATTTCGACAGTTTACTGACCTTTGCGGTAGTAAACTCAGATCTTCAAAAAAAAATCTCCTAGGCGGAGTACTTTTTCTCCTAGGCGGAGTTTTTCCAAAAAAAAATACTAGCCTTGGTGGCGGTTAATTTCTCCTTTGCGGAGTTTTTCTCAAGACAGCATAAAAATTTTAGCCTAGGCGGCTCAAACAATTTTTCTTCCCACGAAAATCGATAAATATGGACGCCAAACAACTTCAAACAATTTTGGAGACAGTCCTCAAGCAATCCGAAGCACGTCAGCTAGCACTAGTCAACCCAACTGCTAATCATGCCACATTGGCCTCAGCTTTGAGCGCTCGAATTACTACCTTCCTCTACGACCCGGAAACGGGGTTAACATTTGAAAATTGGTTTAAAAGGTTTGGCACCTTAATTAATGAGGATGGGAAGGATCTTAGTGATTCGGCCAAAGTTCGACTTTTAATCGGAAAATTAGGTGAAGAGGAGTACACCAAGTACAGCAATAGTGTAGCACCTGACATACCTGACTCAATTTCATTCACAGATTCGGTGAAGAATCTGAAAGAACTCTTCGCGGACTCTCGATCTTTATTTGTCCGTCGCTTCGAATGTTTGAAAATTAAGCAGCAACCCAATCAGGATATCGATTCGTTGATTGGGCAAATCAACGTTTCTTGCGAAACTGCTGAAATGTCACTCACGAAGGAAGATTTAAAATGTCTAATCTTCGTGATGGCGCTTCGAGACGAATCACATGACATTCGTCAAAAATGTTTACAAATTCTAGAGGATGCTAGAATCAAGAAAAAGAGCATCAAACTAAAGGATATTATAATATGTGTATATTATAATATGTAAAATTTGAAATAAAATAATTAAAAATTATTTTTTTAAATATATTAAATTATTGTTTGAAATAATACATTTGATTAACGGAATTTTGTTGACATTACTATTGGCATGATTCCCTATATTATTCTATTTTAACAACATATTTTTTAAAGATTATTTTTATATTTAATTAGTAGGGTGTTTCTAAACATATATAAATTAATGAAAATTTATGATTAATCTCTTTAAAGTAGTTCGAGGTAATAATAATTTTAAATATAAAATCCAATTCTTTCTATAGAATCTCAATAATTCTTGTAAACATATAGAGTTAATTACATTATTTTAAAATTTATTTATAAATTTAATAAATTTCATTTAGCAATTTTTAATAAAATTCTATTTTAAATTTCATATTTCAGTTAAAATCCTTTTCATAGCGTAATTTTCATTTAGTTCAATATCATAATAATTAAACCAAAAAAGCACATCATTTTCGAGGACTTCATAGCCAATTACTCATCCAATTTTACAATAGTTACATTTCATTTTCATAAACCTAACTTTTTAAATTTATTTTGATTCAATGTGTTGATTTTTATTTTTTAGATATCTATACTTCTATATTCTATTCTTCTATTAATCTATACTATATTTCTATTTACATAACTAAATATATGTGCATGCGCATTTAATAAGACCTTAGAGACTATTATTAAGGTTATTGTAATATTAATTAATCGGACTATGAAAATACGTCGGACTAAGAAAATAGTAACGCAAAAATTTGCAGTCTGTTGTATTTTAGCAAATAAAAATTTTTTGATATTTTAAAGAAAATATTTATTATACATACATATTAAAGTTGATCAAAACGATACTGGTATCGGCCAACCCGAGACCGAGATTGACCGATACTCAAGAACCCGATACCGAGACCGATACCAACATTTTGAGCCGAGACCGATACCGAGAAACTATACTGACCGAGACTAGCAAAAATTTTTATTTTATGTCAAAAAATACGTTTAAAAAGAATTCATTCATTATTTTCATAATCCAAATCATCAGATAAATACTCTTCATCATCTGCATCCGATCAGGCTTGGCAATGGATACAAATTGTTGTGTCCGTAACCGAATAGGTATATCCGTGAGGTCGACATCCGTATCCGAATATGTCCGTACAACTTTTGAGGCATATCAAGTAAAAATTTCGGTTAACCAAACCATTGATTTCAGCGTCGCAGGCAAAAATTTTGAGAATTTTAGAAGTGCAAGTCAACAGATTTCTTCCAATTTTCAGCGTCGCAGGCAAAAATTTTGAGAATTTTAGAAGTGCAAGTCAACAGATTTCTTCCAATTTTCAGCGTCGCAGGCAAAAATTTTGAGAATTTTAGAAGTGCAAGTCAACAGATTTCTTCCAATTTTCAGCGTCGCAGGCAAAAATTTTGAGAATTTTAGAAGTGCAAGTCAACAGATTTCTTCCAATTTTCAGCGTCGCAGGCAAAAATTTTGAGAATTTTAGAAGTGCAAGTCAACAGATTTCTTCCAATTTTCAGCGTCGCAGGCAAAAATTTTGAGAATTTTAGAAGTGCAAGTCAACAGATTTCTTCCAATTTTCAGCGCTGCAGGCAAAAATTTGAGAATTTTGGAAAGCCATGAAGCCAGATTTCTTTTAATTTTTGCCCTCAGATACGCAAAAACCAATGCGCTCATCCCTGCTTCCGATCAATTTAAAAAAATTTGAGAATTAATCCACTAGTGGGAACAATGGATTAATTCCCTTAATCCACTAGTGGGAACAACAGTTGCCGAAAATCGGAAGGCTCTGTAATCAAAATCTTGGAAATATAACCCGAGGGCTAGGAAAATTCAACATTTCAGCGCCGTAGACGAAAATTTATTAAATTTTGGAAGGCCAAGTCACCAAATTTCTTCCTTTTTCAGCGCGCCGCAGGCGAAAATTTTTTGAATTTTAGAGCTATTTCTCTCCTTTATCTAGTGCAAAAGGTTATTCGGCGGCTGGGAGCGAACCAGCATCTTCAGTAGACCGGACTGATGTGTTAGCCATTACACCACGCCGCCTACTGCACAGCCTTAGGAAATTAATAGCTATATGCTTTACACTGTTATGACGGATATCCTAAAAAAATTTTGGACGAAAACATGGACAATATTGGGGATTTTGTTTCTTTGAGTCAGTATCGTTTCTCGCCGAGAAATGGACCGAGAATCTCGGTATCGGTTTCGAGACCGAGAATGAAAAAACCGAGACCGATATTGGAAAAAAGCCGAGAATCTCGGTATCGGTCTCGTCTTGATCAACTCTAATACATATTACTAAGTAGGACGTTTGGAAATACCTATTTTGTTGAACAATTTTGATATTGAACATTTATTATTTAATTTTTTAACCAATATAAATGTTTATTTATGGAATAAAAATAAAACATATTTTAAAGTTTTTTTCATCTTTGTTTTCATCTTTTTTTAGAATCCAGCTTTCAATTAAAGCATGTCTCTGTTCAAGTTATGATTATAAAGACATACAAGTTTATTCATAATCTCCTCAGTTTCAGTGTCGAATTTATTACCAAGTTCAGAATTCAAGTTTTTTGATAAAAAATCATTTAAAAAATATTGTTAATATATAAGTTATTGTTAAATGTTTAAAAATTATAGCCTTTGTTAAATAAAAAAGCATTTATTTTTTTATTCTGGGAATGTAATTTAAAATTTTGATTATTACGAATGGTTCCCAGACTGCTTCCTCTTTGCAGAAGCCATAAAAACATGTATAAAAAGTTTTATTATATAGAATATTTATTTTTATTTTTTAATTTTACGAAATTGTGTGGCATTCCATAGAACTTTGAATTCATCCTTATTTCAGTATCTTATTAAAAAATATTAAATATATAAAAGATTATATAATTAATTATAAATTATATAATATATTACTCGAAATTCTAGGTAAAGTATAAAAAAGTTTTAACATAAACTAATCCATAACGCGTTGTCCAAATTATTTTTTATTTATTATTTAATAATGCAAAATTTACTAATTTATAATTGTTTTTATTGTTAGTTTATGATTTGGTTTATGATTTAGTCTTAAAAGTTAATATTTCCAATTGTGTTTGCTAAAAAAGGCTGGCATAAAGTTAATGAGGTGATTGAATATTGTTTAAGTATTTTTATGCTTCGCGCGCTTCTTCGGTTATTTTTTTAATTCTTCAATTTCGGTTTCCTCATAATTTAATTATCAACAATTAATTTTTCCAATAAATATTTTTTGAATTAATTTTATAGTTTTATATACCCAAAAATAAATTCATTTACCCAAATTCATTCATTATTTTCATAATCCAAATCATCAGATAAATACTCTTCATCATCTGCATCCGATCAGGTGGGAACAATGGATTAATTCCCTTAATCCACTAGTGGGAACAACAGTTGCCGAAAATCGGAAGGCTCTGTAATCAAAATCTTGGAAATATAACCCGAGGGCTAGGAAAATTCAACATTTCAGCGCCGTAGACGAAAATTTATTAAATTTTGATACTGAATAATTTTTTCATTTATTTTCATATAATTATTTATTTATAAATAGTCTCTATGATTTCTTCTCCCTCAGCTGGCTGAATATAGGTTGTAACCTTTATCTACACAAATTTCACAATTTTTATTATGTTTAACTCAGACGGCTTGGATACGGAAGATCATGAACTTAGGTTCTTTTAGATCTCAATGTTTATAAAATAAAAACAACTTTCAATATTGTTGAAATATTAAAACCTCGAACAGAATAATTTAATAAGCTGATCTATGATAAAAATATATAATTTCATGATATTTATTTTTCAAAAAGGTTAATTTCTATTTGTAAAGAGTTTTTTATTTAATAATATTATATCAATTTATAGTTTCCTCACTTTGGAATAAAATTATCCATTAAAAAATATGATTTTATAATCGCGAACAAATTTTATATCTTTAAATGCTGTAAGTTTTGGTCAATATTGTTCTTTTGGCATCTTTAACCTAAAATAATATGACTAATGATTAGTGTTGCTGCTCCTCTGATTTCACTAAATTTTTAACGATAAATAATTTGATTTAAAATAAATTTACTAGTTAAAATAATTTCTCTGAAAAATTTATAATTAAACATTATATTAGTTATAATGATGAATTAAATTTGACCTAATTCAGTTGCAAAAATTTCTGTTAAAGTATTTAAAATTATTTAAAATATATTTTTAATTTCTATCTGAGCTTTTACACTCGGTTTATCTTAAAGTTTTCATAGTTTTAAGGATTTTATTCATAAAAGGATAGTTTATGATTGAAATTAAAACATAAGTTTAATACATTATAAAGTTATACGCGGGACGGACGGTCAGGACTTGGACGCCCAACCTTGGATCCCGGTATCTTCGGAGGCCTGAAAGTGGGAAGAAGCACGAAGACAAGATGACAAAACGTCGGATTTGGATTGGGGCGGATCAGAGGATTTTTCCTAATCTCAATGAATAAGGCCTGGATTTTAACGAATATTTATTTAGGCGTCAAAATATATAAGTGAATTAAATAATTAAAACAAATAAAAATAAAGGTATTTAAATTAAAAATAAATTTAAATTATTTAAATTATTTTAAAAAAATTATTTTGTTTTTTTTTATTTAGGTAAATTATTTTGTTCTAAATTTTCTCAAAACCAAAATTTTTTACCAAATTTTGAATAATATTTTTCTAAAATTTAAGAGAATTCATCACAAACTAAAGGTTTCTTAACGAAAATCCTAGCACAAAAACTTTCATCAAGTACTCCTCAGTCCGTAAATTCATAAAAAACTTGGTTTAAGGTTCGGGATACATAATTAAGAACTTATTTTAGATTATTATCCCACTTTTATATAACTCAGTTAAGTCCCAAAGTTTAATAATATTAAAAGGGATTGGATTAAGATGCCTATCTTGGCATTTTCAGGTATTAAAGTCAATGTGACATGACTTTAATCCTTCGTCGAGAGATCAAGTGGATGGAATTAGTGGAGTAGACATCGTTGGATATTAATGGATTTTAAGAGATTAAGGGAAATGCTGGAGGATTAAGTTGAATATTATGAGATTTAAGAAGTAAAAGATTATTATTGGACCTCTCAAAATCCAATTTGACTGGATTAAGGTGGAAATCAATGGATTTGAGATATCAGGTACTTGGGAGGATATCGGACATTTGATTGAATAAAAGTGAAAAAATACTCTTAATACTTATCTCTTTTAATTCATAAATTCACACCTAATACCTAATATCTCTCCAAATCCCCGAATCAATATTAATCCACCGCCATCCCTTAATCCATCAGAATCCCCTTATATCCCTCCAAATCCCTGATATCCCCCATAATCATTTCTAATCTTATTGAAATATAGGGATTAAACCGTGCTGTGGTTTGAAAAATAGCAATGCCAAAAAAATAATTAAATATTTTAGGGGGGGGGGCTATTTTAGAGGGGGGGGGTTATTTTAGAGGGGGGGTTATTTTTTTCGATCGACCTCTAGAGGGGGGTTATTTTAGAGGGGGGGGGGGTTATTTTAGAGGGGGGGGGGGTTATTTTAGAGAAAATACGGTAGTTAAAAATAAAAATAGTCAATATAACAATAAATATTGCGATTTAGCAATAATTAAATTTAACAAAAATTTCTTTTGTTTATAATAAAATGTGGCCAAAATATCTGCAAGATTTACAAAGAGAAAAATTGAAGAAAAATTTTAAAGATACCAAAAACTAATTATTTTTAAAAAGAATAAAGATCAAAAATTATATAAACTAGCGAAGAGACTGGCCCTTCGGGCCAGTCTCTTCGCTAGCCTAAAACTATAAAACATTTTCTGTTTTTTTCATCTATTTAGCTATTGCCTTAATCTTTTCCTCTAACCATTTCAAGAACTTCTATCTACTTTTTGCTAGAATGATTATCAACACATTGGCAAAAATCTTATCTACCAAGTCCTAGAACTCTTATCTACCCATTTGTTTGAACACTTATCTTCTCAGTATCTGAACTTTTATCGCCACATTGTCTGTATCTTATCTACCCATTGACGCAACTCTTAGCTGCCCATTGTCTGAACTCTTATCTACCCATTGTTTGAATCTTACCTATGCAGTGTCTTAACTTTTAATCACACATTTGATGGATAAACCCATCTGTAAAGCTCTTATCTACTCACTGCCAAAACTCTTATCTGCCTATTGTTTAACCTAATCTATCCAGTGTTATCTACCCATTGTCTGAACTCTTATCTACCCATTGTCTATCCAGTGTTACCCATTGTTTGAACTCTTATCTATCCAGTCTTACCTGACTCTCTCTCTCTCTTAAACACATTGTTTATCCAGTGTTATCTACCCATTGTCTGAACTCTTATCTACCAATTGTCTGAACTCTTATCTGCCCATTGTTTAAATTATTATCTACCCATTGCTTAACTCTTATCTATTCAGTGTTATCTGCCCATTGTCTGACCTCTTATCTACCCGTTTAACCCTTATCTATCCAGTGTTATCTACCCATTGGCTGTACTCTTATTTGAATCTTATCTAGGCAGTGTCTAAACTTTTAATCACACATTGGATGGATCAACCCATTAGTAAAGCTCTTACCCACTGCCAGAACTCTTATATACCCATTGTCTGAACTTTTATCTACCTATTGTCCAGTAGATAAAACTACCCATTGACCGTTAAACAACTCTAAGCATAGCCAGAAATCTTATCAGCTCAATGTCAGAATTCTTATCTACTTTTGTCTATACATTTCCAGCAGTGTTATCCTCATTTGTCTTTATGTATTTCAACTCATTGTATGAACTATTAACCCCACATAGTCTGGACTCTTATCTACCCATTATCTGAACTCTCACACACCCGTTGCATGAACTCTTATCTACCCATTTCCGCAACTCTTATCACCTATTATCAGAATTCTTACATACCAATTGTTTAAACTTTTTCGACCCATTGTCAGAACTCTTAATTGCCAGAACACAAAATCATACTGTATAATTTATACAGTATGATTTTTAGTAATTTTTAGGAAGTTAATATAAATTAGAATGTTATAAAGTTAATCTAATTAGAAAGTTAATCTAAAAACAAAATATATTTTAAAGATTTTTTGTAAATTTTACAATTTTATTCCTATGGATAATGCAATTTTTCGCTTATCCTATATATAATTTGAGATTTTCTGTGCGTCTGTCCGGTTTTGCCGGCGCAAGTATAGTTTGGGCGTAGTAAACAAAAAAGATTAGAAAGAGGAAAAGGGGCGGGGCAAGGAAAAAGAGTCTTTATTTGACATTTAAAACAAGTTAAAAAAGGGTTGTTTAATAATAAAAATTGCATAAAAATGTAAATTCTTATGAAAAAAGAAGTTTAGTGTGTGTTATGATTTTTCCTACATTTATTTTTCCAATTTTTTCAGATTAATATTAGGGTGTAACATAAATAATTAGCCCCCCTTAAACCATGTACATTGTAAATTTTATATCTCAATGTTCAGATCTCCAATCTATTTAATTTTTTCGTCATATATTCTTAATGATGCCTTCTTCATTTTCTGAAAGATTTGAAATTTTTTCTTAACATACAAATTTTTTTATGAATTTTTAAAGATCAAGGCAAAATTAAGAAATTAGTGTTCACCTCAAAGATGAGATTGAACTTGGATATTCGGAAAAGGAATCATGGCGCAAAATATGCATAGCGAAGTATGGGGATGTTATCGCGTATTCCACAGAAAAAAGTTGGTTCTCCAAATAAAAGAAAGGTAGAGAGGAGCTGAAAGACAAAAAACACCTTGGATGCCAACCAACTATAGATAAGAATGCCGTTCTCCCCTGAATCAAAGCCAATCCAAAAAATAAAATGTGTATATTGTGGCAGGCACTCACCTGCTCACTTACAAAAATTATCATAATTTTACTTGAAACGGGAATCAAGTTATAAAGAGTCGAGTGATACCCCATCAATTGCCGCAAAATCAAAAAAAATCACTAAGTCACTTTTGCAAAACAACCCCTTAAATGCCACAATGAAGCTACTTATTTGAACCAAATTTTAACCTATGAGGAAGTGTGGGTTGCCTTCATGAATTCTGTAAACAAAAAGGAACGGTTCATCTCAGCTAACCATCAATTTCGACCTTTAATCCAGACTGGTCCAACAGCGTGATCTGTTATGTATTTGGTGGTGTCGCGGCGGGGTTTTTCATTGGAATTTAGTTTAAACTGGCTAAACTATTACCCCAAATAGTATTATTTCCATATAGATCGAGTCCATCGAAAAATCTGGTCGCTTGGCCTCGCTGGGCATTTTCGCGAGAGGGTTATCCTAAAACAGCATAATGCTAGCCCCTATTTCACAAATGCGACCCTCTAAAAAATCAGCCACTTGTTTTCCAGGGGAATTTCTTATATCATTGTATTCATCAGATTCTGCTCTATCAGAATCTATTGAAATTTTCATTCTTACTCATCAATTTTGCAGAGAAAAATCAAAAAGAATTTGCCTTGTTTCAAAAATACAAGTTATAGTATTTCACCTCTAACTAATGCCAACTTAATCCTAGGATTCTGATTTTTTGCCATAAAATAGGCAACTCTCTTAGGAACATAGAAAAATATAATTCGCAGTCTGAAAACATTTAGTTGAATTTTAATAAATATTTATTTAACTTTGCTCAAGGGGGGCTAATTATTTATGTTACACCCTAATATAACTTTACGTTTTTTTTCGCTTATCTACTATATCTTAAACATCCTGATTGAATGAGAATATTCTAATTGTTCATTGAATTTGTACCCTGCAAATGGGTTGATAAAAGGTAGATATAAACTCCTGTATACTCAGATATAAACTCCTGTATAAGTAGATATAAACTCCTGTATACTCATTGTCCGAACTCATATCTACGCTTTGACTGAACCATCATGCACACGTTGGCAGAACTTTTATCAACCCATTTGCAGGGTACAAATTCAATGAACAATTAGAATATTCTCATTCAATCAGGATGTTTAAGATATAGTAGATAAGCGAAAAAAAACGTAAAGTTATATTAATCTGAAAAAAATTGGAAAAATAAATGTAGGAAAAATCATAACACACACTAAACTTCTTTTTTCATAAGAATTTACATTTTTATGCAATTTTTATTATTAAACAACCCTTTTTTAACTTGTTTTAAATGTCAAATAAAGACTCTTTTTCCTTGCCCCGCCCCTTTTCCTCTTTCTAATCTTTTTTGTTTACTACGCCCAAACTATACTTGCGCCGGCAAAACCGGACAGACGCACAGAAAATCTCAAATTATATATATAGGATAAGCGAAAAATTGCATTATCCATAGGAATAAAATTGTAAAATTTACAAAAAATCTTTAAAATATATTTTGTTTTTAGATTAACTTTCTAATTAGATTAACTTTATAACATTCTAATTTATATTAACTTCCTAAAAATTACTAAAAATCATACTGTATAAATTATACAATAAGATGATATGGCAACAAAAATTTTATAAGATAAAAAATAAAACAATCTTTATGCAGGTTTTTTGTTCTGAGTCCTTGAAATGCTATTCAAAACCATCTCGCAAATCAACAAGGATATATATACATTTGCAAATATAAAAATAATAATTAAACAAATTACAAAATAAATTAAAATGTTTAAAAAATAGAAGCAAATTCGCATATATTTTCAAAATTTTTACAAAATAAGTAGCATATTTTTAAGTTTCAAATTAATAAAAACATTTGATGTATGAACTGATAGAAATGCATCAGGGCAAGATGACAATTGTGAAACATTTACATGACTGAACCATTAATGTTCAGACGGAGACTCCGTTTCATGATTAATAGTAATGTTATTTAAATTACAAAAAAAATTTTGACCAATAAAATAATTTTACAATTTAAAAAATTTATAAAGGAATTTTTTTTTATAATTTTAGAAAATTTCTATTACACAAAAAAGAACGGTTGTTGAATTCATTTTTATTTATTTTAATTTTTAATTAAAAATGATACATTAACTGAAAATTATTTAAATCATTAAATAAATATCAGTAAATTTGTTCAATAAATTTATTCTTAATTTAACAAACAAATTAGATGATAAATATTAAGTATAAATTTTTAATAGAATACTACATAATAAAAATACAATAACATTGATCTCTCGCATCTAACTAGTATGTATAGAACGTATTCTTAATGATTCTCATTACAAATTTTCAGCTACAACAAATTATAAAACTCTAACAAATTAAATTTGATAGATTTAATCGGATAAAATAAAATGATAAAAAATTCGGACACAACAATTTTGGCGCAGTCGAATGGATCTAAAATTTATTGAATAAAAAAATTATTTAGAAGAAAATTTAAACAGCTCAGTGAAAATTTTAAAGACGCTATAAAAATATATGCTTATTCTTGTATTATGTTTTAAAATAGTTTATAATTACATACTATTTATACTCCTCACCCCTATTTTACCTAATCTTGTCTTATAAGTCAAGAATTTTTAAATTAATTTAGTTCATTTAATTACCCGAGTTTGAGCCCGAATTTAATTATGTTGATTAAATAATAAATTGAAATAATTAAAATACTAACATAAAATAATAAAATTTTGGATAATAATCAATACTTATATTGGAAGTGGTTCACAACAATGGTACAATAAATTAAATTTTTATTAAGTAAATTTTAATTAAATTAAGAATATTAATTGCCTGTAATTTATTTGTTAGAATGAAATATTATACATTCTGCAGAGAAACAAATCCTTAATGTCTAATTAATAACATATTCAAATTACAATAACAAAACTTGATTAATCTCAAGTTATATTAAATATTATAAAATAAAAATTTATTGAATAAAGATTTTTTATGTTATGCAACTTTCACATGATTATTGACTTAAAAAATCCTTCACACTTCAAAAACTATTATTTAAAACTTTTTAGGACATCACGGAAATACGAAAACAGCATAACATAATGTTAATGTTATAATTAGTAATGAACTTGAGTAAGAAGATATACGAGCACGCAGCATAACACTACAATTACAAACTATTAATAATTTAAGAAAAAAATTAATTGCGTACCCCAAAAGGAGAGCATAGGGAATTAAATCCATATTGCCGTCCTTTTTATTTTTCTCCATCATTAGCAAAGCTAAAGCCTATAAACTTTTAAAAAGACTAAAATAGTAGATAAACATTCAGAGAAAAAGAAAAATGGCCGTGTAAGCTAATTTAATAATATTATCTAAAATAAGAGATCTACCACAAGAACCATTAAAAAGTTTTAAAAAGATCATGGAATAAAAAATTTATAAAAAATTAGTAATTTACATAAATTATTAAATAGAGATAAGAAAATATTAGAAATAATAAAATCATAGTATATTCAGATTAGTAGGTGTATTTTTAAACAAATAACTTTAATATGAAAATATAATTACATTGTAAATAACGACATCATTATTAAAATATATAAATACAACAAACTCTAATAAATAAAATTTTAATTTAATTAATGTTTAACGTATTTAGGAAATTTTGTAGCACAATTATTTAATTTTTGTGAAGGGCAACAAAAGTGGTAAATTAAGTCTCAAAAGTATTCGCATTTTCACGTCTTTAAAAGTGTTCACGTTTTCATCAGGATGATATCATAAGTGTTAAATCAAAAAATAAGATGAAATAAATAAAAAATTATTAGAAACAAGTTTGAATATTTCCATTAATTTATAAATGAAAACTAACAAAATAAACATAACAGAATTATAAAGTTAAGCTAAGATTAATTAATGTTTATCGTTCAACATCTAATGAAACTTTACAATACTTACGTCCCTAGTAAATATTTTGTTTTATTTGGTTTTTTGTGGTTTTTGTTGTCTAAATTTAGGCCTTAATAAAATCGATTTATTTCTTATAATTTAAGCAAATTTTCATTTAAAAATAATTTTTAGTAAAATCAATTTATATAACTAGTCTCATTAAGCTTAATATAAAATTTTTAGCATGATCACTTTTATTCAACTGAGAACAATTGTGATAGAATACATTTATTTTTGAAATAATTTGAAATGATTGTGATTTAAAAAATTTTACTCAAAAATTTTGTAGAAAATATATGGCGGAATTCTATATATTCGAAAGAATAAAAAGCCTTCTTCTGTGACGTTATTAATCAAATTATTTTATAATTTTAATAGTAATTTTATGCATATTATCATAGATTAAATATTTTTTAATGTTTTATTTGTTGAGAAACGACTACAATCAAAAAAATGGGTTGAATTAACATACTTCGATTTTGCGTGAAATAATAAATAAATATTAAAAAAATATTTCAATATGTAAATGTAAAAAATAAATAATTAATAGTCTTTTAACAAGTAATAACAGCAAACCAATAATGGCTTAAATTAATAAGTTTAATTTATGATTAATATATTAATACATATTAAGAATTCTCCTACTATAACAATAAAGAGAGATTTTCTTTGATTGTTTCTATTTGTGTTGACGATGAATCTAGCTAAAAGAACTTTGATTAAAAATTTTTTAACTAGATAATTAAAAAAATTAATTTTTGACAATTTAATAAAAATTGAGTTTATTTCTACAAGTATATCTAAATGTAAAACTTTTATTATAAAGGCAAACAACTACACCTAGGAATTCGTTAAAAGAATAATTGCCTTCTTTTGAACAATCAAAAAAATCATAAGTAGAGGATGGTGATGCTATTACTTATAAAGTGGGCCAGGTTCTCAAATAGTCGCAAAAGCTGGGTGGTCGAGGATGATTTGGTTTTATAACCAACATAAAAAATTTCTCTTTTGGACGAAGATTTATTTCAACAATATCTTTAAAATAAGCCAAATAATATTTTGAATTGCCAAATAATATTTTGGATGATTTTGTAGCTGAAGATCATATAACTACATATAATATTTAAATAATAATATTTTATTATATTAAATTTTAACAATGTCGTAATCAACGCAATGAAATCTTGTGGAAATGAATATTATATTTAAAAAAATAATAAAAAAATAGTATGTATAAATATTAAAAATAAATTTAAATATATAAAAATCTAGAATTAAAAAAATATCATTTTGTAAAAAGTAGAGTCCTTTCTTTCGAAATTTATTATAGTATTTATACACAAAAAATAATTATGTATGTCTATAAAAAATTCTGAGAGCTAGATTTTAGAAATGTCAAATTTGTTAAAATCTACACAAATAGAATTTTTTGTAGGCTTTTTGTTTTAAATCAATTAATTTTTATAGATTTCTTTTATAAACGGTAAAAGCTACTGGAAAACATTGTTAAGCAAGTATAAAACGAGTCAAAACACATATTAGCATTTAACGATTAGAATGCTATGGTGAAATTTAATTTTATGCCCTGATTCTCAAATTTAGTTTTATGATTCAATAAACATTAATAGATTCAAACTAAAATAATATAACTTGTACAATTATTATTGATTATTAAATTGTAGAAAATTTATTATTAAAAATTTATAAAGATATATAAGGATTTATTAATAAAATTATCATTATAAAATTTATATTTGAAATATAAGTATATAGATAAATTATAAAATATCATTATATTTTATTTTAATTTTATACATTTTAAAAATTTAAGAAAAATTTTAAGATAAATGAAGAAATTGACTTTCTGAAATGAGATTTACAAATATAAAATAAAACATGATATTATTAAAATGTTTTAGATACAAAATAATTAATATTTTAATATATAGTTTTTTATGATTATACATTTAAAAATTAAAAAATATAAATAAATTATTGATTAAAAGTGTTGCTTATTTTTTAAAATAAATAAAAAATTCAATTCAAAAATTTCAATCACAATTTAATTTTATTTGTTAAAAATATTAAAACTATTTTTTCAAAATATTTATTTTTCTTTATAGCACATAACACTCATCATGCTTTATTTCATGATTTCACTTAAGGTTGTTTTATATGGATTGGTTGAAATATTTTGTCATTTTTGAGTTTTTGCCGCTTATTTAAAATTTATCATTTAACAGAATTTTATCTTATTAAAGAAATAAAACAATTAAAATGTTTAAAATTTTTATTTTTAAATTTAGACTGTAGAGCAAAAACTGGTGAAAATAAAATTGCGAAGAAGCTTTGATGAAAAAAAAAGAAATATGTTTTTATAAAAATATTATTTGATATTGAATTAGAAAGGATTTACTTTCATTTTTTTTTGAAAAATAATCATTTTTTATTTTCTTTAAAGTTATGATATCTATTTACATAATGAATGCTTTTTTAAATTTGTTTTTCTTTTGAAATTAATTTTTAGAAACATTTAGAAAAAAATGCCAACAACTTCAAAAATTTATTTATAGATTCAGAAAGGAAAAAGATTTTTAAATAAAAGATATTCTCAAAAAGTTGACTTTTTAAGTAAAATTACAACTAATTAAATAAATAAGTATTTAATAACCGATTAATATTTTAGAAAGAATTGCACTCAAATAAGCAAGAAAAATAAATCTAAATTTTTAATTTCAAAACAATTAAATATGAAAAAATATCATTTAATTAAAGTAAAAATTAACGTAAAAAATCAAATAAAATCTATACCTCGTTATATGTACATATTATAAATAAACAAGCAAATATTATAAATAAATAATGCAATATTTTATATGAAATTGATCAAAAAATAATGAAAAATTAATAGATAATAAGGTCAATCTTGATTTCTTTGAGTAATTTTTTTCCTTGCCCTGCCCGAATGTCAAATCCTATGATTTGAATTCTTTTAATCTTGTCCGAAAAAGGCCAATATTTTAAAATATAATGTCCGCTACATATTTATATTGGTATCAAGTAAATTTAGAGATTGACCATTGACATTAAATGTTAACAATAAACTCATTCAAAGCTATTATACTGTTATTTAAAATCTAAATTAAAATGTAAAAATGAAGACAAAAAATGTGTTACAAAGAGTTCATTTTAATTTTGATTGAAGAAACAACAAGGATATAGGCTTCAATGCATATTAAATGGAAAACTGTAATATGATATGAAATATTTTAAATTGGTAAATGATATACAATCTATTATTATTTTAACTAGACATATATAATTTTGTAATTATATTATTTTATATACAATTTTATGATTATGAATACAATTTTTTATATAACGAAATATAAATATGAATAGAATAAATATAAATATGAATAGAATGCGAAATAATTGAGAGAAAGATAATTTACAAATTTACTTCATAACTTTATTTCTGTATATAATTAATTTAAATCTATTGTCCTTCAAAAAATATATTCATTGAAAAAATTTTAAAAGAATTATTCGACACAATAAATTGAGCAAATAAGAATGAATTTTGAATAAAAAGATAAAAGTTCAACACTTAATTAATGTTGAAAATCCTTACTGCTCCAGCCCCAATTTAATTTCCCCACTTATTTGGGAATTTATCAATAAATTTGAGGTAATAATTTTGATTTAATAAATAAATTATTTTTTAATGTCATTATTAAAATTATATATTAATTAATACTTATTTTTAAAAATACATTATAATAATATATTATATCGCTAAAAAAGGCTATATCTTTTATTTTTTAATAGAAATTTTTTATAAAAAAGAAATCAATAAAAGAAATAAAATAATGAGTGTATATTAAAGAAGACTAAGAAAAATTCATTTATAATCACTGTTTAACATAGTAAAATTATTCACAAATTAGTATAATAAAATTTTTTTTAATTGAATTATAAATTTGTTTTATTAGATTCAAATTATTCAAAATAACAATTGGACAATCACTAGGTACTAACAATTCATATTAGCTAAAAAATATAAAAAAATCAACAATACTAAACAATAAAATCTTTTTATAAGAGGATAAAGATAAAGTACTTGAAAACAGAAAAAACCTCGTGGGGTATTAAATGTACAGGGTGCGGCAAATTTGCGCCACTTTTTCTTTTTGCCATAACTTTCTTCAAAATTAATGAAAACTGATAATTCTTTTTTTTTTTACACAAAAATTTTATTTTTACCTAAATTATTTTAATTTATCATTCAGAGGACCGTATCTCACTCGATTTTTGTCGTAGGCCCCCGATTTTTATTTCATTCGAATCAGAATGAAGAGCTGATTCGAATGATATAAACATTTCCGATACCAAAATCTCAGCCTTGAATCTAGGTCAATTTTTATCCAAATAATTTTGCTCAAATTTTGAGAGAAGTATACTCAGAGTAAACTTAAAATTTAAAAGCATTTTGGTATCAGCAAGTTTCCTAAAGTGTTGGGAATAAAACAAAAAAAGAATTATCAGTTTTCATTAATTTTGAAGAAAGTTATGGGAAAAAGAAAAAGTGGCGCAAATTTGCCGCACCCTGTAATTATAAAATCTGCTTTTTAGATGGTATTGTTGATTTAGATGAAACAGTACTAGTTAGGGTGAAATACTAATCTGATATATCGCCATCGAAAAACAAGTATGGATACTTTATTCTATATACATTATAAATAAATATTAATTTTTTATTAGTTTTATTTAATAATAACTCTTCCCAAACTAGTTTATTGTAAATTTTTCATCCATATTAGTATGTTTTCTAGGAAGAACGAAACCGGCCACGATCACATATAATTGTTATTTTTTATGAAAGCACAAATTTCCTTTATAAACCCCCTTCACATTCGCACTTTTAGATTGAGAAGAATGAATAAAAATAAAAAATTAATTATATTACTGTTAATAAATAAATATTTTATTAAATTTGTATTTATCCTATTCATCACAAGGCCATGCTAATATACAAATTGGAAATATATTTTTATATATTGTTTTTATGTAACAGAGAATAATAACTGCACTTATCCATGCTTAATCGGTGCAAGAGACTGAATGAACTTAAAAATTATATTAGTTTAGAATTTCATCTAAAATAAATAAAAAATTGTGAATCAGAGATCTCACTTATAGCATTTATAGCTTCGGGATTGAATAAAAATAATTAAAATAATAATTATGGTATGTCAGTAACTGCACCAAATATAATATCCAAGAACCGATAATCTCGTTACAGAAATAACGGATTATGACAGCTCAAAAAATCTAAGATTATTGAATCCAACACAGAAAGAATAAGAAATAAACAAGAAGTTATAGTACTATTTGAAATAATATACATATAATGAAACTGAACTAATTAAAATAAAATTTAATAACGAAATCGAAAATAATAATTAAAAATATATTCAAAATACAAACATATTAATTCTGTCAAATATAATGGATTACGAATATTTAAAAGGAGTTTATTTAGAAAAATCAATATTAAGTAAACAAAGCCAAGTTAAATAAAAAAAATTCAAGTTATTAACAGCAGCTTGCAGAAACAGGAAGTAATAAAGCAAATTGTGTGTTAGAATTGAAAGAAAGTTTTAAAATATTGAAGTGGCTATATTATTAATAGTTGAGAAGACGGATGAAGATACAACATAGAGGAAACATAATAATCAGCATAAGAAGTGTCAATTAAACAATTATCAGTGACGTGGAAACCAACAACACTATCCATGAGGAGGAAGACTACGGTAACGACATGGAGTGCGATTTTATGAACATTAAACAACAGGACCGTTATAACATAAAATGACTCAAAAAGTAATGCAAAAAATTCAATTGACAAATTAAATAATGTTAATATATAGACTATAATTAATATATGATAGTTAATAATAGTATATATAATAGTATATATAATAAAATTGGATTATTTTTGGATGTGGGTGTGGAACCCTTAGAAAATTGTATTAGATTTGTGATATCGCACGTAGTTTTTTAAAATTTATTATAAGATATGTTAAATACTAAAGAATTTTTATTTAGATCGATTATAAGAGTTTTATGAAATTTTTATGCTATTCGATATCAATTGTTATTTATTATTTTTTGGATAAATTGATCATGTTTATAGCTTATTATTATTGTTTGAACACTAAGATAAGATAAACTTCAAGTATAATATTAAATAAAATTTTTGGAGTTAGTAGTAAATTATTATCTTTTTTATAATTTGTTACAAGTTATTCATGGTCTAAAAGTATCATTTTATTTCAAGCATTTTTAATAATGCTTGAACTTCGGAAAAGTTAGCCAAATATAAAATAATTGGAGAAAAGAAAGAATTAAATTAATATATGTAGGTATATTGTATTTGAAGAAAGCAAATTGAAGTTATTCAATTACAAAAATATACTGACGGAATAACAATTAATTCTTATTCAAAAAATACAGACAAATATAATGATTCAAAGGACGAGCCCAAAACAACGTGCTACCATAAATTCCTTCAAGATAACCGAATCGTAATATATATTATTAAACGATTCCTTTCATCGAGCTAAAGAGATTGGTACCCTGATGTACCCTGATAAAGAGATTGGTACCTGATGAATAATGATTTAATTATTTACGAATTTTTATAGATACAACTTCACCTCTAACAGACTTAAAGAAAGGCATCTGACGGTTGCATGAAGGATACGTCGGGTACTTATTACCCTCCATGTCCTTTATGCACCAATTGGTTTTTTGTGAATTAAAAGATCTTTTGATCTTTTAAATTATAATTTGAATTTCATTCATTGTTTGTTATGTAATTTGTATGCCATTTGATTTATTGTTTTAATTTTTGTATTTTTCTTTCTATTTTCCTATATTTTAATGATCTTATTTTCTATAATTATTGTTTTTGTGTTCCTCATAAGTATTTTAATGTATTTTAATTAAATGCTAAAATTTACAAATTAAAGTTTATCTTAATTTAAAATTGGAATGCAGTATATCAGACTATTAAACACGGGCAATGCTTATCAAAATAAATTTTAATGACAAGATTTAGTTATCTGGTGGTATATTTTGTTGTAAATAGCATTGCCACGTAAAAGTATTACATTTGGATTTAAGTGCAAAAATAGTACCTTTTTTCTGCTTCATACATGGAAGTTTCTTTTTTCGCTTCTTTTCTTGCTATTTTTCGAATTTTAAATTAATTTTTATTGCTTCAATGTAATTTTTTATTTCTTCCTTTTCTTTTGATATTTTTTAATTAATTAGTTATTGTTGATATATATATTGTAATTTTACTTTGTCGTTAATATATTGCTTTGTATAGATTGACATCATTTTATAACTTATAAATTAAGTACAGAGTGGCTTCTCTAGCAACGCGCCAGGCTTTTGTTAAGAAAAAATGATCTCCTCGCATGGATAATATCGTTGTAAAATTAATTATTTTATTTAATTTTAGTATTACAAAATTTAAACTCCCAAATTTATTAATCCTTCAAATTATTAAAATAATAGTAATAAGTTTCAATAAAAGTTCCAGAATTTATCTACAGTAAATTAATTATATTTAAATAAAATTTTAAAAAAATCACATGGTCTATAATAAATAAGTCATTTTATAGAAGCTTTTAATTCTTCTAAATCTTTTAATTCTTTAAATTACTCGCACACCGAGTAAGAACCGCAATAAAAAAATATGATAAAGTGATGTATTAAAAAATAATTAAAATTAAAATGAAGAATTGAAGCCCTTTCGATTTTAATGAAGTTATCTTAATTTTCAATTTATATTAAACCAATCCTTCAAAAACAATTTTTAATATTATTATTAACGTATTTGAATGTGTTTCTCTTGAATTAATTAATACTTTAACAAACAATTAAATAATATCATTATTCTTTAAATATAATCAAGATAATACATATTAAATTATGTATTATTTATAAACTTGACAAAAATTCAATATATAATTCAAATATTAAAAACTTTATTTAAAATAAACACATTAATTTAAACTTATACTTTAAGATGCTTAGCAGATTTAGTGGTAAGAAGCAGCTTGTGTAAATTTCTTACCAATTCCTGCTTTTATAAATCAGCCTATATGTTCACTTTCGACTTTTTTAAATAGTAATAATAATAGCATAGAGGGATGCCATATGAGATTATCTGCTTACCAACAATTAAATTTAAAGTAAACTAGAAACTGTATCATATTTACTTATACATAGAATGTAAAATGTTATTGATCATATTAATTATTCGGCTTAAATTTAGAGTAAAATTTAAATAAAATTATAGTGAAAATATGTAAATTTTATGATAAATATTTTAACATCTTTTTATGCATTTATGGAACAAATTAAGCTTTCAGGAAAATGATAAATACTAAAAAAGAATAGATTAAGATTTAAAAAGAATATGTTGATTTTTTTGATAATTTCAATGTTTCAATTAAGAATTACAATTAATGTATTTAAACTTGCTATTGGAAATTTAGTAAAATTAAAAAAAACATTTTTTTATTTTAAAAAATTAATTTAAATTTTTTTTTATTTTAATGTCATTATTTGAAGTTTTTCTTCGTTATGTTATTTAAATAAATATGATTTAAAACTTTGTTCCGTCAGACATACTCAAATTATATATATTAGGATATAAAATTAAATTATAAAAATTCAACAAAAAATTTATTTTTTAAATTTAAATTTCTTTAATCCGATTATATTTAATTTTATTTCTTTGCGCTCTTCAGAATAAAAATACCCATATGATGACAGAGATTCGGTTTCCCAGTCACCAATGTCGACAACAATGGGTTCTTTCTTTTCCTCAAACTCCTGAACAATTTTTTAGTTTTTTTCATATTTTTGCTTCTTTGTAAAGTTTCGTGCCGTCTTTTCGCTAGCAGTACGTTCGTGACTTAATATTTAAATAATTAATTTAATATTTGATTAATTATTACTATCCACAAAAATAATTGCATTTTCATCTTTTGTCTTAGTTCAGAAATTAATAATATCTTAATTTTATATTAATTACATATATGAGGCATAAAGTTTAAAAAATCCATGTTTTATAATGTTGTTTAAAATTTTTCTAAATTTTTATCGATTGAAGTTTTATTAAAAAATCTTATACAATAATTTTATTACTATGTAGAAAAATTTTTTATGTTAAGATGAGAGTTGGCGTTAAATAACTTTGGAAATTTTTTTGTAGACCAAGACCAAGATTATTTAATAATACAATACAAGTTTAATTGATATGATATTCTCCAAATATTCCCAAATTTTTTAGTTAGATTCCTCCGGTAAACAAATTGAATTTTGATAAATTAGCGGACATATTCAATTTATAGTTGGATGACAGGAGCAATTGGTTTTTGCCCAAATCATTTTTAAAAATATAATAAAATTAATAAAATTACAATTTTTCAAAGATGGATTATTTTTAATTAAAAAATTTATTCAGTTTTCTATTTAAATTTTTAAGTTTTGTTTCTATGATTATTAATGTTTATTTGGGGGTATAGGCGTTAATTTAAATTATTAAAATACAGGGTGCGGCAACTTTTGCGCCCCTTTTGTTTTTGCCATAACTTTCTTTAAAATCAATGAAAATTCATAATTCCTTTTTTATTTTATTCCCAACACTCTAAGAAAATTTTTGGTACCAAATAATAAAGATTTCGTTTACAGACAAAAAGGATATGCCCGAAATAGTCTATAAATCGCAACAAGAAATATTTTTTATGACAAAGTTTACTTTGTTATAACTTTGCTCAAAGTCGTCCAATCTTACTAATTTTGGTACCAATCGACTCATCTCATTGAGGAGCATCGAAATAGTTAAGAAAAACAATTTTGAAAATTTTACTTAAAAATTGAAATTTAGCACCTATATCCTTTAAAAATCCATATCTCAGCTCATCGAGCAGATAAAAGTTTTGTTTAACCATTATTCGAATCAGCATGAGGAGCTTATTCGAATGACATAAAGTTTTCAAATATCAAAATCTTAACATTGAGCCCAGGTTAACTTTTATCAAAAAAATTCTACTCAAACTTTTAAAGAAAATTAAGCAGGCTAGATTATAAAATTTAAGACCAATTCTAGTATCAAAAATTTTCTTAGAGTGTCGGGAATAAAATAAAAAAGGAATTATGAATTTTCATTGATTTTAAAGAAAGTTATGGCAAAAACAAAAGGGGCGCAAAAGTTGCCGCACCCTGTATTTTTATTATTCATTAGATTGGTGATGGCGTTAAATAGTAAGAATATCTATTGATATTTTCCTAGTTTTTTAATGCTATACCGCTTGTTAAAATGGCTTATAATAGGATTGAATTTTTGTTTTAATTAAATTTGTTACATTTCCTTGTTCGATTGGCATTTTTTAGTTTAACGCTTAGTTGTTATGTAACAGAATAATTGCTTTTTGAATTATATTATTTAAATTATAATATGCACATAGTAGTCAACGTTACGTTCGCTAATTTAATATAATTAAACAATTAATGCTTCTAAATTAATTTTTATTTATGTATAATGCAATTATTACAGGAATATTCTTTCGAAAATTTATATTATTTTATTGTGAATATTAGTAAATAATTTTTGCATCATTTTGTTATTGCTTTTTTAATTTAATTTTTCCAATTGTAGTTTGAACGAATAATGGTAATGTTTAATTATATTTTATTAAAATAAAAATAAATGTTTACTTAACTAATTTAATTATTGAGAATCAATAAAGGAAATATATTTCAGTTTCGTTTTATACATACAATACTTGGCACTATATGAAATTAGGTTGGGAATCGTTTTTTTTTCATTACTTTTTTCTTTACTTTTTTCCTCCCTTGAAATGACATAATGGTCAGCATTTTCTTCCTTGTTCAATTCCATTAAATTTGCCTGTGGCATAATCAAATGAGTGATGATAGAGGAAAGGATTATTTTTAAATATTTTTTCCTCTTCGTCCGTGTTTTGTCCGTCCTTCGTCCGTGTCTGTCCTTCGTCCGTCTTTTTTGTCTGTCCATCTTCGTCCGTGATTTGTCTGTCGGTCTTTGTCCGTGTTTTGTCTGTCCGTGTCTGTCCGTTATCTGTCGGTCTTCGTTCGTGTTTTGTCTGTCCGTGTCCGTCCGTTATCTGTCGGTCTTCGTCCGTGTTTTGTCTGTCCGTGTCTGTCCGTTATCTGTCGGTCTTCGTTCGTGTTTTGTCTGTCCGTGTCCGTCCGTGTTTTGTCTGTCCGTGTCCGTCCGTGTTTTGTCTGTCCGTGTCCGTCCTTGTTTTGTCTGTCAGTGTGTGTGGTGTGTGTATGTTTTTCTGTCCTCTCATTTGATTATGCCACAGGCAAATTTAATGGAATTGAACAAGGAAGAAAATGCTGACCATTATGCCATGTCAAGGGAGGAAAAAAGTAATGAAAAAAGTGATGAAAAAAAAACGATTCCCAACCTAATTTCATATAGGGCCCAATACTTTTTAACAGAATTGTTACGTTTTTTTATTCACATTTACAAATGCCTTATTTATTTTTTAATTATTTGTACTTTATTAAATTAATGTAAACTAATATTACATTTTGAGTTTCTATTCAATTATAATTTTGCTACCAAATTTTCATTTGTGTAGTCATTGCTTTCAGTCCTTCTTCCTTTAAATACTTAGATTCTCATTTCATATTAGAGTAATTTTTACTTAAAATCGTATTTCAGGATTATAACTTACCTTAGCATCCTATACCAACTACACGTGAATGTATACGATATTTTGTAAAATCCATAATTTAACTATTAATATATAATAAACTTTTGTTTTCTATACCACGATCATCCACCAAAAGAATTTTCTTTTTCCACCACACTCAATACACTGGTAGTTATTTTACTTAATTTGTTTCAACGCTTAATGTATTAAAACAATAAATAGTTAAACAACAATCGAGAAATAACAAATTATGTTTTTCAACCTTTAATATAATGCTTTCACCTGGTCTATAACTGATTTTAGGCCGAAGCCCCTTCTAATGACTTCCACTTACCCGGACTTCGACTAATAATGTACGCTAATGTGGCCCACCGCTTCCAAAAATAATTGTCAACATAGTAGTTTAATTAATTGTTATTGTTTATAAAATTACTAGATGTTACATTTTCACATTAAAATGACAATTTAACTTTTATAAATCGATATATATTTATTCATATAATAATTCAAAAATTTTCTCGTTGTTCGATTTCAATAAATCATTGTATAAATTTAGCCAGCGAAAAATATTAAACATTAGTTAATTAAAAAATATGGAAAAAAATATTTTATTTAAAATAATTAGATCAAATAATTAATTTTCTAAGTAAAATTTAAAATTCGAAACTTTATTGTGATCTTTTTCCAATAATTCTAGTATGACTTATTAAATAAATTATGTTGGGTGCTACTTTGTGTAAACTTTGGTAATTAAAAAATACTAATAATTTATTTATAATATGTATTATCAAAAATATATTTGTAATTATTTTAAATAAAATAAAATCAACAAAGTAATTAAATTCCTTTGTTTAAGAATTTAATTTTTCTTTAATTCTTAAGATCATTATTATTTACATAATTTTATTCTTAAATAATTTATATATTTTTTACAGAATAACATTTTGTCTTGTAGAATATATATTTATTTTATATTTAATAATATTTTTATTTTATTTTATATATTTGTCAAATTCTTCTGTTAATATTATTAATTTACTACATTTACTATAAATCACTTATTGAAGCTCACTTAATTTTGTATTCCAAACAATATTTATTTAGATAACATGTTTATTTACATATTTTGCATAATACATGTTTATACAAAAAATATTTAATATTTATTCTTTTAATAAATTTTTCAAATTTATAAGGCCTTCCATCCAATTTGAAGTTTACAGCGATAATCCAATTCTAATTCTCGCTGTGTCCCTCCACATGGTCAAAATTATTTTTTTATAACATTCTTTTTAATAACTATTATTTGTTTTTCATTAAAATTTTTTATCGTAGTTGATACATTTATATTTTCAAATTAATGTTTTATCAACAATATTTTTATTATTGTTAAGATATAAATACTAACAATTAAGCAAACAATATTTGAGGAGAAAATCAATTGTTTTTAATGTTTGTTTGATCATGAAAAATTTCTCAATAGATTGTATTTTTAGATTCCTTAATTTCTTTTCATTCGGAGCGCCGCATCGGGTGAGGAGAGGGCAAGATGATTTTGTAGTTTTGGGCTTGGTGTATTCTTCAAGTATCTAATATAAATTTTTTATAAAATAGAAAATAAAGAACTGTGTAATATTTTATGTTATTTGTTTCAGGTATGATAATTTTTAATTTACAACAAGTAAAATTGCTGGATTTGTTTCTGTCAAGTAAAATTGTTTGATTTGTTCTATTAATAAATTTTAAAGACCTGATAACATGTTGATCAGAAGCTTGGAAATACAAAAATAACATCAGTAAAATATCTATTAATATTAAGATATGAATAAGCTAAAAGATTCCATTATACTCCCGAATGAAAAAAATATTAGACTTCATGAATTGTTAGATTCAATTCTCAATTCACATATTTGTTTAATGCTTATCCTTCCTCATTTTATTTCAAATATTTATTTTATATAGGTTAATGTTTTTATTATTAAAATTTATAAATATTTTATATATGTATATTGTATGTAGTTATTTATAACTCTAATTTTTTTTGAAGTTTTTCATCAAATCAAATCTTTTGCTAATTAATTCAAACAGTGGCCACATAAATATCTATTAGGTACCCTATGCATGTTCGTAGTTGAAAGGTTTATAATTTGATATTATTGTATTAATTTTATGTTCCAGATTAATAATGTTAATTCTCATGTAGTCTTTCCAATGTTTTTGACACTCATTGTCTACAATAGCTTAATGCTTCATGAAGGTCATTTGTTTGAATTTTTGATGTTTTATTTCAAAATATAGTTGTATTTTAAATAAAATATTTGCTAAAATATTTTTTAATGCTAAAGGATTTATTGCTAAAATATTTTTTAATGCTAAAGGATTTATTGCTAAAGGATTTAAATTTTTATAAAAATTATTTCAAATTACTTATAAAAATTATCGATTGCTAATTCCAAAAGAATAGCTATGATTTTAGGCATGAGAGCCTACCATTAACACTTAAATGTTAATAGTAGGCTTTAAATTTCTTTTCTAAAGCAATTTCAAAAAACTATAAAAAATTTGAGACCATATCAATCACCATTAAACAAAACTTGTCATTATTATTTATTAACTTTCTATATGTAGGACTATAATTTGATCAATTTTAAGAATGATGGTTTTAGTAACGCAACGCAATTCCGAGATTTCAAGTCACGGTCGGCGCTAAAGCGTCCATTTTAGTTATTTTTCCATTTTGTATTTCAATTTTTCGACTTTTCATTGTGTTAACTTTTTTTATATTTAAGCATCTATATGTAATATATAATAGTAGTTGTATATATTTATATAGTTAATTTAAAATGACAATATTATTTTTTAAATATTTAAAAAGCTTTTTGAATTTAGAATACTCCTAATTTTAATGCTGAAAATTGCGAGCAGGAAAAACTACTTTAATTAGGCCAGGACCACCATAAATTGTTATTTTATACTCATAAATTTTTATATCTTCATAATAATTTTTTACCAAGATCATAAACCGCTGTAGATAATTAAACATAATTGTTTATTCAATATTTACATATAATTTATATAATTAAATTTTATTTATTGATAATTTAACATATATTTTCATTTAACATATATTTTCATATTAGTTCAGTAATAAAAATTTTTTAATTTAGGCATTATATACCCATTTACTAATAACCATATAAAATTTATTTATTTTTTTTTTGAAAACATTAAAAATTATTTTTTCGTTAAATACAGTCATAGACAAAAAGATAGGGACAAGAGTAATTTAAATGCAAATTAACTATTTCTCAGTCAAAAAATACAATCAATATATCAATCGAAAGCTCTATTCGTATCTCAGTTGACATGTTTCTGCATTTTTCATGAAATTGAAAATTGACCGAGATAATCCGGATCTACCGGATATACCAAATCCCATTTTTTCGGAAAAATTTTTCGGAAAAAATTTAACAAACCCATTTGATAGAGCATATTTTTGTGAGTATGTACCACAAAACCGCTTAGAAATATCCTTTTCCGGTCCAGAGATATGATTTTTTGAAAATCGCATTTTTCCCTTAAAAATTGAATTTTTTGCAAAAATAGGCTAAAAATGCGATTTTCAAAAAATCATATCTCTGGACCGGAAAAGGATATTTCTAAGCGGTTTTGTGGTACATACTCACAAAAATATGCTCTATCAAATGGGTTTGTTAAATTTTTTCCGAAAAATTTTTCCGAAAAAATGGGATTTGGTATATCCGGTAGATCCGGATTATCTCGGTCAATTTTCAATTTCATGAAAAATGCAGAAACATGTCAACTGAGATACGAATAGAGCTTTCGATTGATATATTGATTGTATTTTTTGAATGAGAAATAGTTAATTTGCATTTAAATTACTCTTGTCCCTATCTTTTTGTCTATGACTGTATATTAAAAAATATTATATAATATTTATTATTAAGTTTTCCTATCAGATTAAACTTTAACAAATAATCATTAAATTTAATCAAAAATTTAAATAAGCCTTATTTAAAAATAATCAATTTGTTAATAAAGTTAGAGAAATTTGTCGTTAATTTTTTCAGTAGTTAATTATTTTAGCTTCGAATTTTTAGGCTTTAAATTAAACTAATTTTTTTCAGTTAAAATCAATTGAAATTGAGCACTTAAACTAATTATTTCATTAATCGACATCTTATTACATAATTTTTTATTAACTGTTAAATTTATATATTTTGCCGCAATTTTTTATATTTTTATATTTATAATTGCTTATCTGCAAATTCACTTTTGCATGCAACAAATAAACAGTCGGGGAATTACTATATAAATTTTTTCAGAGTTACACATCTTCATTAACTTCCATTTTATTGCAATATAAAAAATATTTTTCATGAATATAGTATATTTTTCATGATATACAATTATTTAAAAACTGTTAAGATATGTTATCTAATTTTTTTAAAAATCACGGTAAACTAATACATAACCGTTATTTGAAAGAATAATTTAAAATTTTATAGTTAATGACTATTAATTAATTTAATTAAATTTTAATAATGAACAAGGTCTTCCCCAATCTATGTAGACTTCATTTTCATATATTCATATTATTATTTTATAAATCATTTGGGTTCTACTTGACTTTATGAGTCCAATCGAACTTTATGAGTCCAATCGATGTTTATGAGTCCAATCGAACTTTATGAGTCCAAATAAAACTTTATGAGTCCAATCAAGATTTATGAGTCCAAACAAAACTTTATGAGTCCAATCAAGATTTATGAGTCCAAACAAAACTTTATGAGTCCAATCAAAATTTATGAGTCCAAACAAAACTTTGAGTCCAAACAAATTTTATAAATCCGCTATGTCTTATTATTCTAAGTAAAAACTGTGGCTCTACTACGGTTTATGATTCCAATCACAGCTTATGAGTCCAATCGGATTTTTGTGAGCTACGAGGGTAGGTCGTCAGATCAAAGCTGGTGATGAAAAAAGGGATAGGTTTATGTTGCCGAGCCAGAACCCAGCGACCGTTGACTCCCGTGAGGCGCGTGCCGCAAAACCCCGCGCGAAGCGCGGGGTTTTGCACAAGCGCCTTGCCTATGTTCCATAGGTCTAACAACATAATCCTATTTATTTTAATGTATTATTTAATAAATGTACTTATATTATTAATAAAATCGAATATTATGTGATTGGACTCATAAAATTCCTATGGACTCATAAAGTTTTGTTTGGACTCATAAATTTTGATTGGACTCATAAAGTTTTATTTGGACTCATAAATCTTGATTGGACTCATAAAGTTCAATTGGACTCATAAACATCGATTGGACTCATAAAGTTCGATTGGACTCATAAAGTCAAGTAGAACCATCATTTGATATAAAAAAATTTAATGATATTAATTTTTTATCATATATTATAATTATGATTTTTCTACATATTTACTTTTTCTTTTATTAACTTTTAGACATATATAATTTTGTAATAATATTATTTTGTATACAATTTTATAATTATAAATAAAAATTTTTTATATAACGAAACGAAAAAATATGAATAGAATGAGAAAATATTTATAAAAAAATAATTTATAAATTTACTTTATAACTTCATTTATGTATATAATAATTAATTTAAATCTATTGTCCTTTCAAAAAATATATTCATTTTAAAAAATTTTAAAAGAATTATTCGACAAAATAAATTGAGCAAATAAGAATGAATTTTGAAAAAAGATAAAAGTTTGTTGTTGGTATGCGTTTAATATTATCAAATACATACTATTCAAGTATATGCATTACTACCTTGTTCAACATTTAATTAATGTTGAAAATCCTTACTGCTCCATCCTAGAAAATCTTACTGCTCTAGCCCCAATTTAATTTCCCAACCTATTGGGGAAGTTAGCAATAAATTGGAGGTAAAAATTGTGATTCAATAAATAAACTATTTTGTAATAAGTCATTATTACAATTATATATTAATTAATACTTATTTCTAAAATTCTCATTAAAATTTATTATATCTCTAAAAAAGATTAAAATTTTTATTTTTAATATAAATACTATTTAATAAAAAATGAAATCAATAAAATTAATAAAACATTCAGTTTTAATCACTGTTTAATATTGTAAAATTATTCCCAAGTTAGTATAATTCAATTTTTCAAATTGAATTATAAATTTGTTTTATTAGATTCAAATACTATAAAATAACAGTAAGACGATCATACTAACAATTCAATATAGCTAAAGAAAAAATATATAGAAAACGAAAGCAACAATATTCAATAGTCATTTCTAAAAGAGGATAAAGATAAAAGACTTAAAAACATAAAGAACCTAATAGGATATTAAATGAAATGATAAAATTTGCTTTTTTGGATGTTTTTGAAATAGATGAAACAGTAGTGGTTAAGCGAAGTACAGAATAGAGAATAGATATCTATTTTATTAATATTATTTACATAATTCAGATCTACTTTAAAAAATAGGTACAAAAATAATAATTAAGAATAACAAAAAATATTAATAACGATCATTTGCAAAATACATATAAACATTATTTTTTTGTAGGAATGTAGTTAACTTATGGTTAATATTATGCAATTAGTGTCTCACTGCTGAATATTTTCATTTATCAAATAAATTTTAAAATAAACATAATTATATGAATAAATTGATAAATTTCTGTTAAAATTAAAATAATTATCAATAAATTCAAATATTATTTGATTAAATGTTAAATAATTAAATTTATAGATATATTAACAAAACATAATTGAATTTAGTTCAGGTCTATTATTAATTGAATTAAGATATTTTAATGTAAAAGTAACCAAATAGAAACATAAAAAATATTACCTGTGGCGCATGCGCATGCTCATACATATTTAATATACAAACCGCTACATTTTAATTGCTTTTAAATTTTTACTTTAAATTTAAACTTAAATTTAGTTTAATAATAAAATTCATCATTATTTAACCAATTTTATAATTTATTTAAGCTTAAAATTTTAAGAAAACATGTTTGAAACTTGAGGTCAACTTCGGAAAGAAATGGTAATCTATATTAAACAAAATCAACTATAAATAAAATCATCCTTACCTCTATTAAAATATCTTTGACAAAATCAATTTATAATGCTGACAGCCCGTTAATAATCCTAGAACTGGATGCCGTGTACCGACCCAAGGGTTGGAGGCCTGGTACTAGTCTTAGTACATGATGCCTGGTACCTTCCTCTCTAATTGAAATAAAAATCATAAAAATTAATTCTTAAGCTTTCATCTGATGTTGATGGAAATCACATAAACGCAAAAAAATTAAAAATCAAGAAAGTTATAAATATGTAAAAATTACAAAGTCAACTTTATGATATTAAACGACAAAGGCAGATTATTCAAAAAAATATTACAAAAAACAATTTAACAAACTATTTATTTCATAGATTATAACAAAAATACATCAAAATTGACATTATTAATCAAAAAATATTATAAAATTGTTATGGCAGAGTTAATGGTTTTGTACCGCCTAAAATTGTCAAATATTTTAATTTTTGTAGTCTCTTTTATAAACTATTGGTTTATAATTCACAGCTAAAAATTTACATAAAGCATTTAAAAAATATTTTATTAATTCGAAGGATATTAATAAGCAAATTGTTGGATGCATTGTGAAATGAAAATGATAATTTAAATATCTTAAAGTGATTACTCCAATTATATTTTAATGAAATAAAACCGTAATGCAATTGAAAAATTTAGTCATAATCCTAATAATTTTACATCTATTGAGTGAAAATTTAATAATGGGCATCTGATATCTCATTATAGAAGACTTCACGGGATTCTTAAAACCACACATGTAGATTAGCTATTAATTTTAATTGATTATTTAATTTTTAATAAAATTTTTTATCATCTTTTAAATAATTTATCTATATTTTTTGAGTTCTTATAACATTTGCATTCTAAGTGTTGTATGCCTGCTGTCTAAATAAGACCAGTCATTGGAAATGCTGATAACACCATAATTTTTATATCAAAGTCCTCGTTAACCCAGTGTATCGTGACACTTTATTTATAATTACCATATAATATAAATTAGATAAATCTTTGCATGTGTATTAGTAAGTTAAAAATAAATTTAGAAAATATTTTGCTTAAATAAAATAAAAATAATATTTGGGAATAAAAATATGTAATTCAAAGTAAAAAATTCCCCCAGAACATGTTTGTAATTTAGATTAATTTAAATTACATAATTTAATTTAAATTACTTTTTTTGCAAAAAATTCAACTAATCGGGCAAATAAAATTATTACTAATTTAAGGTCCAATATGGGCTACAACTATACAAAACTATACAAAAAATTATCTATACAAAAATAAGTATAAATAAGTTTATTGATCACAATAGTTTAAATATATAAAATTTTGTGAATTTTGTTATGTTCTACACAAGTCAATCATATAAAGTTCTGAAAGATTTATTAAATTGTCGATGCAACGAATCATTTAATCAATATATATGCAAAAAATATTAGATAAGGAATAGAGGATTTGTTAAAATGCTTATGAAGGTGCGCATGGTATAATTGATGCGCCGTAAGATAGCTGATAAACAACCGAAAGAAAAATTGTCTGAAGAAGGTATGAAGAAGACTCGCCTCTTTATGATCTGTAACTGAAATCTATTAATTTACAAAATATTAATTTCTTTGATTAAATTTATGAAAAATTAAACATATTAAAATATTTCTACATAAAATAATAGATATAATGGCCTTGGTATATACCAGGGATGGGACGGGTTACCCGAAACCCGATACCCGAAACCCGAAACCCGGACTTTTTTTCGACCCGAAACCCGAAACCCGACCCGGGAAATTTTTGAAAACCCGACCCGAAACCCGACATTTTTCATGAAATTTTATTACATAAAGGGAAGGTTTTCGGCTCCTTGGCCTTCCAAAATCCGCAAAATTTTCGCCTGCGGCGCTGAAAATGGAAGAAATCTGGCTCTTTGGCCTTCCAAAATCCGCAAAATTTTCGCCTGCGGCGCTGAAAATGGAAGAAATCTGGCTTCTTGGCCTTCCAAAATTCTCAAAATTTTCGCCTGCGGTGCTGATAAAGGGGGAAATCTCATTGTTTACAACGAGAAATGTTGCAGAATTTGCACACGATATTTTAGGATCAATAGGGTTTGTGTAGGTATCTGTGGGAGGTATCAGGGATGGATCCGCTTCCGCGTTCTGCCTTCATCAGAATTCCGCTTTTTTAGCCTTCCGCTTCAGCCTTCCGCTTTTTAAATTTATTCCCCTTTCTTTTAAATTTATTCCACTTTTTCCATGGGATTTTTTACCATAAAAAGTATTCTGGACTCATGGCCTTCCAGAATTTGCAAAATTTTTGCCTGCGGCGCCAAAAAAGTAAGAAAACTGTCAACGAATAATTTTGCTGCGATGTCGAGGGATCAAGAGTGGATGAAGAGGGATATCGGGAAATTTTCTGGGATTAATGTGGATTCGTAGAGATATTGGAGGGTATAGAGGTGTATCTGGAATTTCAAGGGATTTGTGGAAGGGAATGCCTTGGGGCCTTGCCTTTGTTCAAGGTATTACTCTTAATCCATCCCCTGATATTACTCTTAATCCATCCAAATCCATTTAATCCCTGTCTCTTATTATATCACTCTTATATATTAGCTTATTAATCCCGCAAATCACTAATATCCCCAGCCTTTCGGAAAAATTTGGCTTCATGTTCAAATTTTTAACTGACCCAACCCGAAACCCGACCCGAGACCCGAAACCCGGACTTTTTTTCGACCCGAAACCCGAAACCCGATCCGAAGAAAATTTTGAAAACCCGACCCGAAACCCGACCCGACTTTTTTCTCAACCCGTCCCATCCCTGGTATATACATATTTTCTGAATACAACAATCATAAAATAATTTTTATATAATTTAATGAAAACTTTTATGTAAAACTAATGCGTCAGTTCTCAATTTTATCCGATGATCTTGTAGGGAAGACTTAAATCCCATTATATAACCTATAATTAAGTTTAATATAATAAAAAGGATTTTTTAACTAATAATTTTTATGTAAGTAATGAAATGAAAATTTGTATAAAGCTCTACTTGTTGTTATCTGTGTAACTCTCATTATTTTAAATCAGACATGGAAAAAATACGCCATCTGGCGTCATAAGCAAATTACTTTGAATAAATAAATTTTTTGGAAAAATTTGGTTATTGAACTATGGCGTTATTATTCAACTATGGCTATTTATTGAACTAATTTGACTATTGAACTCTGGCGTGTAGATTTGTTTGAATATTTAAGAATGGAAAATAGAATAGTTTATTTCATATAAATTTTATTTCAATATTTTATTTTTTTCTTAAATGTAAAACTTAATTTGATAAGTGAAATATAGACAATCATTTTACACATTTCTAAAATGTTTATTATGCAAATAAAATAGTGTCAGCAATACATAGAGGTTCATTAAACAATTTTATAAAATTATAAAAAATATACTGTCAATTCAAAAATTATTTGCAAAATTTAAACTTTATATTTATAAAACTAGGCATTATAAAATGGGTCGTTAATAAAGATTTCTTAATTAATTGCGAATTAATTTGAATAATATAATTAGGGAGCAGGCCAGTTTACCGCAGCCCAATTTACCGCCGCCCAGTTTCCGCGCCCAGTTTAACGCGCCCAGTTTACCGCCGCCCAGTTTACCGCGAGCCCAATTTACCGCGGGCCCAATTTACCGCCGCCCAATTTACCGCAGCCCAGTTTACCGCGAGCCCAATTTACCGCGGGCCCAATTTACCGCCGCCCAATTTACCGCAGCCCAGTTTACCGCGAGCCCAGTTTACCGCGGGCCCAATTTACCGCCGCGAAAATTTTTATTATTATGGCGGGGGAAGCTGCTCCTTCAAAGGGGAAAGTTGTTCCGTGGACGGCGGGAGTTGTTCAAAGTGCGGGGGAGTTGTTTAAAGTGCGGGAGGAGTTGTTCAAAGTGCGAGGGAGTTGTCCCGTCAACGGGGGAAGTTGGTCAGTCCGCGGGAGAAGTTGTCCCGCAACGGGGAAAGTTGGTCAGTCAGCGGGAGAAGTTGTCCCGTCAACGGGGGGAGTTGGTCAGTCAGCGGGAGAAGTTGTCCCGGGGGAGTTGTTCCGTGGACGGGGAAAGTTGTTCAAAGAGCGGGGAAAGTTGGTCCGACAACGGGGGAAGTACCCGTCATTGAAACAACATACAACATTCTTGGAACAACTTACTCCGCAATAATAATAAAAATTTTCGCGGCGGTAAATTGGGCCCGCGGTAAATTGGGCTCGCGGTATACTGGGCGCGGTAAACTGGGCGGCGGTAATTGGGCTGCGGTAAAATGGCGTGTACCCATATAATTAGTTTTATGATTTTGATAAATAAATTTATAAATAATTATTTAATTATTAATATTTGCATCATACCATTCGGTCGAATAAATTGATATTTCATTATTCCTAGTTATTAAATTATGTTATAGACAACTTTGTTTTAAACTAGGTAATTACCAAATTAATATAGTAGTAAATTTAATTAGATATGTCAATACTTAAAAATATACCCATGTTTAGGGAGGAATTCAAAATAATGTCATACATTAAATATTGAATATAAATTGAAATAAATTATTAAGTTTGTAATATATTTTTTTTTATATATTAAAATATATTTTTTTTTATATATTTTTTTATATATTTTTTTATATATTAATATAAAATTAAGTTTTAAATGAAGTACATATTATATATACGAATGAATTAACCTATAAACAATTAATTATCTCCACCTATCTAATTTAGTATGCAATTTAATAGAAATTCTGATATTAAAATATGTTGATATGCTATAATATTAAAATCAAATCCTCTTGCATATAAGTTAAATGGAAAAATAAATAAATAAGCAAAAAATATAAAAAACTTAATATAATTTAATTACTTTGACAATGGAATAATAATATAAAAGTTTATTTAATCTAATAAATGTAGCTGCTTGAAGAAGTATATAGCTGCTTTAAAAAACAAATAATAAAATTATATTTTTAAAATTATTTTATTGCAAAAAAGTAAAATAGATAAATAATTCTTCCTCATCTTCTTCTTCAGGTATTTTCTTTTATAGTAACTTCGAAAAATTATTTTAATTCTAAATTTTAATTTGAAATAACAGTGTAAGAATATATTTTAATTAAATTACCTATAACATATAATAAATATTTAAATATAACTAATTTTTTTATAATAATGAATTATAATACTAATCATAAACGTTTTAAGAACATTGAATTAAAAGGAAAAATATAGTAAATAATCATCTTTATTAAATGAATATATGATTGCGATTTTAAAACTTCAAATGATGTTAACTGAATAAGAGCGTATTAAATTTATAGACAGAAACATTTAAATTTTCGATCTCCGTTTTAGGCGAACTGGGCCTACTATAACATAAAATTTAGTTTGACAAATAATTTTCTTAAGTAAGATTAAGCTCGTGAGATGGAATGAGATTATTACATTGTAAATTTTAACACTCAATAATATCAACTTTTCGGTACCGTTCCAGAAAATTTCGAAACAAGAATTGTTTGTTTTTTTTTAATTGTTTTAATTATTCTGTGCTCTTGTAATTGCTTGGGCCTTGGCAGTATTTGGTTCATTATTATCAATATTACGTATATACAAGTATAAGTTTATAGCATATATTTCAAAAGATAGTTTATTCTTACACTGTTATTTCAAATTAAAATTTAGAATTAAAATAATTTTTCGAAGTTACTATAAAAGAAAATACCTGAAGAAGAAGATGAGGAAGAATTATTTATCTATTTTACTTTTTTGCAATAAAATAATTTTAAAAATATAATTTTATTATTTGTTTTTTAAAGCAGCTATATACTTCTTCAAGCAGCTACATTTATTAGATTAAATAAACTTTTATATTATTATTCCATTGTCAAAGTAATTAAATTATATTAAGTTTTTTATATTTTTTGCTTATTTATTTATTTTTCCATTTAACTTATATGCAAGAGGATTTGATTTTAATATTATAGCATATCAACATATTTTAATATCAGAATTTCTATTAAATTGCATACTAAATTAGATAGGTGGAGATAATTAATTGTTTATAGGTTAATTCATTCGTATATATAATATGTTAATGAGCATAATAGAAATAGAAAAGGCCTATTTCGGCCTTTTCGGACCTAAAACCTATTTTGAGCCTATTTCGACATTTTTTGGACCTATTTTAGGTTTTTGAAGATTTTTCTTAAATTTTGACTGTTTTCAATCAATTTTTTGTAAATTTTATCTCCTGAACATCCAAAAATCTAAAAATTTTTGCCTGCGGCGCTAATAAAATGAATTTCTTGCTATAAAATCACTAAACTTTTGCCCAGGGAGGCAAGTATTCTGGTATATATACATGTACTACACCATTCTAAGTCTTTATTTCCTCAAAATCCAAATTAATAGCTCTCCCCGTTACCTATTCAAATCCCTTACCACCACAAATCCCTATCCCATCCAACTTCACCGATTTCTCATTGAAATCGGAGAGAGACTCGGTCTCGGGTCAAAATTTGCCCCTCGACCACGATCTCGGCTTTTCCAGCCTCGGTGATCCTCGGCCTTGGCTTTTTCAAAAATCCTCGACCTCGACCAACTCTAGTATTCAGAGTTAGACATTGAGAGATGGCTCAAAATTTTGATAAATTTCTGTTTAAAACAAGAAAATTGCAGAAAAAATTCAAAATTACTAAATGTTGATTCGAAAGTTTTAATTTTAGCCAAAATTCGAACCTATTTAATTAAAATTTGGACCTATTTTGGCCTTTTTTGTATTTTTTGAACCTATTTTTAACTTTTTTTGGACCTAAATAGGATCCTATTTCACGATTTTTTGGACCTAAAATGACACACTCTAATTATAACATATTACGACTTTTGGATGATGCGCGGAATGGGTTCCTGAGTATTAAAGTGCCTCGTCAAGAATCGACATCTGGACTCTCCCCAGAAAAAGATCACTATCAAAAGAATAATTTTTTATATAATTTTTTGGATAATTTTTTTATATTCAAACTTGTTAATTGACAGGTACCCGTCACACATTTCTTTTTGTATAATTTTTTTTTGTCCATGTTCCTCCATCTAGTCTTACAATTGTAGTAAATGTAGAATCTTTTTGGATTTATACTTTGCAATTGAATATTTATCATAATCTATATAACTACTTATATTATTTTTATAACTATATCTACCATTATCTATTAATACATACCTGAAGGTCTATTTCTATTATGCTCATTAAAATAAATTATTATTTTTTGGAAAAATAAATTAACTGTATGTAATTTAGCTAAGCGGTTATAGAAATTGTATCCTATTTATATGAAAAAATTTTCCTAGACTAATTTGTTAGATATTAAAATCTATTTTATATTAAGTTAATTATATTTTAGATTTCTGACTTTTTAATATAAATTATCCTATGAATTTTTACTAATGTTAAATTTTTAACTAACTTTTTAAATTATTTATAATCGTTGTGAGCATACGCCCCAAGATATCTTTGGCGAAGATTAATAAATTTTTCCTATTATGTTTAAAAAACTTAAATTATGTGTTGAATTCATTTTAAATAAACTTTACCGAACAATAGCAATTTTATAATAATAGCTAAAAATTTTCAATTTGTTAATATTAAGCATTTATTCTAGATTTTATTTAATTTAAATTACAATACTTAACCAGGCGCTTAGTGCATCTCGTTAGCGCGTTACCTCTTCTTGTGTAGTGCAAAACTGTTGACCATCCATACAGAAATACATAATTACTCTTATGTGGTTTAAATCAGATTCAAGGTGGCTTAAATTCAGATTACTTGATTTCATATATTAATATTATTTGTAAATTTTTTAAATTGAAAAATTTATTTTTTCATAAATCAATAAAATGTCGATTCATCATTTACAGCAATCAAAATAAATTTCCTTAAAAGTTTTTGCTTTTGTAGAATTTTTATAAATTTTATATTTATTTTTAAATTAAATGTGTAAAGTGGTTTAAAATTTCTTAGATAAGAATATGATTGTTACTTTTTATCTGTCAATATGTGACCAAAGTTTTGTATGTTTATTCAATTATATTCCTATATTTTAAATTAGATTTAAATTTAGTTTTATATGATTTGGTAAAACAAATTTTTACTCAACTAAATTACATTTTTATTTTAATATTCTGTTATTAATGAATATTTTTATTTTTTTTTATATTTTAAATTAACTTTAATCATGCTTAAACAAAAATGATCAATTTGTAATCGATTACTGCAGCTATAGGACTCATTTTTTATTATTTATTTTAATATCATACATAAACTTCTTACTTTCATTGAATCGAGCCATGTAGTAAAAAAATAATTAAAAGAAGAATACAAAAATAGTATCCAATAAACTTTTTATTTTATTTTAATGCAAATCCTCCTCTAAATCATTTTTAGGGTTAGCCCACTTTTTCAAAGTTTATGGAAAGGATTAACTATAGTTAATATTTTGCATTTAATTGATTATTTTAGGATTTAAATAAAAAATAAAATGAATAAACGTTTGATTTAGTTGTATAAATTTTTTTATGAAATATAGATCTTTATATAATTTTAGCTAATCGATTATCTCATAAAATCTAAATCTAATTTACATATATGAATATTAAATTATTAATTGATAAAAAGATTAGTTTTTATAATGGTTAAAATGTATTTTTAAAATATTAAAATGAAATTTAAATAATTTAAATTATTATAAAAAATAAAAATTTTTTAAATTAAGAGGTGAGGGAATTGATTAATGAATCTAGCCAATAAATTATAGAGTGAAATTAGAAAAGAAAATTAGAGAAAAAGCATTTAATAAATTTGAAGGCAAATAAATTTAAAATAGTTAGAGTGAACGCGCGCGCTTTGCCTCGTCTATGACATGACACTAGCGCCAAATCTATCAGTCATGTAAAAAATTATTGATTTTTTTATAAGAAATTCTATCAGTGCTTTTACAACAAAACAATTTATTTTACGCAACAGCAATAGCAACTTGTAAGTGCAAGCACCACGCGAATACGAAACACCATTTTTAATCCTCTCACAAAATTTTTTAGTGATAATATGCTCACAATCTTTATCTGAATCCTAGGGGTACACGACTAAATAATGGGCGCGGCCAAATAGGCGAAGACTAATAGGCGCCATGTTTTAAAACAAATAATAACTCATTTACATGAGTTCGACGAGCTGAGTCAAATTATACCGAAACTAGCTTGATTTGTAACTATTAGGGCTGGGAAAAACATTCAAATGCATGTTTTGTATGCGGATATGCCTTGATGAGAGAAGCCCAAAAATGGTATTTTTACATTGGTCCGAGCACTTTGGGACCCAGTTTTTAATGCATATTTTTGCATATTTCGGCCCTATCGTGCATATTTGCATATCTGTGCATATTTTGGGGAATTTTGCATATTTTTACCAAAATTTGAGCATATTTTGGCATTTTTTTTCTAAGTTTTATAAAAATTGGTCAAAATTTTAAAATTTTTTGGAAATTTTTTGTCAAAAAAATTTTAATAAAAATTTTTTGAAAAAATTTTTTCTAGAAATTTTTCGAGAAAAAATGCCCTACTAATAAAGATCAAAGGGACAAAATTAGAATCGATTGGCAAGTTGAAAATCAAAATAATAATAATGGAGAAAATGTTACACGACTTACAAAAAATTAACTGGTGAATTTGAGATCGAATAATATTATTTTAATTCAAGAATTGTTGCTCAATACACTAAAATACGACTTGCTAAATCTTCCATTTGATATAATATTGATAACAGAGTTGGATAAGTCATAGAATTTTAAACTTATCCATATTAGGAATATGTATAAAATAATATTAATATGTAATGATTAAATGCATATTTCCGCTAAAGACCTATATCTTGGCTCGTAAGCATTTCCGAAGATTGTGAGTGGTAGCATTCATTCAACTCGCCGAGTCGAAGTAATTTGACCTGTTTCTGAGTGATCCACAGGCTAAAGTATATCCCTAGGGTTATTAAAAAATTAAAATTAAAAAAACTTTTTCTTTAAACTAGAGTAGCACGAGGTCGAGGCCTCGCCGAGGCCGAGGTCCTCGGCGATTTTTCAACCTCGACCTCGATTTTGCTGACCTCGGGCCTCGGAACCTCGTCTCGGTCCTCGCCCTGAATCTCGGTCGAGGACCGAGGCTAAATATACACCCCTAAGAATCGCTTTTTCTGTAAAAAATGGAAGTAATATGGTGACTTGCCTTCCAAAATTCTCAAAATTTTCGCCTGCGGCGCAGAAAAAGGAAGATTTTTGGCTTCATGACCTTCCAAAATCTCAAAATTTTCGCCTGCGGCGCTGAAAAGGGAAGGCTCTTTTTTTAATGAAAAGGGAAGGATAGTCCACTTACATTCAAGTAGACTACCCTTACATTCAAGTGGACTACTAGTCCACTTACATAAATCCACTTACATTCAATTAATCCATTCAAGTCCCCTTATACTCTCCTTTGATCCCCCCATATACGCTAAATAATCAAATAGTATCGAAAGACCAAGGAGTCATATCTCTACCTTTTTCAGCGCCGCAGGCGAAAATTTTTAGAATATTGGAAGTCAAGTGCCAAATTTCTCCCTTTTTAAAGCGCCGCGGGCAAAAATTTTGTGAAGCCAGATTTTTTCAATTTTAAAAATAAAATGTGGAAATCAAAAAAGTTCAATTCTTAGGAGTGTAAGTTTTTAAAAGCTCAAAAAAGTCAAGACCAAGACTACACCCCAAGACCAAAACCAAAAAAGCCAAGAGTCTTTGACATCACTATGGGCAGCCTACTGGGTATGAATCAGATGTAAAATATTAATTTGTTAAGTATCAAGCAAATATTTTAAGAATTTACTAAAATTAACTTGATTTTTAAATGTTATAAAATTTTTTTAAAACCTCGGTTATCCTCGGTCCTCGACCTCGGTCTCGGGTCAAAATTAGCCCCTCGACCTCGATCTCGGCTTTTCCTGCCTCGGTGATCCTCGGTCTCGGTTTTTTCAAAAAACCTCGACCTCGTGCTACTCTACTTTAAACTATTAGGAAGGTTTAACAAAAAGCTTTAAAATTTCTGTTGAAAATCCTTGTGTCCTAATTAGGTAAAAAATAACTCACGTGAATCTTAATGTGAATTTAATAGTCCTAAATAATTACAAGGTTAAATCACGATGTTATGAGTAGAAAATCGGACGAATCGAACAATTTAGAATATTTCGATAGAATTTATGGCTATTGACTTTAACATGTTGTATGTGGCAAGGACTTTCCTTTTGAAGATTTTTAAAAAAATGTTGCACTTTTAAAATTTGTTTATTGGGGGTTATTTATTATTACCTATTCTCGTTCACAATAATTATACGGTTAACCTGATTGTACTTTTTTCCCTCTAAACTTAATAACAACAATAGAGTCGACATTAAAAAAATACAGATAAATTAAACAACTTTGTCAGTAGTAGGGTTTCAATGACTTAAAATTATAATATTCTTAGGGTCCACAGAATATTCAATGCCCAGCATTCAATGCCCAGCATCAAGGACACGAACATGGATACAAATAATATCAAGATGCTTGCGGATATCCGCCTGATGAAAGGGTGTTAATTCCGTGTCCATGAGCAGGACTTGTATTCAGAATTCCGGTATATAGTGGTAAATTGCTTATAATTCTTTCTTTTGGTTTAATCTTTAGTTTGAATTGAATATTTTGAAATTATTTATATTTGTCTAAAATTTTTAAAATAAAAATTCCAAAATAAGGGTTAATTTTCGAAATAAAATTTAATTAAAAATACCACTAACTAATTTATCGAAAGATTTTTTAACTAACAGTAAAAATGTGGAGGAAAAGAAGATAAAAATTAAGAAAATTTAAAACTAATACAAGTCGGGCTAGAAAGAATAGAAAATTATAAAGATTTGGAGCTTGTCCTCTACAAATTCTGTTAGGATTTTCTTACCAGCAATAAGCTCCGAATGTCGGGCAGAAATTTTTGTGTTACCATTCAAATAAAAATTTAAAATGTATAGAAGATGAAAAAGTGTTAATTGAAAGAAATGAAAGGTAAATTATGACAAAACTTTAAAAACAACATAATAATTGTAAAACTAAGGTAACACCCTAAGCTAGTTAACCAGTCTCTAATATGTATAAAATAACTCGTAAATGCCCACCTAGCGGTCAATATGTCCGCAAGAGGTATCCTGAAATAAGGTTTTTGATTGTTTTTGCATTGTCAACCTGAAATGTTTCACTAAGTGGCTTATGACCCCTTTCGTTTAATAGGAAGACCTATTGAAGTTTTGTCATAATGTTTTAAAGAAAAGTTTTTGCAGACTGTTTTCTCTGAATTTAATCAACATCTAACTCCTCAAATGTTCCGCGCATCCTTAAATCTTATTTTCTTCCTTTATTGAATTATAAATTAATATGAAATTAAATATTATAATAATAATTATACCCGTCCTTAATTGTTTGAGCCAGATTCGCGATTTCCTGCACTAAGATCTCGTTGACGTTGACGATATCGACGGTTAATTTCAGCACGTCGACGTTTACGATCAGCTGTTTATATTTATTTGAATTAAAATTCTTGAAGTAACTTATGTTTTTTCCATTTAATTTTATCTTAAATAAATTGGGCCGTTATATCGCTAACCAAGCTGAATGGTCTCGGAGCAGGACGAATAGGCGCGGCCGAATAGGCGCCATTTTTTCGGCGCAGCCTATTTTCGGCGTTTAAGGCAAAAACGCATAAACACATCAATTTATTAAGGCAAGAACGTTTCTGCTTTAAGGCAAAAACGTTTCTGCCGCTGCGGAGGAAGCCGGGCATGTCGAGCGGAACGACGGCCGTCGCTTCGCTACGGTCGCCGCGAGCACGACCGCAGCGAAGCACGGCTATCGTGTAGCGAAGACCATGCCCGGCCTACCCTCCGTAGCAGCACAAAAACAGTTTTTCCAGCGAAGATTCAGTTGGTCATAAGTTTGTGCATAATTAGTAATCAAGCTGGTGTCGGTATCATTCGACTTTGCTCGTCGAACTCATGCAAATGAGTTATTATTTGTATATTTAAAATTTTTTCCCTAAACGCCGAAAACATGCTGCGCCGAAAAATGGCGCCTATTCGTCCGCGCCTATTAGTCGTGTACCCGAATGGTCTATATAATTTATTTATTTTCGTGTTATGCATTAAATACATTAAATCCAATTAATTACCTTCTACTACAAGATGATTTTATATTTTCTGCATATCTTCTATAATTTCCACTTGCTCGTTTGGGATTTGTTGAAGACGGGCGTTTAGTTGATTTGTTTCTGCATCAATTTTTTGTTCCATCTCATGATTGCCCTAAAAAATGAAAAATAAAAATAGTTTTTTATTATTAGTAGAGTTCAAATTTTTGAACTTTCCAAGCGTTATTTCCAGTTTTCCCTTGCCTTATCATCCCTAATAAAAATAAATTGTAAATAAACAAAATTGTTTATACTATATAAAGTAATTTAACCATCGGATTGTTTTGAACTCTTGTACAACTATTCATAAATTCATTGTTTAACTCGTTATTTGCGGAAAGTAAATTATCATATTGTTTTGCAATAGTATCAATTACTTGCATATTTTCTTGATTTTCTTTATTAAAAAATTAGTTTAAAATTTAAATAAAAATAGCATTACTTAATTGCCGTCGTCTTATGCGTGGATTGGGTTCAGAATTGCCAAATTTTTCAAGTAATTGACGAATTTCGGGGTCGAGTTGAGAAAACTATTAAAAATATTTATAAATTTTTATCTCCATAAATTAATAAAATTACTGGTTGCTGCGATCCTGAACTTTCTCCTAGATACATTCCTCCTGGTTGAGATCCTGAAGTACCCGGATTCATTCCAAATACTAATGGAAAATGTTGAAGAAAGCAAAAATTTAAAAGAATTAAATTGTAAATTTTCATTCTTAAATTAAATAAAAAATTTTTAATATCATCTAGTTTAATATTTTATATGATATAAAAGTAATCCATGTACTTGCACTTCTACTAGCAAATGAACATTTCAGCCTATCCTAATTTACTTTCAATTCAAAAATTCTATCTATTCAATAGACTTTTATTTGGTCCATAGAGTGCTTCTTATATCGATGTTAAAATCTAACCCTAAAAATATCCAAATATTTTTGTTCAATAATAGATCTCCTAGCTAAAAAACATTACATATTTTCAAATAAAAATTTATTCTTTTAATATTAATGAGGGTTCTGTAGAATATACGATTTGAACCGATAACCCGTGTTTCCCTAACCTATTTACACCGTCCGGTCTGTCGAGTTATATGGTTTTGAAGAAAAAGCTTTTGTTTAAATTTTAATTTTTTAATAAGCCTATTTCATATAAACAATATTTAGCAACAAATCTAAATATGTATATTCTCAGAAAAAATTAAGGAGTGAATATTTATTGTAATAATATTCAGCTTATTTTTAAAAGCATTGAGCAAAACTCGTGAATTGAATTGTGATATTTTACACGTCCACTAGATTTTTCTTTTTACCCCTCAACAAAATATTTTTTAATATTAATTGGCTTTATCGGGCAATCCAAATATGTAACATGTCCTATTGATTATATCTGGCCATATTGAGAAAATCAGACTTTTTATTAAATAATTTTTTAAATATTTTGCAATTTACATATATAATATTTCTTAATTTTTGCAAAATATTTTGTAAAAATTAAAATTTATTATTTTAAATCAGGGCTTCGATATGTGCGGATTTCACCTCATTTTGTGGTTTTTTGATATTGATGAAGATTTTTTATATTTTCTTGTAGTTTTTAGAATAAAATGCCATTTTTTCACTTTTGCCCTTCAAAAATTCACAAAATCTGGTGTTATCCTCATAAGGCACTTCACCTAACGACAGTTACTATAGGGCAGAATACCAAAAAGAGTCACTATAGTGATTAAAATGATTTAAAATAATAAATTTTAATTTTTACAAAATATTTTGCAAAAATTAAGAAATATTATATATGTAAATTGTAAAATATTTAAAAAATTATTTAATAAACAAGTCTGATTTTCTTAATATGGCCAGATATAATCAATAGGACATGTTTCATATTTGGATTGCCCGATAAAGCCAATTAATATTAAAAAATATTTTGTTGAGGGGTAAAAAGAAAAATCTAGTGGACGTGTAAAATATCACAATTCAATTCACGAGTTTTGCTCAATGCCTTTAAAAATAAGCTGAATATTATTACAATAAATATTCACTCCTTAATTTTTTCTGATAATATATTTAGATTTGTTGCTAAATACTTCTTTAAGTTACTAGGCTTATTAAAAAATTAAAAATCAAATAAAAAACATTTTCTTCAAAATCAGGCTTTTAAAAAAGCCTCGATTCTCGTTGATATCTAGATCTAATGAAAGTAGTTAAAGACTTTGTTCTTTTTTTCTACTCAATATTCATAGAAACGAAAAGGTTGACGTTTTAGAGTCGGGCCGTTCCGTTCCTTTATCGAACCTGGCTAAAAATCCGCGGTACCGAATCCCATTAAACAAAAAGATTTTTTATCGTATGTAAGTGTGACAGAATCGAGTCCCGGAGTAATACTGAGCTTCAAGCCTAATAAAATTCAATAATTCCTTCTTTTTTGTAATCCCAAGACGGATAATATTCTCTCAAAGTTTAAGCAAAATTTTTCTGATAAAAGTTTAACTGGATTCAAGTGGTAACTTGATTCAAGATTTCAGAATCTTATCAAATTACGTATTAAACGACTCCGCTCATCGAGCTAAAGAAATTGGTACCAAAATTGAGAAGGGTCAGACATTCTCCAGCTAGTTATGGCTATTTACTTTACCAAATGATACTGGTAGAGGGAGAAATTTAAATAAATAAGGAAGACAAAAGTGACGGAAAAGTTGCTGCACCCTATTAAATTTTATTATTTATTTAAAGATGAAAATTTGGAATTTAATTCTTTTAAATCTTTGTTTTCTTCAACATTTTTCAATGTTATTTGGAATGAATCCAGTAACCGAGCAGAGACGTATAGTTAGTATTATTATGGAAAAATAAAAATAAAACAATAAATATTTTTATTAGTCTGTTAGTTTTGTAGACGGACGTATTCTACCTATGCTTCTAAGTGTTGGATTCATAGCGCCACTTTCGGGCATGGAACATAAAGCGTTAAGTAAAATTTATTTTTAAATTTAAAAAATACAATTCTTGACTATACAAACAATTTATTTTTAAAAATAAAGATGATTCTGGACATGGACTTCGATTTACCAATGCTAACGAGCAATATAATTATTTGCGTAATGCATTTGATAAATTAGTAAATAAGCATTCGGCACTGGAAAACATGTTAAGTCAACATTTAAATGATGTACAAAGAAATGAGGTAAAATTATTTTTCTACTACTTGAAATTTATTTCTATCTTGATTGAAAAAGCGTTAGCATATAAACTTATTCGGAAAAGTGAGATAGTTTTTCCAACCTCGAGACTTGGCAAAATAAAAGTGAAATATATAATTTTGATATCAATTTTATTAGAACAATCCTGGCTACACTGGAGACGATGATACTCATGTAATAAATTTACGAGCCTCTCTTTTGTCTAATGAAGAACAGCAAGCGACTCTTTTAGGCGATATTAAAAAATTTGAACAATATGTCTTCGATGAATTTCACAAATGTGGAACTCGAAATGAAGGTACATAATTGACTTTAATAAGTCTAAGCAATGAGCAATCCAGTAAAAATAGATAGATATATTTATTTTGGTTGTGCCTATTTAAGTTGATGGTTTGAGATATAGCGGGAAAAATGAATTGTACATATTTAAATAAAATGAAATTGAAAAGAAAAATTATTTTATAGATTTTTTAACAAATTTATTGCAGGAACAAGCGAACTAGGCCAATTTGAACAGTTTGAAATTGGACAAGGTCAATATGGGCAGATTGGATATGGACAAGAGCAACCTGATCAAGGTCATCGTGGACCAAGTCATCGTGGACAGCGGGAAATGGTTCATGGGCAATATGGGCAGATCGGATATGGACATGAGCAACCTGATCAAGGTCATCGTGGACCAAGTCATCGTGGACGGCGGGAAATGGTTCAGGGGCAATATGGGCAGATTGGATATGGACATGAGCAACCTGATCAAGTTCATCGTGGACCAAGTCACCGTGGACAGCGGGAAATGGTTCAGGGGCAATATGGGCAGATTGGACATGGACATGAGCAACCTGATCAAGGTCATCGTGGACCAAGTCATCGTGGACGGCGGGAAATGGTTCAGGGGCAATATGGGCAGATTGGATATGGACATGAGCAACCTGATCAAGGTCATCGTGGACCAAGTCACCGTGGACAGCGGGAAATGGTTCAGGGGCAATATGGGCAGATTGGACATGGACATGAGCAACCTGATCAAGGTCATCGTGGACCAAGTCATCGTGGACGGCGGGAAAAGGTTCAGGGGCAATATGGGCAGATTGGATATGGACATGAGCAACTTGATCAAGGCCATCGTGGACCAAGTCATCGCGGACAGCGGGAAATGGTTCATGGGCAATATGGGCAGATTGGATATGGACATGAGCAACCTGATCAAGGTCATCGTGGACCAAGTCACCGTGGACAGCGGGAAATGGTTCAGGGGCAATATGGGCAGATTGGACATGGACATGAGCAACCTGATCAAGGTCATCGTGGACCAAGTCACCGTGGACAGCGGGAAATGGTTCAGGGGCAATATGGGCAGATTTGATATGGACATGAGCAACATGATCAAGGCCATCGTGGACGAGGTCGACGTGGACTTGCTCGTAGAGGTGGGCGCCGTGCATCTGAATGCGGAAATTGAAGTAAGGAATATAATTTTTTATAATTGTTTTATTTATCTATATTTATCTATATTTTAATTAATGAAGACAACTTGAGGATTACAAGAATGTGAGCACAGTTTGAGCGTTTAAAGGAAAAAACAAGAGTAAATATTAGCCGACTTCTCTATAAAATTGGCCGTGAGACACTTCAGGACGGACATTTAAGGGCTGACATTTAAAGATTAAAATATCAAGACGGGCGTTTTAGGATTATCTTATCATAACAGATGTTATACTCCTGAAAGGAGTGATATTTGTGGACTGACATTTCAGGATTTATACTCAAAAAATAAAAATCAAAAAATTTTAAAACTTATTTAAAAATTGATCTATTTGATTTCTATTAAAATAATAGTTTTATCATTCCGGTTGAATAAAATCAATTCCGGATGAATTAAATATTTGTACTATTTAGTCATCCTAGAAAAAGAAGGGGGAGTGGTTGAGAAGGAACCTAAAGTCAGTCTATGGGTATATGATAATCTTGTAATGTCGGTCCTGTTATGTGAATCCTTAAATGTTTGTTCTTAAATGCCAATATTCGTCCGAAAATGTCCGTTCTAAGTGTCTGGCTTTCACAAAATTATGACAATACCTAAATATAAATTCCATACCAAGAGGGATATTATCACCCTTAGTTCAACTGATTATTCTAGATTGACATATCAAGAATGAAATAAGAATTGTAAATTAGTAAAGGTTGTTAGAGATTTTCCCCATCATCCCTAACAAAGCATCACCAACCAGAGTTAATTATTTTATATTAGAAGCAAGCTCAGCGGTTCCCGATTATTCCTATAGTTCTTGTGCTCATTTTTAGAGTTTTGTCATAATGTATTGTTTCTTTATTTCTTCAATTAACATTCTGTCGCCTTTCTATTAGTGTTGCGCCGGAACCACAAATCTGGCCGGAACCGGAATTTAAATTTTGACCGAATCCGGGGATTTTTTGGTTCAGAAATGGAACCGGAACTTCCGTTGCAACACTACTTTCTATACATTTTAAAGTTTTATTTGAAGGACAACCCAAAAATTCGTGCCCGACAAAAGTCCAGACCTGGGCCCTATTTCAATTGTCCACAGATTCTGCGGTTTTTTGTTATATTCTGCGGTTTTTTGTTATATTCAAGCAATAAAAAAATAAAAAACGTGAGAGATTCTGAAATTTAGAGCTATGATGTTCTAATCATCATGTATATCTTTAATGAAGGGATATTTCCCCGTGATCTCTAGAAGATATCTGCATAGCGTATACTGGGATATCTCCCATGATCTCTCATTGATATCCGTCATAATCTCTACTCCTATTTAATGATAGTTTTCCTCCTTAATCCCTCTAATATATTAAACCTCAAAATCAATGGATATCCCACTTAATCCCTCCTCTACGATTTTCAAGTTCCGATTTGACTGAAATTTTGGATTCCAGGCATTTTCGATTTACAGGAACTTCAATTTATGACTAAACAATACCTAGTTTTGTAACATTTCCCTCCCTTGCAACAACTTCTATCGTAGTTTGAAAAATCCACATGTTGGATCGACAACTCCTAATTTTTCCGATCCGAACCCTGCTTTAGGACATTAATTTAATTGGGGATTTAAGGATATTGGATGAACAAGAAAATTAAGCGGTATATCAGCGGTTTTAAAGTGATATCAAAGAGATTTAAAGGGATGTTATGTGATTTCGAGGGAAAATTTTTAAATTTTTACAATATTTTTCAGTTTAATTTAAAATTTTTTTCAGTTTTTCTTCAAAAAATCAGGTACCAGTAATACTGCTGTAGTACCGAACTGTCCAAAATATTTTTCGTTTCAATAAAACTGTTATTTCGAAAAACGCGGAAATAAAAAATTTGAATTTAGAAGGAAAAATACACAGAACCACAGAAAAATAATTGAAATAGGAATTCTGTGGCTCTGTGGTAAAAAACCACAGATTTTCTGATTTTCCACAGAAATTTTTATCCACAGAATCTGCGGAATGTTGGCCCCACAGATTCTGTACACACAGAATTCAATTGAAACAGAATTTCCACAGAATCTGTGTTCTGTGCACAGAATGCAGAATCTGCGGACAATTGAAATAGGCCCCTGGTGAAAAAGTGAAAAAGTCCAGACCGAAGTTTAGAGAGAGAGCAAATTCCAAAATCCCGTTAATTTTCTTTACTTTCTAGCAAAATATGTATTAGTTTTTAATTTTGTCAATTTTTATTCTATTTTAATTTACACATTTCTTCTTGTTAGTTAGAATGCTCTTGTGATAAATTAGTTAGAAAATTGCATTATTCTCAATTATGATATCGGAAATGGGACAACGTGGGATGTTGTTCTAATGTTGGGGGGAGTTGTTACAAAAACAGGATATGTTGTTCCGATGACTGGGGAAATAATATTATTATTAGGGATCGGATTTTTAGGTTATAACCTATTTTTTCTGCGAAATAGTCCTGATGAATTGAGCTCAAATCCGCTGTTATTTCTTGAAAATCTTTTGTTTACGGGGAGTTATTATGACCTATTTGAACCTATTTTGGCGTTTTGCTTCCTCTCCTTGACGTTGAAGATCATTAATTAATTTTTCATGAAATTTTAAATCTTTTTCTCAGTAATGAGTTTTTTTTAGATTAGATACATTTTTCATAATTTTAAAAAAGATGCCTCTCTCGATTTTGTTGTTTTCGTTCATCTCTGGGCTGTGTTCTAGCATTAAAATAACTTATTAACAAACTTTGTACTTTTTGAATTTAATATTATAGATTATAGTAAATAAAATCAACGCGTAAAAACTGAGGGTCGGTCATTATTGATGGGCCTTTCTACATTTTCACCAGCTTCACGTGTTGGTAAAATTTGGCCATTCGTGAATCATAGTTAAATAATTATTTATTATAAAAATTCAACACAAAAAATTGAAATATTGGAACAAGTTTACTTTAAATACGCAATCTTTTAATCCAAGGAACCTACAAATAAAGGTGTGTGAATTCTAATAATTCATCAGCATTTTTTGACTCATAGAACAATTCATACATTTTTAAACAAGCATCACGATTCAACTTTAGCATTTTATGATAGAGAGTCAATTTCTTAAGCCTTTCTTCATCAACTTATTTAATAATACAATCCATGATATATTTTGTTTTTAAATACATAAAATAGCTATTTTCAATAAATATCTATACTGAGTGATTATACCGCTTCTGAAACATTTTGCAATGTATCTTAAGTGTGATCAGCAGTGATGTTGTAGCAAAGAGAATTTTTTATATCTTAATTCTATATAAAATTTTACTAATTTTTATACACATTAAAATTATATATAGTTAATTATTAAATATAGTTTTTTAAATTGTGAGTGCCAAGCTACACTAAACCTTCAAATTTGTATTATAATTAAAATAATTTTGCAAGATTTTTTAGATTATATTTGTTTTATTTTTATTGATCATTTACTAGAAATATTATAATCAAGCACTTTTATATTTTCAAAAATTTTTAATTATATTATTTAATTAATATTCAATTTTACCTATCTCTCAATATTATTAGCACCAACAAATTAAAGAAATTCTTCAAAATTTTTTTCTTCCAAATGTCAATAATTTCTCAAATTAAATTTCTTTTTTAATTCATCAACGCTAAAAAATTTTTTTGATGGAATTAAACACAGCTAAATCAATCAATTAAATTCAGTAATTTTTCGTAATACAATTTTTTTCCTTTCAAAATATGTAACAGACATGATTCATTGAAAAAGTTATATATTTGTATTTTAAAGCTTCATTTATAGTAAATGATACCCATGAGGAACAATTCATATGGGTATTGAAATCTACTATTATGCTTCCGTGATAGAAATATCTATTGATATTTAAGACCCTAAGTCATAAACTTATGTATTTCGTTAATTTGGCAAATTGTACAATTATAAAGAATTATCGAAATAATAGGATTGAACATAAATAATATTTTAATATTAAAATAAATTTAAATTTAAACTAAAAATATTTAGAGATGAAAATATGTTACAATTTAATTTCTAAGAATTGAACTTTTAAAAAATGTCTTAGAATAAATTAATTCTAACACTTAGTATTACCTTAATATAAAGCACAAATGAAAATATTTTATCAAAGTTTATTTTTTATTTCATAATATCTAAATTTATATGAATTCTTACATAAAAATATTTATTGTAAATTTTTCATTTATCATATTAATTTTCAATTATTAGTTTAAAAACATAGGGAATAGATTTTCTTGAAATCTGATATAATGATTATTATGATAAAACTCGAAAAATAAGCACCTATCTAGCATGTTTCGAAAGTCACGGCAAATTGTTGACCGATTTGCTGTTGTTATTTTCAAATACCAATTATTAATAATCAACGTCTTACGAGTTTAGCATCAGCGTCCTTACGAGTTTAGCATCAGCATTTGTTGTATTAAGCCCGGCTTTACGCCTGATAGCAGCGAGTTGTCTAGCAGATTTCGCTTTCGGCATTTCAGAAATATAGAAATCGGTATTTCAATTAATTTAGGGGTTTATATACTTCCATAATTTAAGCAATTTGTAATATTTTTCGTATTTTTACTTAATATATTTTTCCCATATACCCAATATATTTTAATAATTCACTCAATCTAACTTTTAAATATTTCTCCTTTTATCATATTCAAATTTCTGTATATACATTATTCATTCATACATACATTATTCATTCATATTTTTTTAGTTATATTTGTAATAAAAGTATTTAATTTTTTTCATTTTTATTTTCATAAAAATATTTAATTATTATATTTATTTAAATAGTTTAATTCGATACATTCGAGTTAAACAAAGATCTAGAACAAATTATTTACTTACATTTTATTTATTATTATTGTTACTTATTTTAATTTTTAATGAGCCAGAGTTCACTATTTGGGATTTCTCTTTTTTATTTTAGTAACGTTTTTCATTAAATTTCCTTTGATATATTCTTTGTTGGCGCTTCTGATTTATAATAATAACGATTAAAGGAATATAAAATAATTTATTTAAACTTATTTATTTTCACAATATTAATTTCTCATGATTTATTCTTATATCATTAAACTAAAAACCTATCCGAATTAAATTATTTTAATTATGTGCATACCTTTTTCATATTATTCGCATCATCACGAATAAAACAAACATTTTTTAGTGAAAAATCATTAATTAAACGTTAAAAAAATATTTTAACAATAAGTCAATAAGGTACACAATAATTAGTCGTATTTTTAGATTTTATTATATTCGCATAAATTATTCATTATTTTCTTCGAAAAAGATAGAAATACTGAAAATATATCTTCCATGATTTTATTTGAACATTAATAAATAAATAAACTAAAATGTAATAATAAATAATGTCATTCACATTATTAATTTCTTAAGAATTATTCCCATATTATTTTAATCTAAAAGTTTTATCTGGAATTAATTAATTTTTACAGTAGCATTAAATTATTTCGGCTTAGTATCACCTTTCTCTTCACTACTCTTCGCTTAGGAGCATATATCACAAATAAAACAATTTTTATAAATTAATAATTTGCCCTTACTCTAATAAAGATGACGCCAACATAGGTTTTTTCAAAAATTCTAATATTTTTAACTTTATAAGTTAAATTTTAAATATATCATATTTATGATTACCACATCAGAACATATTTTAGCTTAATTTTAATTTTTATTCATTAAATAAATAATTTTATTTCAACATAGATGTTTTCATTTGCTTCACATTTTTTATCTTCCTAAGTAAAGCGGATCGTTTTTTCTAGATAATCTTTGAGTTCTCATAATCTTTGAGTTGGAAAAATAATGCCTGCCACACTTGACCATTCATTAAGGTCAGTTGTGTACCATTATCAATATTGTTTACTTAATTTACAATGCAATAAATCTAACTAAACCCATTCATTCTCTGTCCATTGATTTTTATTATTCTTCGAATGTTCAAAGATTTTTATGCTACATAATAGAAAAACTTCAAAATTCAGGATTTGATAGATATTTGTGTTGAAAGCATTGATTTTTAATAAATATTCACATATTGTTTATCACTTTTGTGATAATACTTCAATCATGTTTATTATCTCTTATATTATTATCTCAGGTTTATTATCTCTTAATTTAAAACTTATTAATCATTGCGTATAATATTAACGTAATATCATTAAATAAAACGATCAGTAATAACAACTCGAAACATTTCATATAATTTTTTCTATGATTTTTATTCTATTTATTTTTAATTAAATTTCTAAGGATATAATCCCATAATTAATCGGTCTTATAAAATACATCGATATATTATAGTATAATGAATAGATAAAGTCTTATAAAGTAGCGTTACAATGTATAGTTTTGTAAAAAATTTAAAAAAATCTTTAAAAATCTCATTAAAGAAACTTCAATGAGTAAATCTTAATTAAATAAAAATTTAGTAATATTAAGTTGTATTTTTTATTTTTCTTTTAATTTGACATTATTATTATAAATTAGTTGAGAAAAAGAACCAAAAATATTAAGAATAGTCTACTTTCTTCGATGTAGAATTAATGCAACAACTTACATGAATTAAAGCAAATCTGTCGTAGGATTAGAAAATTTTTATTAAAATAAACATTTATCAAAAATAAATATGATTAATATATTAAAAGTAAAGTATTGGAGAATAAAAATATTTTTAAATAATAATAAAAGATTATTAGAAAAATTTGGCTGGAGTTAAAATAAAAGATGTTTTTGATCGAAGTGAAATATATAAAGATTTGTAAAAGAAAGAACAAACCAATTTTACAAAGTAAAAATAAGCGAAACAAATCAGGTTTTGATTTCATTATTTAAAATCTACCTTTATTATAAGTATAAGACACGATATTAAATATAAAAATTTTAAATCTTATGCCAAAATCTTAGATTTATATGAGTACTCTTGAAATTTACACTACGCTTGAAAATTACTCTTGAAATTTACTAACATCATTGTTAAAATTGATAAATTTATTAAAAATAAAATTAGTTAACAAACAGAATAAATAGAATATTTAGAAAGTTAGTTTGCTTGTAAAAATAATTTATTTCATGTACATTATATTTTTAAAAAATGTAATAATTATTAAATAAAATTATTTAATGATATATTAATTGACAATTTAACGAAGGAGCAATGACATGAACGAACGTGTCAATGCTTGACTTGATAAAAATTATTAAACTTGATTTAAAGAAATAAAGCATGAGTAAGTTTTTAATAGAATTACGTCGAAGTTTTGTTATCTTGTAAAACTTTCGTGTTGTTAATTACGTAAGTGTTCAAAATTTTTTTAAGGAAAAACTGATTGTAGTCAGTAAAACGAGAATTAACGGGGCTATAAATTTCATCCTAATGACTGATGAGGATCCATTCTTTGAATGGGTTAGTATCAATTTAATATAAAGTTAAAAAAATTTAGCTTAATTAGTTTGATGGAAATTCTGATGTAAAATTTAATTTATTTGAATTGAAAATGGAAAAAAACTGAAATTCGAAAGAAAATCAACAATAATTAATTTTATATAAAATTAAAACCTTTACATATTGGATGCATTAATTGATCATCTTAGAGTTTTAATTTATTATAAACTGAAAATTGAAAAAAACTTGAAATTTGTAAGAAAATTAAAAACTATTAATTTTATATATAATTAAAACTTTTCAAATAAATCAAAATCTAAGAAAGCAACAAATTTCGAAAAAATTCGAATCCAATGGCCACAAAAAGCTAGTACCTTTAACATTAATCTAATATTATATATTGAAATAATTTCATTGAAATTCTTATTTAACAATAAATTAATTTAAAATGAAGTTTATATATTTTACTGATAAGTTTACTATTAAACTTGCTAAGAATAGATTAAATATAAATCAAAATGTTCTACCTAATTTAAAAAATTATAGAATCCTATAAATTAGCGATAAATTATTATAATTAATGGATAATTTGTCAAATATTATAATTATCAAAATATAATTCTGAATACACAGGATCAACCTCGAAATTTATAAAGATCGATAGGACACCCTTACATTTGAATGATTATTAATGCGTATAACAAAGTAGCAATGGCTTACAATTTGGATGAGCAAATTATTGCTATTATGATACCGTTGTTTTTAAGTAAATAAATATAAATGATCTTCATATAAATGATTGAAAATTTTATATATTTATATTAATTTGAAAATTAATATACTTTATTTGATATTATTAACTTTGTAGTTTAAGCATTCATTTTATATATTAAAAGCCGTATAATTTAATATATGTATAATAATTTAGTAATGATAATAATAAAACAAAATAATAAGTAAAAACAAAAAATGAAATTAAAAAATTTGTAAAATAAATGTACTATAATTTTAATGAGATTTTCATATATGCTAATAGTTAAAGTACTTAACCTAATTTTTTAATTTACCAATCACTTTATTTAATATTTTATTAGATCTAAACAAAACGGAATCAAAATTAAACTGAAAAATTAAGAATTACTCACATAATTTTTGGAAAAGAATGTTATAGTGTTTAACAAAATTATCTCAATGAAGCAAACAGAAATTTTTGGCCAGAATTATATCTGTGTAACCGTCTTATAAAAAAAGAGAGTTGAGGCAACGGCAATTTAAAAATATAGAAACATAACATATGATAATATAAACAACATCAAACCAATTTAAGCATACAATTTCGGGCTTATGGAATCTTTAACATACGATCAATATAGTACCAATACTAAATTCGAAAATATATAACTTAACTCAATCAATTATTGAGCTATATATCCCATTTACAACATTAAAAGAAAACCCAGGCATGTTAAATATTATATTATATTTAAAAAATTCAAAACAGAGATAATTTATAGAAGCACCAATATAATAAAAAATAAATGTGTCAAAAAATTTGAAGAAATATATGTTTGTTGAAATTGATGCGTGCATTATGCCCTATAAAATATTTACATATACACAATAAGAATTCACATTAAACAAGAAAACATTCAGTGAAGATAATCTATTCTTTGAAACACAACATGTGATAAATAATAAACAAATCAAAAAATTGTTTTTACAATAAAATGGCTTAATTATAAAATTTAAAATGGTTAAAGACCTGCATGTGTTTTAAAATATTTTATCAGTAATATTGGTAATCTACTGATTTGTATGATATATATTAATAATTTAAATTATCAGATGAGCATGAAGAAGACGAACAACAAAATGAACACAACTGTTTAAGCAAATGTTAATAAATACAATTATTTAACAATTGTTTAAAAAATAAATGTAAGTTTTTTATACAAATTTTTTAAAATGAATTAATAATTATTAAACTTTTGCTGGCATTAATTATCAATTAGATTAAATACGAAAAAAACTTCTTGTTAGAAAGATCAAATGAACTATGTTGGTTGACGATAAAAAACTACCGTATTTTCTCTAAAATAGGCCCCCCTCCAAAATAAGCCCCCCCCCCTCTAAAATAAGCCCCCTCTAGAGGTCGATCGAAAAAAATAAGCCCCCCCTCTAAAATAAGCCCCCCTCCTAAAATAAGCCCCCTCCCTCATAAAATTTTTAATTGTTGATTAATTGTTGCGTCCCCTCAGATGAGTCTCCATGGAGGGATATAGAAGGATTAGAAGTGATTAAGAGGGTATTTGATATCGAAGGATTTGAGGTGATTAATAGCACTATCGGAGGATTTGTAGGTTTAATGGGATATACCTATATGGATAGTTAAGATTAAGGGAGATTGGGAAGGATATCGGGTGATTAAGAGGGATTTCTGTAGATTAGGAGATTTAGGTGATTGACAATTATTTCAAGGATTAACAGTGAGTTTATTGGATTAAGATGGTTTGAACGGATATCCGTGGATTTCGTTGGATATCAGATATATTCGTCATTTGTAGAAATATCGTAAAATGAATATCGTAGGATGAATTAACGACGGATATCTGGTAAATCCTTCGCTATATCCTCTAAATCCCATCAAATCCATTAATACCCTTTTAATTACTGAAAATTCTTTTTAACCTTTATCCACCGACATCTCTTAATCACCAATATCCTTTGATATCCATACTAATTCCCAAAACACAACATGCTCCCTCTAAATGTCTCAATATTCACTTTAATCCTCCGATATCTCCAACTTAAATATATATATCTCCAACTTAAAGGCATATATAAGCTGAAGGATCAATTGACAGAGTACTTGATGAGTTTTTGGACAAGGATTTTTCTTGTAGAGACTTAGTATGGGATGAATTTTATTGAATTTTAGAAAAATTTTTCTAAATGTTTGGTAATAAATCTTAGTTTTTCAAAAATTTAAACATCGAAAAAAAAAGCCCCCCCCCCTCCAAAATAAGCCCCCCTCTAAAATAAGCCCCCTCTAGAGGTCGATCGAAAAAAATAAGCCCCGGGGTCTATTTTAGAGAAAATACGGTATTTGCAATTGTTTAAGACTATGTGTTAGTTATTTTAATATGTTAAGATATTTGAATAAATTCAATGTGTTTTAATGTCAATATCTGTTTTTATATGTGTTAGTTATTTAATGCTACATAATATAATTTTAATCCTAATTTTTATGTAAAAGAATATAAAAAATAGATATACATAAAAACTAACAAAAATAAACCTAGAGAATTAGGAAACATTGTCTAGGAAAAATAAAATAAAAATTGCATATTTATGTATATATACATAAATTTTGTCACAATTTATTTTTCTTAATTTTGGAGCGGAAATAATTTTGAAGAATATATCCTTCCACAATCATTTCCAGTTCGTCCCAACATTATTAATAGCTAAATGAAAATTGAAAGATTTTTATTAAAATGCCAAAATTTTTTAATTCGAATTAATTAACTTATTTTAATAATTATGTTATTTAATAATTTTTATTATAGTAAATTAAATAATGCATCAAAATATTTAAATAACTATTTAAGAAATCAACAAATCACAGATAAATTAATACTCTGAAAAATATATTTAAAAATATATAAATAAATAAAAAACTCGAAAAAGTTTAAAAAATGGAAGATAAAGAGGGAAAAATTGTGAAGATAAAGGAGTGAAATTTGATTACAACTTCCAAGACCCTTACAAAGTAATTAAAATCGGCAAACCGAACCTAATCATTAAAGTAACAAAAAATTCAGGAATGATGACAGAGGAGAGGCACTTAAATTTGCAAAAAGACTAAAAGATCTTTTAGATCTGGGCAACTTAAAATAATTTATAAAATAGATTACATAAATTCACAAGAATTCAATAATTAATTTAATAAATATTTAACATTTTTATATTCATATTTTTATATGTGAATATTATATTACAACAGATAAATTGTTGGAATATTTAAGTATTGTAAGAAGATAATAACGTAAAGAGAATTAATTTAATTTTTAATAATGGAGAAGATAAATATATTTTGGAGAAAGTTTAAATTCTAGAAGTAGAAGGTTTGGACCATATTATAATTACCCATTAGATCATATTATAATTGAGAAACTGTAAAAACTAAAAAACAGTAAAAACTTATGGATGTGATGTTGTATTTGACACCCAGAGTTAAATATATATACATATAAATCATAATTATTCTCATTAATTAACCTCAAATGAACTAAAAAGTTGCAACTTGTATTTAGATGACAAATACATTTCATTATATAAAGCTATAAAAAAATTCAATTAAAGTAATAATGGACATTAATGTACCTTATCGGGGGCAAACTGGCAAATATTAAAAAAATAATGATCATAGATTTGAAATTATAAGGATTCTGTATAATATGTAAAAAATCTGATTCTGTAAATTCTGATTCTGTAAATATTATATGCTAATAAATGTGTAATTATTCATTAACAGTAAATTCTGATGCAGAAAGATATATTTTTAATTATTTATAAGCACATTACAATGTCGGACCTAATTTTAAATTGTTTATTTTAAAATTTATATTAAATCTACATAATTTTCAATGACTATTAATGTTTAAAAATTTAATTAACAGATTTAATGTTTAAAAGTATTGAATAAAAATTATATAATGAAAATAATAATTTAAATGAAAATATTAATGTTGTGGAACAACAAGTTGTAAAAAATTATTTTATTTTTCTAAAATTTTTTCATTATTTTTTAAAGAATAATGAGGATGATGAATTTTTAAATGAAAATAATAATATTGAAGAACAACAAATTAAAAAATATTTTTTTTATTTTTTAAATTTTTTAAAAGTTAATTAGGTTTCAAAAAAATTGTAAAAAATTTTTTAAGAAAATTTTTATTTTTTAAAACTTAATGAGGAGAATGAATTTTTTAATGACAATTCTAATGATTCTGAATATCAACAAACTGTAAAAAATTTACTTTTAGTTTGTACATTTTTTTATTTTTTAAAGGGTTTTGATAATAAATTTAAAAACTTGTCGATTAATAGATTACTGGCAAAAAAGTATTTTATATGGTTCTAGAAAACAATAAAATAAGAAATAAAATAATCTCGATTATACAATCTTGAATTTTTTAATTTTATATGTCTGCCTCGAATAGATTGGAAGCATGTATTTTATAAATACTTTATAAAATAAAAGCTAGCAAAAAAAGTTATCTAATAATACAAAATAGTACATAGATTATATCTTAAACGAATAATTCTATCTAATGGAATTTTACATTTTTATAAAAAATCAATCTCAGTGAGAATTATTACTTATTCTTCAACTTCAGCATCACATTAATTTGTTGTTGGCAGAAATCGAACCTGAATTCATTTACGATATTCTACTTTATTTTTATTGAATTCCAATAAATGTTTTAGTTAGTGTAATAAATTTTTTAAATATATTCAGATAATCTTCACCATATCATTAATTTTAACTAAAATTTAATTTATTTGGACTAGTTTATCTTGATTAATTTTACGATCATAAGAAAAATTTAAATTTTAGTTATACTAAAATAAAAATTAATTTATTTTAAAAAGAAAGGCATAAATTAATTAAAATGATTCAAAAAATTATAGTTTTTAATTTATTTAACTAATTGAATATAAAGCTTAGCTAGAATATTTATTTCACAATGTTATCATTTAAGGAAAAAAAATTCAAAATAAAATAATTTTCAAAATAATTTCAACATTCAAAAATAATTTCAACAGCTATGTCGAACATTTAGTTCCTATCGTTGAACTTATAGTTCCTGATGAAGGTGTTGTTGTTAATATCGATCCGATCGTTTTCCTAGAATGTTAATATGAATAATCATTATTTTAAATAATTATTATCTATGATAAAATAAGGAATAAATTTTAAATAGTTGAAATTAATATACAAATAATTTCATTCAAATTAGTTTTAAAAAAAAGAGTTTCAAAGATAATAAATGAGTATTTTTTGATTAAAAAATTTTTTATAAAGATTTTTTCAAATGAATTCGAAAAAAGGAAGCTGCGAGGGCGTCACGTAAATGATTTGCACCCGATAATAAATTTTGATAGTTACAAAAGAACAAAATATAAAAGAATAAAATAATTCGTTATAAAATTATATATAAAAGAAAACTAAAAAAACAAAAAATAATTTGAAAAACTACTTAAAAATAATGCCATCCAAACATATTAAAATCGGAAAATAAAAATCTAATGTTTAGGAATTTAAAAATAAAAAAATTAAAAGAATTTTATTCAAATTAAAAAAAGATTACACTGCTTCTTTTTTACATATGTAAATTGAAATAAATTTTTGCTGAATGGATAGAAATGCAAATATATTACAGGGGACTAAATAATTTTTCAAATTCTAATCTTAATATTTTAATTTTAGAAAAATTTAAATTTCAATAAATTTCCTAAAAAATTTTTATTATGAAAGTGATGTAAGTTATAAATTATGTAAATTATATTTTAATCTACCTAGATGTGTTTTAAACTAACCTAGATGTAAATTATATTTTAATCTAACTAGAAAATATAATATTTTTTAATATTTGAAGAGAATATACTTGTATTTGAAAAAATTTTAAATTTATAAACTATATTATTAAAATATTTTGTGTTTTATTTGTATTTGTGGTAAAAACTCGGCACCGTGTTTATAATTTATGAAATTATAAATATTTAAATTAAAATACATAATAAATTTATTTAATAAAAATATATCATATATATAATATCATAATATTATGATCAATATATCCTCAAATAAATATTAAAAATTAATAAATATTAAAATAAACAATAATCAGCTAATTTCAAACAACAGTAACCAGCTAATTTTTATTTATATTGTAGAAAAATTTCTGATTTATCAAATTTTAACTAAAATAACTAAAGCTTTCTTTTAGAGTTTTAAAACTCATTTAAATTAAAAATATAAATTAGCTTATATGTATGTTTAAATTTAATTATAGTAGATTTAATTTAAAAATTATTATGTACTATTTGTATATTTTCAAAAATTTAAAAATGTCTAAACAACAAATTCCTATGGAGGTATAAAATATTTTAATATGTATATATTATATATAAAATATATATAAATCTAATTTTATCTAAATTTATCTAACTTAAAATCTAATCTAAAATTATATTAATAATATTAGTAAAAAGAGATTTCAGAATTGTTGCATAATTTTCTATATATTTTGCTACGACTCGTCGAACAATTAAAACTTTTAATGGAATTGCAATCTCAGATGTTATCTGGTTTAGTCAATAGAGATAATCAAAGTTACGTGATTTATTATTTAAAATTAAAAATCGAAAAAATATGACAAAATTATCAACTGTAACTGAAATTTATGCAGTACCTAAAAATATAAGAATTGAATGAAAATAAAAAATGTAGGCAAGAAAAACATCAAATACTCATAGAAACGAAAGAGCATGCGAAAATTGGAAAAAATGCAATCAAGATTAGATAAATAATACAACGAAAATAATGAAAATATATAAATGATTGAAAATATAACACAAGATTTTTCAAATAATATTTGTGACAAAATGGCACATGGATTATGATTTAATATTTTAGACTTAAACAAAAGAAAGAATTCAAAAGAAAGAATTCAATTCGCACATTTTGACACCTTTTTATTGAAAAGTAGGCGGTAAAATAGACACAATTTTCTTTTCTCCATTTCTATTGAAAATATTAATGAAAATTATTGAAAATGTTTAAAATTTTTAGAAAAACTTTATTAAGAAAAACTTATTACCTACTCTAGTAAACACTACAAAAAAAGATTTTTAAGGTCAATAATAAAAAGTCAAGTACATATAAAAATTAAATAATTTTTTAACTTGCAAATGAAAAATATATTTTGTTTAAACATTATTTTTTAGTTTTCACTAATTACGAGATTTGACATAGGCATAATTTTACTTTGAAATCTTATTTAATAAAAAAGGGTTGTTCCGACGATAAGAGTTTTGCGACTGGCTATATGATTTACGACCAGTGTTTAGATAAAAGTTCAGACACTGGGTCGATAAAATCCAGGCATTGTTTAAATAAAAGTTTCGACACTGGGTAGACAAGAGTTCTGGTCATGGGCAGATAGGATAAATAAGCAAAGAGTTATGTTCCAGAAATAACATTGTCTTATATGATTATTTGATTCCTAAAATTTTAATATCGATAGATAATAACATATAATTAAAGAAACAAAAGCGATAAAAAAGTAAAAATTAGCAAGGTGTTATAAAACAACAAAAGATATAAAAAAGCATATAAAAATGTATAAAATTAAAAATTATATTTTTATTAAATTATAATATAAAACATTACGGTGTATTATAAATTGCTTCAATTAAATGTCTTACCAAGGAAAGCATTATACCGCAATGAACATTAAAAATAAAAAACTAATTAAATATAATAAAAATTAGTTTATTATTTAAAAAGATCACATTAAATTATATTAAAAAGTGATATCTTTAAAGTGAACACATAAAATTTAACTTATTACACTTTTAATTGTTTGCGCTATCTTTATCAATTTGATATTAACTAAAACACTAATTAAAGATGGGACTATAGTTGAAACTGCAGGTATTAGTCGATTTAAGAATTATTGTTATGAATGCTAACAAATTTTAAATCTTTTCTTAATGAAACACATTATCAATCTTTCTCCCCTACAGCTAAAAAGTACGTAACTGTTAAATATGAAATATAAGCAAACTCATACGAATTTTATTATAAAATACCCTAAAAATATAACTATAAATTACATATAAGTTAATATTAACATAGTTTAAATATATGGATAAATATTATGATAGTAGAAGAGCTACTGTGGCAATATATTAGTAATTTAGGAGATTAGAGGCAGGTTATAAAAAATAAAATATAACATATATTTTTCGAAAATATAATAAGACAATTAAAAACTAATATAAATCAAAATATTTAAGTATTATGATAATAATTTAAAGATTATGAAAGTAAATTAATCTGAAAAAATGAATTATTTGCATACAAAATTAAATTAAAATACAATCAATAAAGAAATTAAGTATTTTTGCTTGATTTAGATCGTTATATCAAAACTTTAATTGGTTTTAATGTAAATTAGTTCAAAAAATTAAAATAAATCTATTTCATAATAAAAAAAGCAAAATTTAGCCAATTCAAAATTTCACCGATTGACTACAGAATTGGAAATGACAACAAAAGACTTCTAAAATTAAATTTATCGATTTAAACTATTACTAGTTAAATACAGTTAAGTTATTCAATGTTATTCATATTAAAAACATTACAAATAACAAAAAATAAGTCTTATTTTGTACACTATTTTTACTACCGACTCATTTTTCCACTTTCTACATTACATTCTAGTCTAGGAGGAATCGACCATGGAATAATAGTAGTTAGATTTGAAAGTTATTAAAAATATGATGACTTAAAAATAGGTTAATTCTTTATTCTTTTTATTTTTATGAGTATGCAGCCTGGTTTCACTGATGGCAGTTGGCTCGTTTTAGAAATTAATATTTCTAATTTATAGTATTTTAACGTAATATTTAATTAAACGTAAAAAATTGACCCTGTATTTATTATTATTAATGGTATATAACAATTCAATGAGCTTGAAGGAATAAGGAACGGATTCAGCATATCAAACCCAAACAAGAATGCATTTATTTTAATTTATATAATATAAAGAAAGAATATATTTCCGGAAAATAAGTATAAAAGTATTTAAATTGATGTTTATTTGAATTATATAAATTAAGTACTTAACCAGACGACGAAAACGGCTTGAAGCAAAGAAATGCCATTTAAGTTCACCTTGTCTATACTTCTACGAAAACGCCTATACATACATATATTAAATCAAACGTTTTGAAGAGTTTTATTTGACAAAATAAAGGCAAAGAAAAAATAAATTTTAAAAAATTATATTTATTAATGATAAATATTTTTTGGGAATATTCTATCGACTATATAAATTTTAATTAATATAGTGTAAAGGTAAAGGACATAAAGGGTGACAAAATCGATAATTATATCTTTTCATCATTTTTTAATTCATCTTTAAAATCTATCTGTTCCTTGTTTCATGTTATTTAATGAATCCAATATATGTTTTTATCAATTTGATTATTTGATGAATTGAAATTTCTATGGTAGTTGGACATTCGAAAACATATTTTTTTAATTTTTTACCCATATGAGTTATTTGATGATCCAACACGAGGCATCGCATGAGGTTTCCATAAAATGGTTTAAATACGAATTTTAAAAATAAATTAAAAATTAAATATCAATATAAACTATTATAGTTGAATAATTGAAAATGACAAAGGAATTTAGGTAATATACAAATAAAGGGATAATAAATAAATTAATATTGTTTATATTGTTAATAAGATGAGCAATGGAAATATCCTATTTTAAAGGGTGAATTAGACACTTAATAATAATGCAGAAATAATTTATGATAAAAATAATATCGATATAATTTATTTGTGTAATTATTTAATAAAATAATTACACATAATTTTATAAATTCTTATTAATAAATTGAAAATGCTCCTCCATTTCCGTAGTATAGTAGTTAATAGTTTTTGAGAATTGAGAATTAAGCTTTAAACGTGCTCAATTTGTATAAATATTTACAAACATTTAAAAGTATAAAAAATAAAGAATTTTTAAATACAAATAAAAGCTAAGCAACGACAGAGATGAAGTTACTATAAGTTACTGACATGTCTTATTTCAAATAAGTGACTCTGACTTGCACAAATTAAAGTTACTTTTAAAAACTAATGAATTTTAATGAAAAATTGTAATTTGATGAAGTATAAAATGGTAGAAAAATGTGATATTAATGATTTAAATGATTCAATTAAAAAACTTTTTAATTTAAATGAACAGTGTAAAAATCAAACGCATGAAAAATTATAAGATTACAGAATTAAAAAAATTAATTTTTCATAAATTGAATATTTATTAAGAATAAAATAATAAAAGCATTAAAAATTAAATTTAATACACACGGAAAATACACACACGGAAAATAACGGAATCTTTTACAAATGAATTTTAAATAATTAGATCATTAGTATTTCTTGATATTTTACAATTTTTAGATTATGCTTATTAAACATAATAAGTCTGATAAAACAAAATCACTGGTGCCTTTATTGTTTTTTGGCGATTAATTTTTATCCTTTTTCTACAAAATTCAAAATTTACGGTTACATAAATACGGCGGTTTTTGATTTTAAAAAATCTTTTAATAAAACTATCCATCTAAAATATTTTTAGAAATGAAGCGAGTTGAGAAATGTCAGAAAATAATAAAAAGCCACCAAAAATACGATAATCCGGTAATTAAGTTTAAAAAAATTAATATTCAGAGATTTTATAATTCAAATAGCAAAAAATGAAGAATTAAATCTGGGAAAAGAAGAAAGGAAAAATACTGAAATATTTAGTGTTGAAAAACAAACTAATTGCAACGATTGTGGTGTGTCCACACAATCTTGTTCGCTACAAAAGAAGTAAAAGGAATAGATATAAAAATTAAACCAGAATATATTCCATATTATAGAAAAAAAATTTGCTAGGACCTTGTTAGGCCCCTCGATTTTTAAATTATTTTGTTTTTAAAAATTTAAGTTAAAACATTAATATTTTAAAGTTATTTGCTAAACAAAAAGAGAAGAGTAAAGAAAATTTAAACAGCAAGAAAAAACCTTTGAATCATAACGTAGAACCATATAATTATGAATAATATAAAAATACTAAATAAAAATACTACATATAAAAATACTACATATAGTATTTTATATTATAATGTAGTATTTTTGTAGTATTTTTATATTATAAAAATACTACATGAAATAATATAAAAATCTTATCGTTTTTTCCTTTGTTTCCTTGATGATTTTTGACCATAATTATTTTATTTGTATTAAGTTTTTAGATTTATTACTTTCAATTTATTTTTACAAGTTTTGTAATTTTATTTTCATCTAGTTTTATTTCATATTTTCTTTATATTTTTTAAATGTTGAAATAACTATTATTAACTGATTATTGTGAATAGTAACTGACTATTGCATAAGTTTTAGATGACACAAAATTTGTCAACGGATTATATTCCTGAAATCGAAATACATTTTTATAATAAATAGAGAAGATTGTTAAACGACAATTAATTATTTATTTTTTACACTTAAATTTCCATATTGAAATAATTTGTTAAAATATTTATTTAGTATCCCACGCAAAATCGAAGTATTTTAATTCAACCCATTATTTTATTTTTAGTCGTTTCTTAACAAACTAAAACAATAAATAATCATTAATTTATGTTATAGAATTAACAGTTTATTCTTTCGAATATATAGACTTCCGCCATATATTTCTACAAAATTTTTTATAAAATTTTTTAAATCACAAGCATTTCAAATTATTCCAAAAATAAAAGATGTATTCTATCACGATTGTTCAGTTGAATAAAAGCGATCATGCTAAAAATTTTATATTAAGCTTAATGAGACTAGTTATATAAATTAATTTTACTAAAAATTATTTTTAAATGAAAATTTGCTTAAATTATAAGAAATAAATCCTTTTTAATAAGGCCTATATGTAGACAACAAAAACCCAAAAAAAAATAAATAACTAAAGAATCTATTAGAGACGTAAGCATTTTAAAGTTTCTTTAGTTGTTGGGCGATAAACATTAATTAATCTAGCTTAAATTTATAATTCTGTTATGTTTATTTTGTTAGTTTTTATTTATAATTTAAAGGAAATATTCAAACTTGTTTCTAATAATTTTTTATTTATTTCATCTTATTTTTTTAATTTAACACTTATGATATCATCTTGATGAAAACGTGAACACTTTTTAAAATGTGAAATCATGAATACTTATTGAGACTTTATTTACCGCTTGTGTTGCATTTCACAAAGATTATATAATTGTACTACAAAATTTCCTAAATACGTTAAACATTAATTTAATTAAAATTTCATTTATTAGAGTTTGTTGTATTTATTTATTTTAATAATGGTGTCATTATTTACAAATTAATTATATTTTATATTTTCATATTAAAGTTATTTGTTTAAAAATACACCTACTAATCTGAATATAAAATAATTTTATTATTTCTAAATTTTCTTATCTTTATTATACAGGGTGCGGCAATTTTTCCGCCACTTTTGTTTTGAGTATATCTCATTTCAAACTCAAGATAAATTAATAATTTTTTTTTATTTTATTCACAACTCTTTGAGAAACTTTTTGGTATCAAAAAATGGAAATTTGGTTCGCGGATGGTAGAGATAAGATGGTCCGAAAATAAAAAATCTTCAAAAAACATTTTTTGTTAAATTTTAATTGATCATAACTTCGTCCAAAATCATTCAATCCATTCAATTTTTGTACCAATCGACTCATCTCATTCAGGCGCATCGAAATAGCTTTTTGAAAATTTTACAGAAAAAATTTATATTTGCCAAAATAATTTTAATTTATCATTCAGAGCTCCATATCTCGGTTCCTTTACGTTGAAATGAACCGAGATATGGAGCTCTCGGTTCATTTACGTCAATTTATCTTGAGTTTTAAGTGAGATATGCTCAAAACAAAAGTGGCGGAAAAATTGCCGCACCCTGTATAATTTATGTAAATTACTAATTTTTCATAGATTTTTTATTGCATGATCTTTTTAAAACTTTTTAATGGTTCTTGTAGTAGATCTCTTATTTTAGATAATATTATTAAATTAGCTTACATGGCCACTTTTCTTTTTCTCTGAATGTTTATCTACTATTTTAGTCTTTTTTAAAAGTTTATAAGCTTTAGCTTTGCTAGTGGTGGAGAAAAATAAAAATAATTTATTATGAAATTTAATTTTTTTTCTTAAATTATTAATAGTTTGTATTTGTGGTGTTATGCTGCGTGCTCGTATATCTGCTTTCTCAAGTTCATTACTAAGTATAACATTAACATTATGTTAATGCTGTTTTCGTATTTCCGTAATGTCCTAAAAAGTTTTAAATAATAGTTTTTGAAGTGCGAAGGATTTTTTAAGTCAATAATCATGTGAAAGTTGCATAACATAAAAAATCTTTATTCAATAAATTTTTATTTTATAATATTTAATATAACTTGAGATTAATCAAGTTTTGTTATTGTAATTTGAATATTGTTATTAATTAGACATTAAGGATTTGTTTCTCTGCAGAATGTATAATATTTCATTCTAACAAATAAATTACAGGCAATTAATATTCTTAATTTAATTAAAATTTACTTAATAAAAATTTAATTTATTGTACCATTGTTGTGAACCACTTCCAATATAAGTATTGATTATTATCCAAAATTTTTTAATTTATGTTAGTATTTTAATTATTTCAATTTATTATTTAATCAACATAATTAAATTCGGGCTCAAACTCGGGTAATTAAATGAACTAAATTAATTTAAAAATTCTTGACTTATAAGACAAGATTAGTAAGACAAGATTACAAGACACGAGGCATCGCATGAGGTTTCCATAAAATGGTTTAAATACGAATTTTAAAAATAAATTAAAAATTAAATATCAATATAAACTATTATAGTTGAATAATTGAAAATGACAAAGGAATTTAGGTAATATACAAATAAAGGGATAATAAATAAATTAATATTGTTTATATTGTTAATAAGATGAGCAATGGAAATATCCTATTTTAAAGGGTGAATTAGACACTTAATAATAATGCAGAAATAATTTATGATAAAAATAATATCGATATAATTTATTTGTGTAATTATTTAATAAAATAATTACACATAATTTTATAAATTCTTATTAATAAATTGAAAATGCTCCTCCATTTCCGTAGTATAGTAGTTAATAGTTTTTGAGAATTGAGAATTAAGCTTTAAACGTGCTCAATTTGTATAAATATTTACAAACATTTAAAAGTATAAAAAATAAAGAATTTTTAAATACAAATAAAAGCTAAGCAACGACAGAGATGAAGTTACTATAAGTTACTGACATGTCTTATTTCAAATAAGTGACTCTGACTTGCACAAATTAAAGTTACTTTTAAAAACTAATGAATTTTAATGAAAAATTGTAATTTGATGAAGTATAAAATGGTAGAAAAATGTGATATTAATGATTTAAATGATTCAATTAAAAAACTTTTTAATTTAAATGAACAGTGTAAAAATCAAACGCATGAAAAATTATAAGATTACAGAATTAAAAAAATTAATTTTTCATAAATTGAATATTTATTAAGAATAAAATAATAAAAGCATTAAAAATTAAATTTAATACACACGGAAAATACACACACGGAAAATAACGGAATCTTTTACAAATGAATTTTAAATAATTAGATCATTAGTATTTCTTGATATTTTACAATTTTTAGATTATGCTTATTAAACATAATAAGTCTGATAAAACAAAATCACTGGTGCCTTTATTGTTTTTTGGCGATTAATTTTTATCCTTTTTCTACAAAATTCAAAATTTACGGTTACATAAATACGGCGGTTTTTGATTAAAAAAATCTTTTAATAAAACTATCCATCTAAAATATTTTTAGAAATGAAGCGAGTTGAGAAATGTCAGAAAATAATAAAAAGCCACCAAAAATACGATAATCCGGTAATTAAGTTTAAAAAAATTAATATTCAGAGATTTTATAATTCAAATAGCAAAAAATGAAGAATTAAATCTGGGAAAAGAAGAAAGGAAAAATACTGAAATATTTAGTGTTGAAAAACAAACTAATTGCAACGATTGTGGTGTGTCCACACAATCTTGTTCGCTACAAAAGAAGTAAAAGGAATAGATATAAAAATTAAACCAGAATATATTCCATATTATAGAAAAAAAATTTGCTAGGACCTTGTTAGGCCCCTCGATTTTTAAATTATTTTGTTTTTAAAAATTTAAGTTAAAACATTAATATTTTAAAGTTATTTGCTAAACAAAAAGAGAAGAGTAAAGAAAATTTAAACAGCAAGAAAAAACCTTTGAATCATAACGTAGAACCATATAATTATGAATAATATAAAAATACTAAATAAAAATACTACATATAAAAATACTACATATAGTATTTTATATTATAATGTAGTATTTTTGTAGTATTTTTATATTATAAAAATACTACATGAAATAATATAAAAATCTTATCGTTTTTTCCTTTGTTTCCTTGATGATTTTTGACCATAATTATTTTATTTGTATTAAGTTTTTAGATTTATTACTTTCAATTTATTTTTACAAGTTTTGTAATTTTATTTTCATCTAGTTTTATTTCATATTTTCTTTATATTTTTTAAATGTTGAAATAACTATTATTAACTGATTATTGTGAATAGTAACTGACTATTGCATAAGTTTTAGATGACACAAAATTTGTCAACGGATTATATTCCTGAAATCGAAATACATTTTTATAATAAATAGAGAAGATTGTTAAACGACAATTAATTATTTATTTTTTACACTTAAATTTCCATATTGAAATAATTTGTTAAAATATTTATTTAGTATCCCACGCAAAATCGAAGTATTTTAATTCAACCCATTATTTTATTTTTAGTCGTTTCTTAACAAACTAAAACAATAAATAATCATTAATTTATGTTATAGAATTAACAGTTTATTCTTTCGAATATATAGACTTCCGCCATATATTTCTACAAAATTTTTTATAAAATTTTTTAAATCACAAGCATTTCAAATTATTCCAAAAATAAAAGATGTATTCTATCACGATTGTTCAGTTGAATAAAAGCGATCATGCTAAAAATTTTATATTAAGCTTAATGAGACTAGTTATATAAATTAATTTTACTAAAAATTATTTTTAAATGAAAATTTGCTTAAATTATAAGAAATAAATCCTTTTTAATAAGGCCTATATGTAGACAACAAAAACCCAAAAAAAAATAAATAACTAAAGAATCTATTAGAGACGTAAGCATTTTAAAGTTTCTTTAGTTGTTGGGCGATAAACATTAATTAATCTAGCTTAAATTTATAATTCTGTTATGTTTATTTTGTTAGTTTTTATTTATAATTTAAAGGAAATATTCAAACTTGTTTCTAATAATTTTTTATTTATTTCATCTTATTTTTTTAATTTAACACTTATGATATCATCTTGATGAAAACGTGAACACTTTTTAAAATGTGAAATCATGAATACTTATTGAGACTTTATTTACCGCTTGTGTTGCATTTCACAAAGATTATATAATTGTACTACAAAATTTCCTAAATACGTTAAACATTAATTTAATTAAAATTTCATTTATTAGAGTTTGTTGTATTTATTTATTTTAATAATGGTGTCATTATTTACAAATTAATTATATTTTATATTTTCATATTAAAGTTATTTGTTTAAAAATACACCTACTAATCTGAATATAAAATAATTTTATTATTTCTAAATTTTCTTATCTTTATTATACAGGGTGCGGCAATTTTTCCGCCACTTTTGTTTTGAGTATATCTCATTTCAAACTCAAGATAAATTAATAATTTTTTTTTATTTTATTCACAACTCTTTGAGAAACTTTTTGGTATCAAAAAATGGAAATTTGGTTCGCGGATGGTAGAGATAAGATGGTCCGAAAATAAAAAATCTTCAAAAAACATTTTTTGTTAAATTTTAATTGATCATAACTTCGTCCAAAATCATTCAATCCATTCAATTTTTGTACCAATCGACTCATCTCATTCAGGCGCATCGAAATAGCTTTTTGAAAATTTTACAGAAAAAATTTATATTTGCCAAAATAATTTTAATTTATCATTCAGAGCTCCATATCTCGGTTCCTTTACGTTGAAATGAACCGAGATATGGAGCTCTCGGTTCATTTACGTCAATTTATCTTGAGTTTTAAGTGAGATATGCTCAAAACAAAAGTGGCGGAAAAATTGCCGCACCCTGTATAATTTATGTAAATTACTAATTTTTCATAGATTTTTTATTGCATGATCTTTTTAAAACTTTTTAATGGTTCTTGTAGTAGATCTCTTATTTTAGATAATATTATTAAATTAGCTTACATGGCCACTTTTCTTTTTCTCTGAATGTTTATCTACTATTTTAGTCTTTTTTAAAAGTTTATAAGCTTTAGCTTTGCTAGTGGTGGAGAAAAATAAAAATAATTTATTATGAAATTTAATTTTTTTTCTTAAATTATTAATAGTTTGTATTTGTGGTGTTATGCTGCGTGCTCGTATATCTGCTTTCTCAAGTTCATTACTAAGTATAACATTAACATTATGTTAATGCTGTTTTCGTATTTCCGTAATGTCCTAAAAAGTTTTAAATAATAGTTTTTGAAGTGCGAAGGATTTTTTAAGTCAATAATCATGTGAAAGTTGCATAACATAAAAAATCTTTATTCAATAAATTTTTATTTTATAATATTTAATATAACTTGAGATTAATCAAGTTTTGTTATTGTAATTTGAATATTGTTATTAATTAGACATTAAGGATTTGTTTCTCTGCAGAATGTATAATATTTCATTCTAACAAATAAATTACAGGCAATTAATATTCTTAATTTAATTAAAATTTACTTAATAAAAATTTAATTTATTGTACCATTGTTGTGAACCACTTCCAATATAAGTATTGATTATTATCCAAAATTTTTTAATTTATGTTAGTATTTTAATTATTTCAATTTATTATTTAATCAACATAATTAAATTCGGGCTCAAACTCGGGTAATTAAATGAACTAAATTAATTTAAAAATTCTTGACTTATAAGACAAGATTAGTTAAAATAGGGGTGAGGAGTATAAATAGTAATTATAAACTATTTTAAAACATAATACAAGAATAAGCATATATTTTTATAGCGTCTTTAAAATTTTCACTGAGCTGTTTAAATTTTCTTCTAAATAATTTTCATAACGGATTGCGCGTTTAATATTATTCAATAAATTTTAGATCCATTCGACTGCGCCAAAATTGTTGTGTCCGAATTTTTTATCATTTTATTTTATTCGATTAAATCTATCAAATTTAATTTGTTAGAGTTTTATAATTTGTTGTAGCTGAAAATTTGTAATGAGGATCATTAAGGATACGTTCTATACATACTTCTACATACTGCGAGAGATCAATGTTATTGTATTTTTCGTATGTAGTATTCTATTGAAAATTTATTTTTAATATTTATCATTAATTTGCGGATAAATTAAGATAAATTTATTGAACAAATTTACTGATATTTATTTAATGATTTAAATAATTTTCATTTAATTTATCATTTTTATTTATAAATTAAAAATATCTTAATTTTTATATAGCTTATGAATTTAACTAAATAAAAATAATAATAGATATCGCAAGAATGAAAAATGGCAAAATATAAACATGTGGCCTAAAATATATAAAAATGGCTTTGTTCAGTTGGCCTTCTTACCACTTTGATTTCTTTTTCCTAAAATTTTACAACTTTTTATTTATTTAAACGAAAAGCGCAAAAATATTTTTTCTTATATTTTATATATTTCTTTATATTTTTTGGCGCCAGAGACGCTACTTAGCTCTTTATTCATATATTTTTTTTAAAAATGGCTTTGTTTTTTCCTTTTTTTATTTTTTATAATTTTTAAAACTCCTTTGTAGACAAATTAATCTTGTGATATCATAGATAGATTTTGTTGACCGATTTCTAGTTTATTTCAGTGACAGTCTTGATTATTATTTTTCTTATTTTTGGGTTACTGTAGTAATTTTTGTGTTATAACCAAATAATATAATCTCACCCTCTCCCGGAGAGGATTCCTCGCCTCCATTTGTTAAATGAATATCCATTTTGATGTTTGCCTATACGTATAATGTTTATCCTCATTTATATTTAATTTTATTTAAATTTGCAGAGAGCACTTCAACCTCTAATTTTAATGATTTGCTCAACATTTCGACATTTTAATCCTTTTACATTTCTGAATACCTCCCTTTAGTGGTATAGGGAGGTATTTTCAAAATTTAGATTGAAAATTTAATGATTTGTTAGATAATTATAATTTTGAAATCATGGAAATTAACAGGAAATAAATAATACAAAGTAATATAGACAATAAATATTGTCAAAATAAATACTATAATAATAATAATATCAAACCTTCATCCTAAAAATCTATACAACAAGGAATCTATAAATTATATCATATAATTAGAAAGTAATTCCTACATTTAATTAATTAATATCGCTAAATAATATTATATCTGAAGAGATAAACTTTTGTTGAATTATATTTTTGCACATGCATTAAAATGCAGTTTTCACATGCATTAAAAATGTGAAAATTGAAATTTTTTAATTTGAATTAAAATTATAAATATAAAATTATATATTCCTACTCTCAAATAAAAACATTATCTAGCCACGAATATACCTATTTGGATTTAGTTTTATTCTATATCATTATCTAATTAACAAAACAAAATATAATAATTTAAAAACAATAAAGTTTTTAAATTAAAGAATTAAATTAATACTAAAAATGTATAAACATTAATATTTTTATTTAGAAAATACAATAAATTAATTCATTTGATAATATATACTATGCAAAAATTAATGAAATTAAAATAATTTAATGTATAAATAATTTAGAAAAATAGAAATTGTCCCATTATCGAATTCAATCAACGAATTTACTGTTGAATTAACAATTATTTTACATATGTAATTATTCAATCTAAATTGAAGAACTTTAGCTTAAAAAGAAGCTGACATTAATGAAATTGGAAAATTATTAAAGATTTCCTTTAGACCCTAAACTAGCCAGGTTTCTTTTTTTTAAGATTATTAATTTAAAAACAAATTTCATTTTTTACAAGATTTTTTGTTTAATAGAGTTAACGTTAAAAAACATATTACATATTTGTTTTTTCATACTAAATATTATAGATTTACTAAAACTTTTTAATACGTGTTATTTAAAGATTATTAATGTAAGAATCTTTAAAATAATATATTAGCGAATTAAATTAAATAAAAAATGAAATAAATTCAATATATATTTTACTATTTTAAAAATAGTGAGCTGATAAATATTATGTTATTAAACATTTTTCTTATAATAATAGAATTTATAAATATTAATGTTTCTCAAATACAGAAATTATAAATTATTTTCTATTTAAATAGGAAATTCAAAGAATTTCCTATTTAAATAAATACAGAAATTATAAAGAATTTACTATTTAAATAATTTTAATAGCCACTCAAATATTAAAAATTTATCTATAAGCTCTAATAATTAAAAATTTTTAAGGAGTTAATGGTTTTTTGTGGGAAATTGAAATAAAAAAACTTGTGCCAGGCTTTTGTAAAAATCTTTTAATAAAAATAAAAAGAAAAAATTACTAAGGAATGAATAAGGATTTGGCGATATAAACATTTGTCGGGAAAAAACAATAAATAACGAGAAAAATTGGCCTAATTGTTCGGCCAAAAAAACGCTAAAAATCGGCCAAAAATTAGTCACCACTAAAAAATGCCTAATGATTAATAAAGGCCAAAAAGGTACTATAATGTGTAGGAATAAATATTTCAGCTACAGATATTTTAACGGATAAAATCAAGTGAAAATAAAAGATAAATTGCTAAGATCTTCATACTTCTATTTGTATTTGCTTTACTGATTTTTTTATGCTCAAAATGTTTTGAGCATAAAAAATATTATAACTTATTCAAAATTTTTCAATCAATTTTTTGTAAATAATGAATTACTTAAGAAATTAAATAGGTTTAGAAATACAATTTTCAATGTAAACTGTTAAGAAAAATATGTTAAAATTATTAATCAATTTATTACTTTTATGAATAGTAATTCTAATCATCGGTCAATGTACATTGAATTTTCAACATTTTCTAAAATAAACAAGTTATTTACTAGTTATCTATATACACCATTTAGGAAATTTTCATTTAAATATCATTTAAATATTTCTGACGGTAAGATCAGGAAATAGCGTTATATATTAAGAAATATTGTTGTAAATTTGTTGTTCTGTAGCGCATATTTTAATGAGACAAAAATTATAATCCATGTACTTTTACATTATAAATTTTTTAGTTAAAATCTGGACTTAGATCTACAAAATCTATGATCTAAAAATCTACGATCAAATAATTTATTTTTCCTACTAAATATATTAGACAGCATTCAAAAATAAAAGCTATATGTAAAAGGCCGAAAATATAATAATAAATTTAATTGAATAAGACTAGATCACCGATCTAAAATTCTCCGATGTATAATAATTCTTAATAAATTATATGCATTAAAACTATAATTTTGATAATTCACTACAAACTAACGGTTTTTAAGCATTTATAAAAAATTTAAAAAAATTAAAGTTCTTTTTTAAGAAAAAATATGGAGAAAAAGTTCGTGGTAGATCAAAGATAGGCCAAAAAGATAATGAAAATATCAGATGACTCTAGCCAGAAAAAACCATGAAAATAAATAAAAATTAATTAATAAATTTTTAATTTTAAGATATATATAGTTTTTAGAAAGATTTTCTAAATTTAATCTTACAAGTTACTTTAATAATTTTAAATGAATTGTTTACACAAAGTAATAATAAGTTTATATATTATTTTATATTTAACTGAACTTAATTTTGTTTTATAAATTTTTTGTTAAATTTTTCTTTTGAAAATATACCTTAGAAAAAATTTTATTATAAGCTAGCTGACCGTCTACTAACAAATTTTAGAATTTATCAATTAGTGTATGAAATATTAGTGTATTTATTTTGAGATATTTCTTAATTATGATGTTAATATTAATTATTATTTTTTAAAAATTATATTTGTTTAATTTCTTTTTTATTTTTTTTCAAAATTAAGTTTTAATACTTTACGCTGTTAAAAATTTTCTTTATTTTTTATCAACTTTTGGTATTATTTATTCAAGTTTATCGTATTATTTATCCTTGACGACAACTGTCAGCAATGTGTTGTGAATTTATGACTTTTTTAACTTCATCTATTTAGAATAAAATCAATTTCGTCGATTTGTGATTCGACACTTTTGATGTAATATTTTTTGATAATATGATTGATAATATGATTTTCTTTATAATATTGATACTAATATGATTTATACTTTCATTTATACTTTCATTGATAATATGATTTCATCAAAATCTTTTATTCCGTTAATTTTTGCATTTTTGTAAAGTTTATTTAAAATTTTGAACTTCAGATCCATTATTTTGCTCTTAAAAGCAAAAGTAAACAATATTTATGTTGGAATATCGTTTTATATTTTTTAATATTCGCAGGAGTTAAAATATTTTTTTAAAATATTTGACTTATAACCTCGATTAAATGAAACATGAAAATTTTAAACTTACAAAGATCTCGCAGTCTTTTTTCAAACAGTTTTTTGTTATAAAAATAATGTTCTTTAAAATTCTAAAGGAAACATTTTAAGTTTACTTATTCAGTGTCAAACAATTGCTCATAACTTAGCATTATTTAAAAAAGGATTATTACCATGTCTCTATTATTACCATGTCCTTTAACGCACTTGAATGTAAATTTTTATTCTATTCCTTACATTTATATTCATCTGGCCTTGTCTTATTCATATGACATTATAAATTGCTTGTTCTTCTAGTTCTAACAATTCTCAATTACTAAATTATGGTCATCTTTAAATACAAATAGTGACTTGAATATAAACACCCAGCGATCTCTCTCTAATTCTTTTATTTTGATTGGCTATATCGACTTAGGCAAATTTTGGAAATTCGATTTCAACATGAAATAATTCCATTTTAACAAAATGAGTGAAATAACATAATTTTTAGATTCTGCTTTATTCAATTTGCAAATACTACATTCTTTGTCTTAGGTTTTTAAATTTTTTATCAAAAATTATTTGAGCATTTTATTATTCGTTATTTCAGTTTTAATATATGATCCTCTGAATCCATTTTTTTCTTTAATTACATATATTAATGCTTTTTTTCTATTGAAATGTTTCTATTGAACCAAGTTCTGTCGTTCATTTTTTATTCTAGAGAACTAGCTTTAATTATCTAAATTATTTGTTTGAATTAAATTTTTAGTTTGATAAAATTAATTAATTGGATTAATTTAGTAGATTTATAATTATATATGCTTTTATCATAGATCCAGCAAGAAGAACATAATCATTTCTGATAATTTCCTTTAAAAAATTAATTGGTTATTACATTAGTTTTTTAATTAATTTTATTTAATACGAATCCTTTCGACTTTGTCTTCACTGAAGTTAATCTAACCCCTAACGTGTCAATTCTGCTTGTTACTCTTTAAACCCATTATTTTTATCAGTCCGATGTTCGCTATTGGCTCCACTATTTGCATTACTTTTCTGTATTTCTCTTATAAAATAATGTTATGATATTATTTTTGATGAAAATTATTTTTTATTTATTAATAATAAATTATATGAAAATTTTCAAATTTATTAAAAAAAAGGAAATTTTAAATTTTAATTTGAAAAATTTGGAAGAAAATATTAAATATCGTACATAATTTTAAGATTTATTAAATGTATTAATTTGGGGAATTAATTATATTGAATATTAATGATATTAAATAAGAGGCCTTAAAATGTGTCGGGCAAAATTGTGAACAGAAGTTTTTAAAAGTAACTCCAAAAAATCAAATTTATAATAAAATATTTAGAAAACAGAAGAGTTTTGGGATTGCTCCTGGCAACCTCTAACAAAAGAGCCAGAAACTGGTCTTCCAATTAAGCAGGAAATGGGTCTACCAATTAATAGTTTTTAGATTAACATATTTAAATATTCTACAGTGCGGTGCATATGTTTAGACTCAGACACCTATTTTTGATTAAAATTTTAATAAAATTTTTATACTTTATATTTTTCAAAATTTTATTTCTTTTTTAAATAACATTTTTAATGTATTCTTATTAGGAAAATTCATTCTGGGAAAATAATTTAAATTTTTTTAGTTTTTTCGACTTAAGTTAACTGAGGTCAAATTTTACTGGTGCAAATGTTTAGACTCAGAATGAATTTTTGATAATAAAAATTTTAGAATCATGCCAAAAAATTACGAATGATTAACTTCATTTAATCATTCGTAATCAATCTTGTTTTTAACTTTTTTATTTATATTTGCAATTGTGAAGTTAGTAATTTGAATTTTGAGTGAATATGCATTTTTTAAAATTTAAACAAAATAGTTTAAAACAGCATCATTACTCTAGAAATAAATATTTTGTTGCCTAAAACTTGAATAATTAATTATGAAATAATGTATTATTGCTATTACAATTAGCATTTTTGTTGCAAATTTATTAATAACAATTCAGTATAAATCAATGAAAAAAGTGTATGTATATGTATATTCAATTAATTGTATGGATAATTTTATATTAAAAAAATTAAATTTCATTGGCTTTTATTTAAAATATTAATTTTAAATCGTCTTGTAAGACTTGTATAACTAACTTATTATATGATGGAAATTCAAAATGAAAAATTGTTGGATTAATGATGTAGAAATGATATTATTTGTGTTAATGAAAAAGACATTATCATAAAAAATGCCCTATTGACAATTGTTTTACATAAGAATATGAGTTTGAAACTATAATGAAAGGCCTTACATTTGTCATAATTTAATAAATATATTCAAGACAATTCAGGTAATTAAGATTGTTCAAAACTTTTTGAATAATTTAGCTAAAAGCTAAAAAGTATTATATCCGACATAAATCAAATTAATTCTAATTTAATTAAAATATAAAATTAGCACAAATTATTACAAAAATTTAAATAATGCAGCAAAAAAGCTTTAATTGTTACTAAAATAAAACTTAATCATTTCATTTTAGTTGATAACTAAAACTTTTTACAAAACTAGCATTATTTGAAATAAATATTTAAATAAAGAAAACATATCGTTAGACAAAAGAAAGAATATGTGCAATTAAAAGACAAATAACATCATAAAATTTAAAAATCAGCTTGAAATCAGGACATGACTTGTATATATTAATTTTTGAGTATATTTTTATAAATATATCAAGTAATTGATCTAGTACATAATTAATTTAAATGAAAGCAAACTGCATAAAATTTTAGATTTTATATAAAAATTCTCAAAAAATAATAAAAATACATTTATAAATAATTCTCCAGTTAGAGTTTAACATGATAAACAAAAACAATTATAATATAAGTAAAACGAATAAAAAAGCTGGAAAATTAAAAATTTTCGTTGATTCGCTTTTTCTCGGCACTTTCATTTATAATTATGCACGTTTGGATTATATTGCTTAGGAGGTTGCAGATTTTTATACAAAATATAGTAATTATGTTCTTATTATAAAATAAATTATAAGATGTAATTTGCTCAATAATTAATTTTCTTGCAGGAGATTTATTTACTTAAGGAAATGTTGCACAAAAGCAAGCTATAAAATTAATAAAGGAAATGACTAGAAATTTATTATTAATTTATGTTATGTTTACTCACGAAGGGCCACAAATTGTGCCAAAGCAAACTGACGAGCAAGCTTTATACGCTGTTGCAGAATTCTTCCCGTTTCCAGTTTGTGGGCTTATTGAGTACTTTTTTTTCAGATATATAATTAACAAAAGAATGAAGGAAATTAAGATGTTTCTTAAATTGTGTGTTTAATAAATTTAAAAATAAATTTCAACCCGAAAAAGAATTAAATATAATTGTTTGATAAATTAAGAATAAAAATGCGATATACATAACTAACTCATAAGCAACTAAATTAAAATCAAAAATATAAATAGAAAAATGTTTAAAAAATTTTAAAATTATTAACAAATATTTTTAACACATATTTGCTAAAAAGGATCAGTTATATATAATGTACATTGAAAAAGTTTATAATATGCTTTTAAGAAATATAGAATTTGAAAAAAATACGATAATTAAATTGAATTCAATCTTTAAAAATTAATTTATTAATATTACTAACTAATATTCAAACATTATGTATTAAAAACCAAATCAAAGTAATATAATCGAAGCAAGTTAAATTATTTTTTAAAGATTATCCGTATTATACATAAAATTATCACATTATTTACGATTTTTCCTAAAAATTATATATTCATAATTAATTAATCATGTGCAAATATATTTTAATTAAGCATAGCATATAATTTAATTCTCTTTATATTCCTCCAGTTTTTTCAGGCTTTTTTATTCTAAAATTATAATTTAAAAATGGTAAATGTCCGGTTGGTGTCCTACATGTCCGCAAAGAGAATGCGCATTTTTTCTTCCTTTTCTTGCATTTTTTTCTGCAAGGAGTGGCGCCGATTTTTCCCTTCTTTATGGCAGCCTTTTGACCTGTTGAAGGAAAGAGGGAAAATAATAAAATTAATTACTAATAGAGTACAAATAAATATTTTATTTTATAAATGATCAGAGATGAAAAATTCGGGACAACATTCTCAAATAGATTTCTAAAATATCTGGGGGAATCTTAATCCATTCGAAATCTTAATCTGTTCCAGAATGCTTCAATCTGCTGTGTATTTGCACCGTTGACTGGATTCATAAAGAATTGTTGATGATTTACTGGTTGTTTTGATATCCTAACTGATCTAAATCTAAAGTGAATTAATTCTGTTTGTAAATCAATCTAACATTATTAGTTATAATAACTTTATTAGTATTAAATTAAGTACTCTATTAGTAATTAATTTTATTATTTTCCCTCTTTCCTTCGACATGCCAAAAGGCTACCATACACAAAGGAAAAATGGGCGCCACTCCTTGCAGAAAAAAATGCAAGAAAAGGAAGGAAAAATGCGCATTCTCTTTGCGGACATGTAGGACAACAACCGGACATTTACCTTTAAAAATTAATATGATATAAATTAAAAATCAATCATATGTGCTTAATGTGTGTAATTATAGCTTTTTATTTAAATATTTTAATTGTTTATATATTATTTTTATATTCAATCTACTATTTATATCAACATGTGCTATAATAGATTGATCTACAAAATTTGGAACCTTGATTGCGGTTTCAGTTGATGATTTTTTTATTCGTCGTTTGATTTTATTTTTAATCTGTTCTTGGCTACAGTATACTTTATCAAGTAATTGGGATGCATTTAAAATATAGATTAATCTATCAATAACAGAATTTTATTAAAATTTATTTGTTTGCTGCAGGATTAAAAATGTGTAATCTACAAATTTAGATTACACAAGGCCAGTTTAAAAAATTATATATTAAGCACCCTTATTTTCTAGTTTTAAAAATAATTCTTAGTTTGATTAACGTAAAGTTCATTATCCGACTTATTTTTCTGTTCAGAACAAAGTAAGCCTAAACTTCAGTGACTTTTTGAAATAATTTTTTAATAGTTTAGTCAAATTTGATTCTTATTTGAATGACATAATTGGAAATGTGTCATTAATTGGAAATAAAAATACAAAAAGGAAAAAATACAAAACTGAGAATACAAATAGTGAAATACTGGAAAAAATACAAAAAGATGAGAGCAAAGAATAATTGAAATTATCACAATAAGAGTTAAAAATAATTGAAATTAGCTAATAAAGTATTAGTTAAAAAACTAAAATTTATTATTATAATTAAAATCTATCAAGCATTAAAAGATTATATATTAATTGAGTAAACAAAATACTGATTCAAATCAGTTTATAAAACCATAGAGAGTTATTGGTTCAAATAAATTTTACTGCGTGCCAATAAACATTAATGCTAATAAACATTAAAAACAAGCAAATTACATTAATTATTTATAATAAAATTTAAAAATTTATTATAAGGAAATTGTTGGTTTGAGTTTTTATTTAATAAGTTAAACTAAAATAAATTGATCAAAAATATTAAAATAAATGAAATTTTATAAATTGAAATAAAATTTTATTTCGATAATAAAAATACTACATAGTAAATATTTAATATATTCTTAAATATTCTTAAATAAATATATTCTTAATATTCTTAAATATTTTTGTAAATAGATTAAACTATTAAATTAAAAATTGCTGTTATAAAATAAGTAATATTATAGTTAAAAATTATGTTATTTTATAGTTAAAATGACTAAATTAAACTAGAAATTCTATATGCCATAAATGAGGATAAATACATAAATTATAAAAATTTACTAAAATAACACAACCTATGTATAATATAATAAACAAGTTTATTTTCTGTAAATTTTTTAATAATTATAAAGATTTAAATTTATTCAGAAAAGGAAAAATTGGACTTCAAAATAAAAAATGTTAATTGATCAGAACAAAAAACGTTAATTGATCGCAAACAAACATGGTTTTTATGAACGTGATAAATATATCGTACAATGAACTTGTTATGACATGTTACGCAGATTATTTTTTATCTAGAAGTGCTTTTATTCCAATTTATACTTACATTAGGCTACACCTTATAAGATTTAATTTTATTATACATATAAATTGCAAAGTTTGAAGAGATATATTCAAAATTTCTTTAAAATTATTTAAAATTCAGAATATTTTTAAAAAATTATTATTATTTTATAATGAATTCTAAAAACTCTGCTAAAGCCGGTAAGTAAATATTATAGTTTAATTTAACTAAATTTATAAAAATATTTTATAGAAAAGAAATCTTTAGTCGTCCAGTATTATTGATAGGAGATAGAAAAGCAAAAGAATTTAAAAATATAAAAAATTAAAATTTACAGGTTATTTTTAGTCTAATATAAAAAAATAAAAATAAAAAAATAAATAATTAATAAAAAATTTTTTTAATAAAAACAATTGTTGTTATGTAGTTTTAAAAATTATTGTTAAAATTGTTGTTAGCTTTTATGTAAATGAATTTGACAGTTACAAGTTATTTTAGAGAAATAGTAAACAATAATTAAAATCAAATTCAATTTCTGTATTAAAAATTAATAATTTATTTTATATATTTTAAAAAATTTTATCATATTTTTATCAGGTCAAATAATTTAAAATAAATAATTAAAAGCAAATCAAATATTTAAATAATTCATCGATTATTATATTTTAATAATTAAACTATAAATTTTATTAATATATTTCATATAAAATATATTTTTTACTTAATAAATTTATATTTATAATTAAAAAGATTATTTAAACATCCTTTAAAATTTTCAGTAAAAAGGACACTTTGATATTTAAGAATAAACTTTAATATAAATATAATTCTTGTTCAGTTTGTTGGTGAGTTGGATAATTGAATTCAATTTCTTGGGAGAGAAATTTGAATTAATATTAATTTTAATATTAATTATTAATATTGTATATTAAGTTTTTACTTATTTTATTAAACTATATTTAGTTTAACTTCATAATACATATCAATTACCTCATTAATATATTATTTTTAGAATAAAATTTAGCATTAGCTTTTGGTGACACTGGAATATATGATACATATTCAATTTATGAAATTAGTCCACAGGTTGTAGCAAAATCCACCAGAGTCCAACTCAAAATTTTTAAGTGAAATTTTAGTGGCAAAATTCAAATTATACAGGTACTTGAATCATAGAATAGTTTTGAATGAATCATAGATAGTTTTTTATAAAATAAAACGAGTTTAAATTGCAGAATCATAATAAAAAAGTGGGTCAATAATGCTATATATCGTTAATTAATTGTAAAAAATTAAAATTTAGAGATATGCAAAAATCAAATAAATTGAAATAATGAATTTGATTATTGAACAAAAATCTCATAAAAATCTTTGAAAATGCAAAAAAAATTAAAATAAATATAGTTAAAAAATAAGATTGGAGGAAAATAAAGATATTTAGTGTAGAATGGCAAAATAATTACAATGATTGTGGAATCTACACTATGCTATTTGCAATGAAAAAAGTTATTAAAAGGTTAATTATAAAAATAAAGCCATAATATATACCACAATTCAGAAGAAAAATATGTTTGGATCCCTTTGTCCAAACAGGTGATCCAACAAAATTTTTTTAAAAGTATTTTTTTAGAAATACAATTGCAAAATTCATTTAAAGTTATTAATAAACTTTAAAATTTTTTTAAAATTTTTCTATTTAAACTTTAAAAAAAGTTTAAAGAAATTTTAATATTTACTAAACTTTTAAAGTATACATATTTATATCTAATTAATTTAATTTTAACTGCTGTTGTATTTTTCAAATTATTTTATGTTCATTTTTTGCAAATTATTCTTTATAAAATATTCAATATTAACTTATAAGTTGTTTCTAGAGATCGGTCTGGATCTGGATCCAGTCTGGATTTTTTCTGGATCCAGAGTCAAGATCCAGGCTTTTTTTGATCGTTCTGGATTTTTTCTGGATCTGGATTTTTACTGGATCCAGATCCAGAATCTTGTCCAGGGTACTAACCTAAATCCAGAGTCCAGATCCAGATCCAGACGATTTTTATGTCTGGATTTTCTGGATTAAATTTGACCAGAAAGTGAGTCTGCGGCGCCAAAAATGGAGGATATTTGACTTCTTGCCCTTTCAAATTTCACAAAATTTTCGCCTGCGGCGCTAAAAACGAAAGAAATTTGGCTAAATGTTCTTCCAGAAAGGTAAACCCTAAGATACCGCAGCCCAAAGTACTTGCTCTCGTTCAGAATTTTCAAATTTTTGCCTGAGGCGCTACCATTTATCGAGGGATATGGTAGATTTACCGACCAAATTCCTCAACCTTTCCTCAAAGAACCATTCGTCAATAAGGCGTTATTTTTCGGAGCAGTTCATTTCAGTCTCATGGTTATTCATTATTTTATATACCGCGGTTCAGTCTCAATGAGAGGATATAGAAGGAATAGAAGTGCGAGGTTTAAGAAGGATATCAGAGGATTTGTGAGGTTCAAGAGAATATAAGGGATTAAAGGATTTAAAGGAGACATTGAGGGATTTTGAAGGTTAAGTAAGATACCGGTGGATTTGTAAGGATTAAGATGGATATCTTGAGATATATGGGAATTAAGAGGAATATCTGGGGATTTTAAGGGAATAAGGGGGTTATCGGTTGATTAAGTTGGATATAAAGGGATTTGAAGTTTTTAAGACGGATATTGTGATTTGGGGATTAGTAGGTATTCAAGGGATTTTGGGCGATTAAGTGAGCTATTGGTGATTTTTGCAAGGATATAAGATGATTTGGAGGGATATCTAATGATTAAGGTGGATATCTGTAGATTTAGAAGGATATAATTCGATATAGAAAAAAATCCAGAAATCCAGGCTGGATCCAGACCAAAAAAATCCTGGATTTTTTCTGGATCTGGATTTTTCCTGGATCCGGATCAAGAATCTTGTCCAGGGTACTAACCTAAATCCAGATCCAGAATCCAGATCCAGGATTTTTGAAAATATCGATCTCTAGTTGTTTCACTGGATTCTTCTATTTTTTGCGCCGAAGGCAAAATTTTGAGAATTTTGGAGGTCCTTAAGCCAGATTTCTTGCATTATTTGCGCCGCAGGCGAAAATTTTGACAATTTTAGAAGGCAGAAGGCCAAAAAATTCACTTTTTTTGTACACCACCAGGAATATTTTTCACCACCACCAGGATATATTGAATCTAAGGGAACTTTAAGTAAACTTTCAGAAATATATAGTCATAAACGATCAAGTCTTTCAATGCTGCATACCATGCAACAACTTTATTATTTCACGTTAAACTATGTACCCAACCACTCAAAAATTATAAAATATAATAATTTGTTAAATATAATATACGTAAGAATATTTATATGTAAATTATAATAAATTATAAACTTCATATAATAATGAATGAAATGTTGAAAGAAATATTGAAACAGATGTATTAAAAAATATATAATAAAACTAATACCTCAAATTATTATACTAAAACATATGTTGACAATTAAAGATCAACTATAAAACTCGCGTTTGACTATTATAACTCAAATTAAAAATAATTATATTAAATAAAAAGCTATGCATCTATCCAAAATTATATCTATATCAAAAATAATGCTGTAAAAATAAGTCAAAAAACTTAAATTTCTTTTTTTCACTTTCTTTTTTAGTGAAAAAATGTATTCAATTCTGAAGTAAATGGGGAAAATAATGGAAACAATAACAACAATAATTTAAACAATTTTTTTGAAATTTCTGCAAAAAAGAATTCAATAAATATTTCAACCAAACGCGTCATATGGAAAACAATTGTTAATTTTAAAATTTAAATTTAATATTTTTAAAAGTTTTATAATAGGCTTACTAAACAAAGAAAGTGTAAAATTTAAAAAAAGAAAAGAATAAATGAATTAAAAAGAAAATAAAAAAAATTCTTCCAAAGAAGAGATAAAAAAATATTTTAATTAATAAGTATCTGTAAATAATAAATTACTAAGAAAGTAAATAGGTTTAAATATCTAATTTTCAATGTAAAATGGTAAGAAGTATAGTATATATATATTAATTAATAAGTTAAATACTTTACTAATTGTGGATCAAAATCATGAACTTTTAATATGACTTTATTTCCGAAAAATATAGTTTTTCTATGGAATTACCTAATGAATAATTAATTGTTTTTGGCTTTGTGTTTTGTAAGGAGTGCATCTACTGTTTTTCAAAAGGACCAGCAAAAGGACATAACAAATACTGTCAAATTAACTTGCAAATTTCATATTTCAACATTTGATCGACTTTCAGTCTTAATATTAATATCAATAATTTATAATATAATCTTTATATATTAGGAATTCTTGTTAAGTGTTTGAACACATAATTTTATGAATGTCAGATATAGCTGTAGATGTTGAAAATTTTTCAATGAATCGGCGAAACTATCATTGTAAATTATTATTTTTGTCAGCTTATTCTTTAATTTTAAATAATTGAAATTATGAATTTGATTATTGAACAAATTAAATCGGTGAAAATATAAAAATAAACTACATACATTATTAAAACATTTTCTATGATAATTTTATGCGAAATTAATCCATTGGAAAGGAACAGTGGAACATGTTAAGTAATAAATTTACTATATTAAATTTTTATGATAATTGTTAAAAATATTTAAGGTTATCAACGAAATCAAAATAAAAGGACTCAGCATTTTTCAAAATAATCTAACTGTGTATGATACTAACAAAAATATTAATGTAAATACAAAACAAAAAATTTTTTTAGGTTTATTTAGGGTGTTAGATATCGAAGTAATGCATTCTATGATTAACGTTTCACATAATTTTTATAAATAAAATATTCAAAATAGATTTATTATATGAAAAAATATCTTGATCTTTATTTAAATAGAAAAACTTTAACTTTTAAATAGAAAAATCATGGCAAAAATTAAAAAGCTCTAAAAACATTTTTGATTTTATATAAAATAAGTTAAACGATTTTAATTAATTTTTTGTTCAACAATTACTATAAAAAATAAAAATGAATAGATTCTGTATAATCGAATATTAATCTAAGTATATATTTCATTCTACCTCACTTCAAAAAGGTTTCATTATTTGACAAAATTATGTAATTAATTTAATATTTGAATGAATGTCTATTCCCTACGAATACAAACTAATAATCAGTGAAACAAAACCTAAAATATGCTTAATTCCTTAATACATGCCATCATGAAGTCAACGATGAGGTTCAACGCAGCTTCGATTAAATATATAGGAAATTACACATATATTAAAAGAAAAAATAAAATACCACATAAAGTATGAAAACCTAAAAATATAAATATAAAATGATGAAAGCATACATATTTTTAATGAAAATATATAAAGATATTTTACGCTTAAGATGAAAGTAGTAATATAATAGAGGTAGAATGTTTAATCAAAATCATAATTGGGTATTCACATGATCAAACGGGTCAGTAATAGAGTAAATTTTTTCACAGCTAGTGAGCGTACTTCAAACGCCTTCTACTATTTTTTGTTTAATATATTTTTTAGTATATAATATTTTTTAAAGATAATACATTTTAATTTAAAAAAATATAAATCAGAAAAAAAATAAACTTGATAAATATTTGTAACCTACTCCATCACTTTGTTTCAACTCATTGGTCTTTAATTCTTGGATCAAGCATTTGAACTAGTGCAATCTAACTAAATTAGCACGGTAATTTTATTTTTAAAAGGATAATTATTTTTTAATAGTACAATATCAAATGATTCCAAAAAGTTATCAATAAAAAGTAAATTTTAAATAGAATTGCAATAAAAAAGTTCTCAAGAAATAAGAAATTAAATATGTACATCGCCATATCGAAATAATAGATTTTATTTAAAAATTTTTGCCAAAACAGAAAGATAATCAAATTTTAAACATTATTAATAGAATTTTTGAACAAAGTAATTAATAACTAATTGATCATTTAAAGCGGTGCATTTTAATAAACTAAAAGATACGATATTTAATCCGATATAATTAATTCGATATGAAAATAAAACCTTTAAATAAAATTATAGAATCCGATTGATGACTCAAATTTTGAGTGTCTGATGCGATAGTAAGTAGTAATTAAGTAGTTGTTAGTGTAAAAAATTTATATATATATATTTTAGGATAAAATATAATTTATATATATATCATTTTAGGATTAAACCACAAATACGATACTAAAGAAGGATTAAAAGTATTTCAAGTACATAAAATTTTATAAGAAAATCAAACTCCGAAGGTCCTAAGGATTATGCAGTAGAAACACATATATTATATATAATTTATTCAAGTTTCTATGATAAAAAAAAGATGTAGAAGGGCGAAAAAGGATCAGAAGATTTAACAATTTTATTAATTTGTGTTAAAAATTGTGTTATAAATTTTTTAATATGACAAAAAGAATTACGATTTTAAATTTGAAATTACATTGGTCGCAAAATGTGTTTAATAGTTGTTTTTTTAGAAATTATGCTTAACTATTTTGATTGACTATTATGAATAAAGTGAACAGCCTTATAAATTATAATTCAAGTTTGTGTCTAAAGAAATACGTTAAAGAGCACTATGATTGTATGACATGTGGGGATTTATGCAAATTTCAGTCAGATTTCAAATTTCAGTCAGATAAAAAAAAGATGTAGAAGGGCGAAAAAGGATCAGAAGATTTAACAATTTTATTAATTTGTGTTAAAAATTGTGTTATAAATTTTTTAATATGACAAAAAGAATTACGATTTTAAATTTGAAATTACATTGGTCGCAAAATGTGTTTAATAGTTGTTTTTTTAGAAATTATGCTTAACTATTTTGATTGACTATTATGAATAAAGTGAACAGCCTTATAAATTATAATTCAAGTTTGTGTCTAAAGAAATACGTTAAAGAGCACTATGATTGTATGACATGTGGGGATTTATGCAAATTTCAGTCAGATTTCTTTGAGAAATTATCACAAGATATTAATTTAAAATTTTTTTAATTAGATCTTCAATAAAAATTACGACAAAAATGATTATTGAAGCTTTTGTCTAAGACATAGCTTGAATTCAATTCAAATGTAATTATTATTAAAATTTTCAAAAAATTAATTATAGATTAATGGTTATTAAAAAACCTAATTATTTTGTTTTAAATAAAGATAAATTCAAGATAATTTAAATTTTAAATCACTATTTTTATTTATTGATTATTCTAAATAATTTTATTTTAATAAAAACGGATTTTGCTTACTTATGATTTTGCTTCCTGTTTTAAGAACAATTACTTGATTTTAAAACAATATATTTATTAAATTATCGTGACACTTGTATAAATAATTCGTGTAATAGGCTTAATAAATATTGTTAGATAAATTTGTAATATAGGTAAATACTGTAATAGAAAGTATTATAAAAAAATATATATAAAAAATACTATAACATAAACTATCGTTTATCTTTAAATATATTTAAATTTAAAAAAATAATGTAATTTTCGAAATATCTATAAATCAGATGATGAACTTAGATTATAGTTTATTATTTATCGAATAAAAAATAATATAATAATTTAAGTATGATAGAATAAGTATATAATATTTATATCATATTAAGTCGAATTTATATACATTAATCTAAAAAATTAATTTTTTAATGTTCTTAAATTTCTTAACGTGCAAAATCCAAGTATTTTGTCCAAAAATTAAAATAAAGAACAACCCTAATTTTTTAATTTTATAGTAATTATTTTTACATTTAATATAAAAAATTATTCATTCAGAAATAACTTACTTTTAATTTTACCGTGATGAACTATGAAGTTTGTAAATTATTAATGATGTATGATTTTAATAAACTATATTTAAACAACTATAATATGTTATAAAATATTTATTATAGTATGTTATTTAATCTATGTACATTTTACTAAATTTAATTATTATAAAAAAGTAATCTATTAGTATAAATATAAATAAAAGCAAGTCAAATTTATTCAAGTTAGATATAAAAAATTTAAAACAAGAAATGTCAAAGAACATCATGGATAATTTTCAAAATAATTTTATTAAAAATTTTAACAAGGCAATCCAATTATTTTAAATTCAAAGGTCAAAAGATAAAAAACTGCCAACATAGATTCTCTTGAAAGAAATATGACTCTTAATGAAAAAATCAAATTGTTCTAAAAAATTAAATTAAATATATTATTTAAATTTATCATTTAGACAGCTTTATTATACTAGTATTAATTTTTAGATCGTAAATTATATTATTTTAATTTTACTTTTTCATTTAATATTTTTATTAAACTGATAATGAACGTAGATATTGAATTTAGATTATATGGTTAAATTAAAACAATCTTATATTTATGCATTCATTTATTATACTTTTACATTTATGTAAAAAATATACTTTATTAAAAAAATTTTACTAAATTTTTTAAACACATTATTTAAAAAAATATCTGAGAGTAACACAAAACCTAAAATTTACTAAATTAAAAAAAGAAATTTCTTTTAATTAAATTTAATTTTAATTCCAAAGGCTTCTGCTTGAGGAAGATTTTTAAATTTTTTTAACAAAATTTAATTTTTAAATTAATACAAGAGGAAATGTGTCGGCCATAAGGGTTCGACACATTTTTTTGGACCTACAGCACCAATGAAAGTTTACTTAAGATACCCGACTCCTCCAAGTTAAGCAAGCATTTATAAAATTATTACAATTTAAACATTATTAATTATAAATATAAAATTATAGATATTAGAAATAGTTGAAATACTTAAAGCTGAATCCAATCATCAACATATTTAAAATTAAAATAATATTTATGAAATTTAACAAAACTTGATGATTATATATTTATTTTTACTTGATGTAATTGGTGGATATTATTTTTAATGATATTTTATTGATAGTTAAAAATTTATAATAATTTTAAATAAAGTGATTGCATATTAGAGACAAAATTTAGAGACAAACTTAATTAAAAAATAAATTTTTTAAAGAAACAAATACGTCAACATTTATCATGACTCTAGCTGAACATATATATATTTTAAGCTTAATAAAAGAACAGTTATCAGCAAAAGAAAGATAGTGCGATTTGCTTGATCAACTGTTGATTAAATAATTTGAAAAATCTTTAAAAGAATGTATGAGACAATAAGATGCATATAAATTTAAATTACAACTAGAAAGATTAAAAATAAAAAAGTCCAAGTTTAATAAAAATAATTAAATTTTAAATTATATGACATTAAATTATGTATTCTGTACACCGATGTATTGTACTACACGAAAATGATCGTGAAATGATTTCACAAGGTAAAAATCTTCAATAAATGTATTCAATACTTAGGTAAATAATTTTATAATAGTTTATTAAATTTAGAATAAAATTTTATTATACATAAACTGTAAATTAAAGTTTTTTAATTATAAAAGAGAATAATTAAAAGAAATAAAAGAGAAAACATATTAAATATTGAATGTAACACAAATTAATGATTATTAATTTTAATTGAATTTTTTGATTCAAAAACAATATTTTTCAATTATATGGAACTTAACTTTAAAATTATTCTATTTTAGAATAAAATTCTCTTATCTTAAAAAATTCAAGCGTTATTTTTATAAAGCTTAATTTAAATTTCCTAGTTTTTTGTCTAAGATGTATTAAAAAAATTTTTATTATTTACTATATTCAAAAATTACATGAATTAATGTATTCGCAATTCAGTAAAATTAAGTAATTCAAATTTTTGTATAAAAAATCATTTAATGTAAATGTATAAATGTTACTTTAATGAGCTTTAATCTAATTAAATACTTTTTCTCAAATAAATTTTAAAAAGGTATAGTGTATATAATAATAATAAAAATAATTCTAAAATAATTTTAAAAAATTTATGTTAATAAAGTTATGGTTATGGTAAATATTTATGTAAAAGTTATGGTAAATATTTATATGTAATATAAAAATTAAGGACACTTAAAAAGATCCTGCCGTGCTCGCCACTTGTTGGGGAACCGACTGATAATCATGATCCAAATTTTTCGTTTTAAAAATTTAATGATTTAAATGTATTATCAAAAATATTTCAATCAAATTTATTAATCTAAATTGTCTTTGAATCGATCTGTATGATATTCAAGTTGACACTAATTATTCTTTTCCATGCTTAATATTTTATTATTAATTAAATTGTAATTAAGCTGTGCTCCTTGATTTGATAGTGTACGTGATCCTCTGCACTCGGATAATCTTCATATAAATTTAAATTTTGTAAATATTAAATAATCGTTAAATTTACCGCAGCTTGTTGTCGCAAAGCTGAAGCAAATGTTCCAGGTGAAATATCTTTATCACGATAGTCAACAGCAGGCTTATTTTTTAAATTATTTTATAATTCTGTTTATTCTAAAAATAAGAAAGCTTGTTTTTTAATAATCAATAAACTTTTAATTCAAGATTCATTTTTACGGGATATTTCATTATTGAATTTTAATTATTTAACAAATTCTCCTCCTCATCTGCGTGCCTTTTATATTTAAAACAACAATATTCTATTAACCAATGACGCGCTAAAGGTGTTCATTATGAAAATAAACCCTCATTTTAATAAACTATTTCAAAATAAAAGCAACACATCATCCTAAGTTATCAGAAAGACAGGCTTTTTTTGCTTTTTGTCTTTAATAAATACTATAATTTCGTCACAGCTTCTTTTGAAATAGAAAATTTCTAAATTAATTTATTTTTATATTTACATTCAACTCATTTGCTATAAATTCTTTATTTTAATTAAAATTGCATTATTTTAATTGTCACAATTTTTTGCTTTAGATTCGATCAATTCTTCTTAATTTTAGCTTCAAAATTTTTATACTATTAGATAATATCAATCATAATTTAGTTGACTTTTTTTGAGAACATTTATGATTATAAACTTTCTTTCTAATATCAAGTGAAACTATATTACTATTTTATTAATAATTTTTAATCATTATTCATAAATATAATTTAAATTGTTAATTTCCATTTATTTGTTAAAAATTTTCATTTATCTATGAAAAGAAATTTTGCTATAATAATAAATTTTCACATGTTTAACTGCAGTTTAATTAACTGATGTGCATAATTAGAATTTAATACTAATGTTCAAACAGAAATTTCTCCCCTGGCCCAACTCACATAGAATCGCTCCTCGACCTGTCCGGTATAAGACCGAAATTTAACTTTCGTAAAAATTTTTCTAAAGACAAACACTAAAATTATGTTTAATGATTTAATAATTTCAATTATTTTATGATATATAAACCATACTCATCATTCTCATTTAGATTATACATATAAATAATAATTATTATTAGGTTGTTTTCGTTCATTCAGGTTATTTCGTTCATATTTTTTAATTCAACTTAAAGTTAACTCTTAAAAATGTAAATTAACTTTATTATACATAAAAATAAGGAAAGTGCAAAAGTAGATTATATTTTATAAATACTTAAATTCTTTATTTGCTAATTTTTGAAGAAAATTCAGAAGAGTGCCAAAGCCAAAGAAAAATAAGTTGTAGGCCAGAAAAAAATATTAAGTTAAAATGTTGGAGATTTGTTGCAGAAAATTGCCGAGGCCTGAAAAAATTGCCCTTCCTCCTTCAACTCACATATTAGTTTAATGCTTATCCTTTCTCATTTTATTTCAAATATTTATTTTATAAGTATTTTTATAAGTTAACGATTTTATTATTAAAATTTATAAATATTTTATAAATATATTATGTATTTATTTATAACTCTAATTTTTTTGAAGTTTTCCAGCAAAATCCAAATCTTTTGCTAATTAACTCAAACATTGGCCAAATAAATATCTATTACATACCCTATGCATGTTCGTAGTTGACAGGTTTGGTATAGGAAAAAACTATTCTTCTATAAATTATTTAATTTCGGACAAACGGATATTTTCATAATACTGTTCTCAGAACTTAAATATATTATTAATTTACAAGAAAAATTATTAATTGGAAAACATTCGCTAACCAATTTTTTAATAAAGAATGAACGAATTTCAGTATTTTTTTAATTAAAATATAAATAATATTGATGCCACGTTCAACACCTACAAAGAACCATTATGTCTAATAATTTAAATTTATAATGATAATTTTACATATTTTGATTTTATACATATATAAAAAAACTTACTTCTCATTGTACACATTTAATTTTAATTTTTATTATACATTTGTTTCAAAAACATATTTCATCATTAATGTAATATTTTTTGTGCGAGACTTCTATTTTAAATAATATCGGCTTGTGTCTGCTCCTCCATAAATCAACAGGCTCGCTCGACAAGTCGGCTGATAAATTTTATTTAATTATTCATGAAAATACTAAATATATAATAACATGACATGATACATATACTATATTTAATTAATATAAATTATATGATATACTGTATTTAATTTAGATAGATTAGGAATAGAATTTTCTGTCTTTTATTCATTTGCAATTTAATTGGCAGGTTTAACAATAAATTTTATATTAACTTTTGTAATATGAGCGGACAATGCTTGTTCTCATGCCACTCAAATAAATAGCTTGCATCGACATCTTTAATTTTCGCTTTAATAAAAGAATATATTATTTGTATTATTCTTTTAATTATATGATTGCTAGCATTGCTTGGGCACAGAATAACGCAACATTTAATTAATAATTAGCATAATGTTAAAACATCCGAGAAAATATTTTAAATACAGTAAGATTCTCTAGGTTAAAGAGTTCAATAACGATCATTTTAATTTATTTTTATAATTATATGTACATGTATTTAATGACAAAAAACCAGCATATTTGAGGATAATAATAAAAGTTTTTTCAAAAGTAAAAAATGTTACAATATTATATGTAATTATATTAAAAATGTTAAAAAACATATCACAAAAAATCAAAATAATTTGTTATAAAAAATAAACAATTATAAGCATGTCCAATGATATTTAATATCTATATCAAAATAAAAAATTGTCAAAAAGATGTGTTTGAAAAAACTAGCCTCTAACAAAAGTTAAAGTATGATGAGAAAATTCTAATTTTAACACAAGCTGAAGCAAGAATACGTGCTTTAACCTGATATCGTCTAGTAAATGTTAATTAGTATTCTGCATGTTAATTAGTATTCTGTTTTTTTGTACTGTTATTATATTTCCGGGTGGACTTTGTGCCTCTATATCTGTGTAAAGGCAAAATTTAAGTGTAATAAAAAATAGTAATTAATAAATTTTAGTATTATAAATATAACATAACATATTATTTTTCCTTTCGTAAAATTTAATTACAGGGTGCGGCAATTTTTCCGCCACTTTTGTTTTGGCCATATCTGGCTTCAAACTTAACGAAAATTCATAATTCTTTTTTTATTTTAACCCCAAGACTTTGAGAAATTTTTTGATACCAAACAATGGAAATTTAGTTCAAAGACGCTTCGAATAAACGCTTCGAAACATCCAAACGTGTTAAAAAAACATTTTTAATCCCAAAGTTTATTTGATCATAACTTTGTTCAAAATCATCCAATCCAAAAGATTTTGGTACCAATCGACATATCTCATTCAGGCGCATCGAAATATCTCATAATCTCATTTTTGAAAATTTTACTCAAAAAATTTATATTTGCCAAAATAATTTTTATTTATCATTCAGAGCTCCATATCTCGGTTCATTTTCGTCGAAGCTTCTTGAATTTTACGTCATTCGAATCGGATTGCAGAGCTGATTCGAATGATATGAAGATTTCCTGTATCAAAATCTTAGTCTTGAATCTAGGCCAATTTTTACTAAAAAAATCTTGCTCAAACTTTGAGAAATAATTTAGTGTACTAACTTATAGAATTTCAGGGAAATTTTAGTATAAAAAAATTTCTCAAAGTCTTGGGGTTAAAATAAAAAAAAGAATTATGAATTTTCATTAAGTTTGAAGCCAGATATGGCCAAAACAAAAGTAGCGGAAAAATTGCCGCACCCTGTATTTTATATAAGATCTTTTATTATTAAGGAATATTTATTAAAATATAATCTGTTATATAAACTATGTTTTCTTTCTCCTGGTTTCTTAAATTGATATTAATTTCCAGTTTATATACAACGAAAAAAAATTTTAATTAAATTAGTTAATCTCTTTAACATATCCTACTCACCAGCGTTATTTTTTCTATCATTCGGTTCACCTTCACGTTACAATTTCATTTGCGCACAAAGTGAAGTTCATTTATTAAAAGATATATACTTTTATAATTATTAACTGACCGTTTTACTTTTTAAATTAATATTAACAAATTATATTGTGTTTGATTCAAGAAATATCAATTTAGAATCAAGCGTTTCTGTGATGCTTTATTTTTCTCTTTTTATTAATATTCTTGGGTTTTGAATTTATATTTTCCGTAAATTATTTATGAATTTACTGTTTAATTTCCTTATTTGCGTTTATTATTAAATAAAATTATTTCAGTTATAAATAATAGTTTAATGCTTTTTTACTTTACATAATAATAAAAATTGTCAATATTTTAATTATCAATAATACTGCTGAAATAGAGGTTGTCATTCCATCATCCCTGTTTGCTACTATCCAAGATAATAATCCTCCGTTCTCTTCTTCTGAGTCTATTTTTAAAACCTGTTTTGCATTTATATCTTTTGCTTTTTAAAATCTGTTTCGGCACATTCCGTGGGTCAATTCCACCAAACCAAAACTCGAAATATAGAAATTTTTAAAACATTTTGGACGAAGCCATTCTTTCCTCCACTTTTTTCTCCGGTTTTGTTTGTATTCCTTTGGGCGCGTCTTTTCCACTCCTCTCTTTTTCTCCATCGGTTATTTTTCTCCTTCCTTATTGATTTAATCCACTTTTCTTATGCATGTCTTTCTGTTTCTCCACTCATAATTAGCATTTTCCTTTATATTATAATATAAATAATTTAACATTATTTTTAGTTATTTACAGTATTTTTAGTTATTTCCATTATCATGTTCTGTTATCTACAGTTGAATTAAATCCTAATTCTTACTTTTATTCTGTAACTTTTAGATCATGTTGTTCTACAGTTGAATTAAATCCTAATTCTTACTTTTATTCTGTAACTTTTAGATCATGTTGTTCTAAATTATCGACTTATTGTTCAATTTTACTTTAATATTTAGTACTATTTCAAATTTTATTTGTTGGTACTTCTGCAAGACTTTCACTTGAATTCTTTTACCTTTATTATTTTCAGTTATATAAAATTGCAAAATTAGCTTCAATTTAATTGTTCTGAACCTCTGAACCTTACTCCTCCACTCAACAACCGTTAATGTATTAATCTTGAGTTGTTACATATTAATATTGTTGATTATTTATTTATTATTTATTTATTTTTTTATTAATTTATTAATATTTAAGAAATATCATATAATATGGATGGACATATAAGATAGACTATCCAAATGGATAGAATCATATGTGGAGAAATGTATTTAAGAATTGTAAAGAATAGGCACACCATGTGCCATCTTTACGATGCGTGTTTTAGTAACAATACGTCAGGTAAAGTAATAATTTGTTATAAAATAAAGTTTTTTCTATAAGAAATAATTTGTCACTGTCTAAATCATACACTAAGTCATAATGTTCAAATCGTTGATCAATTACATCTTTTTTAAACATTAATCACTAAATAACTTTAGATAAATTACTAGATTATTTAATTTTCCGATTATTTGAATAATTTTATTTCAATTGAATTTATTAGTTAAATTTTAACTAATTTATGTGGTGGAACAATTTAATTTATTGGTGAAACATTTTTTTATATTATTATTTAGCATGTATTGAATAGGAATGTTAATTTATTTAAATATATTTTTTAAAATAAATGATTATTCAAATAAATCTATAATTAAATATGTATTATATTGCATTAAATAATACAATAAATATATGATTTATTATTTTTAATATTGCTAATAATAAATTATTTAATAAGTGTCGTGGAACGAAAGAATCAAAAGTTTTAAATAATTTCATCAATTAAATTTTTAAATAATAATAATGCAAGTGAAAATATATTTCACATAAATATTTTAATTATTATAGTTTTTATAGTAAAAAATTCAAGGTAAGATATTTTCATTCTGCCATCCAATCATGGAGAGATGTTTGGTCAAATTATTAAATCTTTTTATGAATTTAACAAATATCTATAATCTTTTATTAGTAACAAAAAAATTGAAATCTTAATATAAGAATAATATATGCATCATTTTGTTGAAGAGTTACAGTGTTTAATTTACCTAGAGTTAGATAAATTATAATTTTTTGTGTAATATATTATTTCTTATTGTACTTTATTTTTTTATATATATATTTCAGGAAACTTGTTATTTTTGACAAGCGATGATTTTTTTAATGTTTGCATGCAATATACGTAAATACACCCAGCGTCGTGTGAAGGCGAAATCTTCAGATTGTGCCGTTTTAATAAACATGACCACCACTGTATATTCTTTAGAAATATATTGAAATAATATTTTTTACCAATGCTAATTTTATAATATCTTTTGTCATATTTTGCTTAAAATAATATATAACAGTATTAAATTCTCCCGGTAATATAAATAAAATTTGGTTTTTTCTGGATTTGTTATTTTTCTATTTCTTTTCTTTCTCTTATATCTCTTTGTTGCCATGTGCGCGGATGGGCCAAATGTGATTACTGAGAAACATTTTGCTAGTGCATTCCGTTGCCATCCAAAAAGCGTAAGTAGTCTAAACCTGTGTGTTTTATTTTTTATTTGAAATAATTATATGTAATAAATTAAAGTAGTTGATAAAGTATTTGTTATTGAGAACTAGCTGTTCTATTTTTAAAGAGTATCACATTATTTCATGCGTAAAAAAATTTTTTTAACGACTGTTTACAATAGATATATTTATCAATAATTTATAAAAGCATAAATATATAATTCATTTCCACTTTCATTTATTTCTAATATTTTATCAAATTCAAAAAATTATTATGCATTTTACTATATAAAATAAATAATAAATTGTTTTACATATGCAACCACAGAAGTATTGATTATTCTAAGTTAATTTTCTTGCATAATTTTAATGGTATTGCCATGAAAAGCAAATTAACAATTGTTGATTTAATAAAATGAACAATTCCTTTAAATTCCTTAGGGCGATTTAGCAACCAAAAGCAAGGAAAGCTTCCAGTTTCAATAACCTTTTCTTTGTTTAATGTTTTATTTTTACTTCTGTGAACCCTCTTAAAAAAACGCGCAAAGAGTATCTTTAAACAGAAATTTACATCTAAAAAATTTTCTAAAATTTTATTTTTACATCGTTCTTCTAAAGCAAATTATTCAAAAATAATTACTTCCAAAATAAATCAGAATTTATTGAGATATGCTTTCTAAAATATTTAAAAATAAATTATATTAGAAATAGTTCATTTTAAATAACATTTTAAAAAATAAAAATCAGAACTAAAATCAGAACAAATTTAAAGAATCAGAATCAACAAGAAAATAGGACTAGAGTAAAATCATAATTAAATCGCTATAATAGAAAAATAATAAATAAAGATTCAACTTATTAGAATAAAATATATAATTATTTAAAAAATAATAAATATAGGACAAAATCTAAGCCTGGAGTAAAAATGAAAATAAAATGAATAAATATGAAGAATGGATGAAGGTGGTTCGCTAGGGTTTAGAGAAAGCCAAGCCTTGCAATGCGAACTATCTCTCCTTTTTCACCTAAGGAAGATGGAAATAGGGCAATTAGTTTGACAAAGACCGTAAAATTTTGTCTAAAATATATCCTGCATATTTCTGGGTAGACGTGGTTTAAAGTAATTATTACTTAAATAAATTTTTATATTTTATATTTACAATAGTTCTAAAGGATTATTTTATCAAAAACATAATAACATAAGAAATTAGGTGTTTTAGATTATACTAATAATCTTTTAACTATTATTATAAAATTATTTAAAACATGCTACGTAAATTACGATATAAAACATTATATACATTCATAAAAAAAATTGTTTAAGATAATTTTACAATATTATTTCGCCTTAACTACAAACTATAAGGACAATAGACGGGTGGAAATAATGACCCGAGTTGTAGTAGTTATGAAGAAATAAGCGAGTTTGTATGAAAAGTGTCGAAACACGTTTGAAACTTTAAATAATAAAATATGATTTTAGAGAGTATAACTGTCCACCTAATTGGTAAATGTCACACTCCCCCTAATTGGTAAACAAAAAGTTGAAACTATGGATAAGTATTTTTAACATTTCTTAATTTGTTTTCTATGAATTTTACAATATATTAAAATATAAAAACTAATGTTTAAATATTATACGATAATAAAATGGATTATTTAGTTGATCTCTCAACATTATAATCGTTTTCACAATTAATGGTATATTAATAAGAATTATTAAGCAAAATATTTTACATAATTCAGAAATTTATGAAAATTTAAATATTTTTAATTTAAAGTAATTATTCGGCTAAACAAAGGAATTTTTCCTTAGACAAAGTGTTATAAATTTATATTAAGTTTTGATTTAGTAATAAAAATTTTAATGGAATATTCAAAAATTATTTAAGTCAAAATACCTCTGAGTCAAAATACCTCTGAGGCTGTGTCCGATAGAAATCCTGAAACTGTTGATAAATGTCAAAGAAAAGCAATCTTTGAGAAATGTTAAAATTAGTTATAAAAATTTGTTTAAAGTCCAATATTTAAGAGATAATTCAATTAAAAATCCAGTTTTAATACTTGTCAAGTTTAAGGGCCAATTTAAATAATGTTTATATTATATTATCTTTTAATGGCACAACATTTTAAATGTTTAAACTTAATCTAAAGCTTACAAAAATAGCGGCAGCTTTAAATAATTTTATTCAGAATTTAATTACCTTGATTTTCCGTACATCGCTACTCCGTTCTTCATCTTTTCTTATCTTTAACCGAGCTGTTCGAAACAAAAAAATCTTTAAATTTAATATATTTTTATCTGGAGACGAAATTCAAAATGGAAACTTAAAAAATAGAAATGAAAAAAATTCTGCTAAATATTTCTAATTTTAAAATCAAAAAAAATCGTTTAATTTTAGTTAATCTAATTTAATAGCTTGATACAAAGTAAAATTATTATATAAATTCGTAAAGAAATGACAATTTGGCAAGATATTTTTTTAAATATATTTTATACGTAAAAAGAAATCATTTTGCCACTTTTGACAACGGAGGGCCCTTTCCATTATGGGTTTTCGTATTACATAAACGATTATTTTTAGAACGAAATGTGATTATAAAATATAAGCAATAAAAATTTTTATGTTTTTATTTCAACATTTTTAAATCAAGTTACGCTGTCGAAACGGGTGTAATTTTCAAAGTATTATAATAATTAAAACTTGGTAATAAAAATATACAATAATAAAATAATAATATAAATTGAAAATATAAATTAATTTTAAATATATTTATAAAGTAAATATTTAGATATTTCAACAATAGTTGTTAAATTAAATTAAAAACCTACCTATTGTTGATTAAATTCTGGTATTTTTTTGATGAGTGGCAATAAAAGGTACTTATCACTCCTGAAAGCAAATATAATTAATAGACAAGATTAAAAGTGGTAAACTTTAATATAACACACATTCTGAATAAAATAATCTAGCCAAACATAAAATTTGTGTCAATGAAGCATAAAAGTCCGATGATAATAAGATTTTATTAAGAAAAAGTAGATAAAGAATAAAAAATTATTTTATAGGTTTGGGAAGTCAACAGTAATCTAATTATCTTATAAAATAATCTAATTATCTTATACATGATTATTAAAAACAAATTAAATTAAGCATTGAAAATGCTTAATTTTCAATGCTTAATTTATTTAAATGCATAATAATTTTCAATGCATATTGAAAATGCATTGAAAATGCATTGAAATAATTTTCAATGCATATTTTTAAATTCAAATTGATTTAATGATGTAAAATTATTATTAAATAAAATAATTTGCAAAAAAGCAAAGTTTTTTAGTTTTTTCAACCATAGCATATTCTTACATAAATGTTTTATATATTTAACAATATATATCCCTTGCGCAACCCCCCCCCCCATCATTGCCCTCTATATTGGAAAACCACAAAATTAACAATAATTATGAAAAATTACAGATAAAATATACTTTATTTCTATATTTTCACATTTAAACACATCTAAATTCCCCAGCAAAAAATACTAGAAAAGAAAATATAAAGAAATAAAACTGCCTAGGACTTAACCATCTTTTTCAATGTGCCTATTTTTTAATATAGAAAATGGCTTCATTTTAGATGAAATTAAAATTTTAGCCTTATAAAATAAAAATGTTAGAAATTGGATTATTCAAATAAAATAATATATTTTGTGATTTATTATTTTGAACAAAATACTATATCCGAAGATTTCGGAAAATGATACAACTTTTTTCACGCTTTGCATCAAGAATTGGGTTACGAAAGCATAAAAAATGATTTCATATTAGGAGTTTAGTAATGTTAATCATAATTAAAATATTTTTAAAAAAGTAAGGAGTTTTATAACAAATTTATTGCAAAAACTTTAGTTTTAATGTTTAAAATAATTGTTATGATTTTAATATATTGATTTAAACCTCTGTTCCCCGTTGAAAATTGAAGAACAATTTCTCATTTTATTATAATTATTTTATTTGTTTAATAAACTAAATATGAAGTAAAAATATAAAAGATTTTATAATTTAATCTAAAAATTGATTAGTAATCATATTTTTTCGTATCCTCTGCTTTTATTTTATATTTTATTCTTTCTTAAATTTTAGAATTTTTATTTTTAGATTTTAAATAAATTATCATTATTATTAAAAATGGAAAAAGAAGCAACTAAAACAATAGCAGAAACAACAATTTTTAAATGTAATTTCAACATCGTTTAACAAGAAGTTCAATTGTGAACGACACGAGGCACATTATGATATATTTATTTGTATATATTTATTTGTAATGAAAAAATGTTTAAGCTTTGATGATGGTATTTTCAAATTTTCAAAAATATTAGTATGGAAAATTACATTACGGAAAGTAATTATTTTAATTTTTTTTAAAAATCTTTCCAAATATAGTAGTAATACTTTTTTCAATTAGGATTTTAGTGTCAAATATTCTTATGCATTGTCTTATTATTTGGTCAATAAAAGGCTCCTAATTTATTATATTAAATAAAAAGAAAAAAATCAATTAAAGTATCGTTTTAGACGATTTTCTGGAAAAAAGATTATAAATTTTTTTTATATATTTTATTTATGTATAGTATAATGTAAATTTAATTTAAGTATATAATATTAAACTAATATTAAAACAATAAATAAAATCGAAAAATATACAAAAAATACTTTTCATTTGGAATCGATAAGATAAACTTCAGCACCGTAATTATTACTATAATTTCTTCCACATTCATGGTTTTATAATAGTATTAATACTTTCAACATAGATTAATGTTATTTAGTATAATAATGCTACATAAAAATTTTATGAAAGTGTTCTACCCGAACATTTATAAAACAACAAGCCATACTGGAATTTTGATGAGATTATTGATGTTATTTATGAATCAATTTGTTGAATCAAAGTAAAATAAATAAATTTTATGGAAAAGAGTTTAAATTTTTATTTAAAATAAATAAATTGAAATAAAAACAGAAAGGATTTATTAAATTGAACGTTAAATTAGTATTAGCATAAAATATAGAAAATATAATAGTTTAATATTATCTAATATTTAAAAATAAAATAATTACTTTGAACAAATTTATGTAAATTAAAGTATAAAAAAACACTAAGACAATTAGTTTTAAAAAACTACATAATATTTTTATAAAATTAGACTATAAATGATATGAACTTCAATTGTTAAACTAATGGATTATGCAGATTGTTTAAGCAAATTATATAATTAATTTAGTTGTCGCTCAACATAACTGCGCACAATAGTTAAAATCCATTTATTTTTCCATTTTCCCTCCAATTAATAAATCTTAGTAAATATGTCGATTTAATTATACTACTCTACATAAATTTAATTTAGTATATGTTATAAAAATAATCATATATAAAAATAATCATATATTATATATTCCATTAAAAGAAATTCGAATACTATTTAAGGACTTTTACAAATTCTAGATTGACTTATATTAGACAATAGAAATGAATAACATTTTAATAAAATAACTATCTTATAGAATAATAAACCCGCTGAATATTTTAGACCAAGCCCCGAAGAGGAAGGAGAAAACTTTAAATTAAAAAACAAAAAATAATTGAGTAAAATTTTTGAGAAAGATTTTTTTAAACTCAAAATAAACAAATTGTATGAAATTATAAAATAATAATTTAATATAAATTTACATACTACGAGTATTTAATTTTTTATAAAATAAAAAATGATAAGTTTATATGAATATGTATTTAATAAATTTTATTGAATGAAGGCTATTTTTTTCTGAACAAATAGATAATGGTTTTGTTGACGTTCTAAAGTTATGATAACATAGAATGATAAAATTGCCATTATATTTCTTATAAAAAGAACTTAAAAGCTATAAATACATAAATTAATTTTTTAACTAAAACTTAAATATTTTTAATACTAGGTTTATTTAAAAGATATTTTATATTTAAGCTTAATTTTACATCCAAAATTTATCAGAGGCTTTATAAATCGGTTTCTCTGATTAAATTGATTGATATAACTTAGTATAGATAATTTAGTGAGGGCTTAAAAGCCGAGGGCAAAATAAAGAAATAGTTGCGATAATGCTTCGCTGTAAATAAATTCATTTAGTTAGGATGCAATTAGAAAGGAAAATTTACTGAGTGAAGTAAAGTTCGACCGTTCCATTAAAAACCGTTAGTTATAAATAAATTATGATGAATCTAAACTTAAAATGATAAACTATATAAAAAATTAAAAATTACAAAAATTATGTGCGAAATAATTTATAACATCGAATATATAAAAATTAAGTTATAAATATATTCTCTAAATTTAAAAACTATTAAAAAAGTTGTTTTATTATTTAATTTAATATTTTTAATGTATCTATCAGATATTCTTAATTTTTACGTATAATAAGTATACTTTCAATTATCTCATCATCTAATTTTTGGGATTTTTGATTGAGTTTCATCACAAACTACGACAATTATTAATCATTAAATATTGTCATTTTTTCGAACAGTTTCTTTATTTTGCGCGTTGTATGTGTGACGGAAAATAAAATATTTATTAAGGATATCGATTGGTTATGTTAGATTTATAAAAATACTTTTTTATAGGAAGTGTTGACCACTCTAATTAACCACTAATTAGCTATACTCATCTACATGACATTTATATTATTTAAGAGCATGAACAAGTATGAAAATTTAATAATTAGAAAACTATTTACATCATTAATCATGTTTATTTGAAATTTTATTACTAATAAAATTGTTTATTTTAATAAATTAAATTCTTCGTAATTTAGAAAATTATGCCACGTACTTTAAGTTATAATTCAACAGCAAGCCGCCGTCGGCAAAACACTGAACAAAGTCATGGTCCTCCTAGAAGAAAAATGAGGATGCTTAATTCTCCTTGCCGCCGGCAGAGCATTTAAAAATAAAATATTTGAATAATTTTACAATGCCTATAGTTACAAGGAAATTTACTAATTTGGAATTAATATGAACAAAAAGCAAAGACACGATGAGCAAAAAATCTAATTAGTGTTTTTGGGTTGAATTTAAAGCATATTAATATGCTTTAAAGATTACTTAAATATGCTGTAGAATTAAAATTAGTTTAAAATATAAGAAATAAAAATAATTAAAAAATTTAAAATAGATCTTTGATTTTTATATGTATAGTTTGATATAATTGATATAAACACAAAGAATACTTTAATAAAACCTTCTGATTTTATTCGCTAATTACCAATGTATGTGTCAAATTGCCTAATTGCTTTTAATTAGTTATAAAAAAGTTAAATAAAATAAGCAATAATAAAGTTGTATTTTTTATTAAAAAATATAAATAAAATCGAAATATAAAACAGATCCAAAAATTTATGACAATTAAATTGAAAATTTTAGAATTATTTATAAACTTCCGATGTTTCATGGGACTCAACATGTAACAAAATTAAATAGTATAATTACAATCTAAAACTTTGAAAAAAATTATAGTAAATAATTTAAGCATGATATATCTTCAAGTGGTGCGCAGCTATCATATTTATATAATAATATGTACTATTAATATTTTTAAAGTGTCAAAAAAATTTTGTGGTTATTTTTTAATGATGGATTTTTATTTAATAGACGAACTCGATCTTCCAATATACATAATGAATTACATGAGGAGGCGGAAGAAAATGATGAACGTAAAATAATTTTTAAAAATTAAAAAAATTGTATTTTAGAATTTGAAATAAAAAAAATTCTCACTAAATTAAAATTAGTATGTTCTTGTGGAGAAAAAAAAAGAAAAATTTTACATTCACTGGGCTAATAATGAAAAAACATTCGAAGATTGTGATTTTATCAATAAGGTATGGGAGAGAGAAGTTGTTTCTAATTTATTTATATGGCGATTTATATTAATTAATATACATATTATGCAATTTAAATTTATTTAAATTCCAATTGTATTTAAAAAATTATATTCGCATAAATTCAATGATAAAACTTCAATTATTTTCCTATTAATCTTATTTTTTGTATTTTATCTAAACAATAGACTAAGACAGCATGGTGCGTTCCAATCCTTTAAAACAGCATGGTGGGTTCCAATTCTTTAACACATCTTATAATTCTTCGCTTCGAGTCGGAATCCGGATATTAATTACTTTGCTTCACCATCTACTAAATTTCGAAGTAAGGTGAGCTTTTCGATGTCTGATCCAGCACCTGATCCAGCACTCATAATTATTGTTTTTGCTTCATTTTGTAAAGGTTTAAAAGATTTTTAATTTCTGATCCAACATACACACTAGATTGCTCATTTGACGCTGAATCATCTATATTTTCCTTAATTTGCTTCCCAATACAACAATACAATGATCAACAGCGTCATCCTTGCCTGAATCAGAAGAACGAATTTCGTCTAATAATTGTATCATATTCATTATCACTTAAATTCATTTAAATAGAATAATTTAATACATCTTCATTTGGGATAAACATTTGAATTGAATCAATATTACTATAAATTTATAAATATAATATAAAGTAAAAAATAAACTTGACAACATCCGTTTTTTTCAAAAAAATAATTAAATTAAATAGCCATTTAACAACCTTACCATCAGAAACTGAAGATTTTGGTTTATTTAATTTAGCATAATAATCACAGAGATTTTTCTATTTTTGTTTATTGATTAACATCTGTATAATTTATTCAAAAATTAGTTATATTATTTATGTTTTTCATTTCTAAATTAATTATTTGAGTTTATTTTAGAAAATAATAACTATAGCTATTTTTTAAGAATATTATTTTAAACTTATGACTAATTGGTTAATTATTTAAGAATGTGTAATTATTTAAGTAAACCTTTATTTATCTTCGAACATGCTATTTTCTTTTTTCTCTTCCTCCAAAAATACTGACACGTCATCAAAGAACTAAATATCTAAGAATATATATAATATATTATATAATAATCTATACTGTTATAATATCAATCTAACTAAATATCTAACTAAAATTATTTTTCTTTACAATAAAAATTGTAAAATTAATTAATTTAACAAATGAAATTAATAAAAATAAAACTTAAATTAAGCTAAATTACTAGAGTTTTCTTACAATTGAATATTAATTACTTTGCATTTTTAAATTTAATCCAAGAATCAATTTTATTAAAATAATTTATCACTTTATTATAGTAATTTTTCTACAATATAAAATTTGTCTACGGTGTAAAAGACAAAATAAAATTAAACAGCGATCTATATTTAACTTTAGAATATATTTTTGGATTTACCTCAGATCCCACTGTCCGTTATTAACAATATTGCCACGTTTTTTCTTTACTACTGTTTTTATGGATATTTTTGGAAAGAATAATCTCTTGAGCTTCTTTTAAAGTGTATTTTGTTTAAATTTAAAATTTTATAGGTTTCAATAGAGGACTAAATTAACTTATAAGTTTTTAGAATAATTTTCATTAAGTTCAAAATTTCTTCAAAGGAATTAGAAGAAAATTATTTAATTGAATAACAAATAATAATTTACGTATACTATTTAGTTATAAATAATAAAATTAATTTATTATAAATGAATAATAAAATGAAATTTAAATCAGTAAACCAAAATTCGAATAAAAATACAAATTAATTATCATAAAGATATTATGAAATTATTGAAAGAATTTATATAAAAGTTAACTTGTAATTTTTATAATAAAAATTTATAATAAAATTTTTTGAAAAAAGCAAATGTTTTTAATGTTTATAATAGAAAAGAATAAATAATTTTGAAAAAATTGTCAAAATATTGTATTTACAAAACCTTTATTTTGCAAAAAACAACAAAAATTTATAATCAACTACATAAGACTAAATATCAAGATAAAGTGAATATTAGTAATTGTTTTTTAACTGAAAAAAATTAATATTTAAATCTACATTGTATTAAATATTTAAATTTCTATTAAAACTTAAGATATTTCGTTGAAGAGATTAAAGTTTAAAATTACATGATAGAAAATGTAAACTATATTCAGAGTCCCTATAAATATAATACGTTTATAAAAACATATAATATGTATATAGAAATTCAAACAGTGCCAAATATTTCTCCACGCTAGTGGAAAAGCGTTAGGTTCTTACGGACAATATTTATATTCTAGAATTTCAAATAAGAATTATATTTTAAGATACAAATTAGAATTTTTGATTTTGTTAAACGATATTAATTCTATAAATAATCATTCTTTATAAACATCATTGAACTTGCAATTAATATAATATATACTAAAAATTTAACGCCGTCTGAATTGAAAAATAAATAAATTAGAAAATTTAAGTAGATAGATACTATATTCAAATAAATAAAACATTTTTTACTAGTTTAATTTACTAAATTCAGTCTAAGTTTAGCAATTAAGTTGCAAATATAAAGAAATATTGAAATTTATAGAATCTGAATATTAAATATGGAGGAAACAACAATTTAGACCTCAGGAATTGAATATAGATGTGTCAATATCACACATTAAAGAGCCCAGATGATTTAAATAGAAGGTCATGAAACTAAATAAACTTATTAAACTAATTGAAAAAGCTTTTACCAACCGGTTCAAGACTTTATTAGGAGCAAATGCTCACGATAGTATTAGGGGATAGGAATATTATACAATGAACTAAAAGAAGGTAAAACATGAAAAGTCTCTTACAAATTTTATCAGTACTTAAATCATATAATATTTGTAACTTAAAGGTAAATTATTTTTTTAAATTATTATATTATTTTATTTTTTAGAAAATTTGAAATTAAAATAATAAAGATCCACAGCCTGTTACACCACAAGGTAATAATAATCCTCCACTTGACGAGGATTTATAATTATTGATGATGAGGATTATTGATGATGATATAAAAAGTTAAAAAGCACATCACATTGTTAAAATTTTTTTAATCTTATTATTTTGCAAAACCAATTCTTAATTAAAGGTTTCTATATGCTGCTTTTAAGATAATAATGGATATGAAAAAGCAATTTTATGCCATTGTGTGCTAATATCAGATTAATAAGTAAAATAAAAAAATGGACGAGATGGAAAATACAAATCAAAAAATGCCTCAACTAAAAGAATTTAAAAGTATACTGCGGACATGATATAAGTAATTGAAAGATAAAATAAAATTTATAATTAAAAATATTAATTTAGCATAATTAGTAATTAATAATTTAGATATTCTTGATAAAGCAAATTAATCATTATTAAATTTTAAAAATTTAAATTTTAAATATAGAATTTTTTACTATTTATTTTTAAAGATGATCTTTTTGCTATTATTTCAAAAAATACTGTGTCTAATCAATTTATTATCAAATATATTTACAAAGATTTTGAAATGAATTTATTTATAAGTAGATAAAGCCTTAAATTTAAGAATATTTTTATAAAAATTAATTTAAGTTAATAAATTGTAAATAAGTTACTGAATTATTGTATAATACGCAATAAAATTATGAAAGCAACTGGCAAAGCGAATGATACTAATGGAACTATTATTAAAAACGGAAAAATATTAATTGAAGAGAAGGAAATAAATATTAAACATCAATGTCATTTATAAAAATGTTATACAGCATATACATAAATTACAGATTAAATAAATGGCTAACATATTACAGGACAAATTTAAAATTATTAGTTGTATGAGAAAATAATATTTATTAATTTTAGACAAATCACAACACTTAGAAATTTGCGAAGGAAAAAATTTCGCAAATTCTGACCAGAAGAACACCTTGCATAAACACAATGTAAAAGATTTTGAGAAAAAGCGACTAAAGTTCACGTCGGAATGTATCCTTGTGTGAATGTAATGATTGGAAAAGTTAAAGAAATCTAAAAAATAAATATTATTTACAATTCTGAGAATGGCCTTCCTCAGTAGAAACCTCTAACAAATAAGTGACAGATAAATCAAAGATAAAGATGTAAAACCGGATATTGGATTTTTTTGTTTACTTCTTTTTTTTAATTTTTCGTTTAGAATGGATAATAGATGGATAATATATGTAATTATATCCTAAAGAGGCATGACAAAATATGAGCTCGCTTGATTTTTATATCTATTTCATAAATACAACAGCAAAGGAAACGTAAAATTTTGTTGATGAAAATTTTTCAACACTAAGGATTTAAAATTAATTTACCTACAATCATTTCGATTGTATATTTGTCAGATAATTGTGCATTGAAATTTCAATTAAAATTATTTAGGTCGAACATTTAATAAATAATTAAATTATACTATCTCAGATAAATAACTTGACATAAGTGATTCCAACAAATAATATTATCTCGCCAAAAAAAGTTTAAACAATATTAGGGTGAGTAAAAATACGGCATAAGACAATTAATTATTAAGCATGTTCCTCAAATCCTCAAATTCTTCATGATGGGGAACCTGGCCAAAAAGCATCGCTGGTGAAATATTGATTTTAATAGAATAGAACATAAATTTTAATAGAATAGAACATTATAAAAATACACTGATGCCCTTAAAACAAATCGTTGACGACGGGTAAACCAAATAAGAAAATGGAAAAAATATATTGAAAGAAGAATAATTTAACATTTTCTAAATAGGTGCCAATAAATTCCTATCTAAATCCGCTTAAATTAACCACTCTTCAGTTTTTTATGATTATTTGTACTATAAAAGCCCCACACAAATTACTCTTATTAATTCTCTTGTGATTACCTATACCTATATCAACCAGAAAAGAAATAATTCTTATATAAGATGTAATTTTTTAAAGAAAAAAATATTAAATTAATAGTAAACACACTAAACATTAAATTATTTAAATGTAAATCTTCAGAAATACTACATATTTGTTGTAATAAAAATGAAAAATTAATACATTTCTTTTTACATATTTCTATTAGCTCTAGAATTTAGAGATATTCTTTCGGATATATTATCGTTCTAGATTTATTAAAAAATAATATAACATAAAAAATAATTAATAAATAATTTTAATAATTTTCATAATATCTGAGAGGGTACAATGAAAATTCAGTTCTCTCATGTGGCACAATATTCCACTAGATAGGAAGTGATAAGACCGAAAATAAATTCATGCAAGCGCATCAGTATATTTAGTTATATTATAGTAAAATATACAATTCAAACATACTAAAAATAAAGTTTTTTTAAAAAAGATGATAAAAAATAAATATAGTTAAACTATGCGAATGATATAATAAAGATTTATTGGCTCATGCTTTACAATTGAATAATGTAAATGTAAAAAATGATGTAATTATAATGTAAATGATGTAAATTTTCTTTATGGATCGTTTGAAGTCAAGTTTGAATGAAGTAAGGTAGATTTAAAAAAGGATAAATGTAATTAAAATAAGCCAATGTATCTTTCAAATTATAATATTAGACACATGTTAATTTTGAGTATTATAATCGACTACAAGATTATAAAAGATTTAATGAAAAAATTATTCGATTCTTCTATTAGATGCACTATAAAGGATAATTGAAATTTTTAATAATGAATGAGAACAAACTTAAATAATATCTAAAGCCATGCGTAAAGAGTGAATATAATTAAAAAAAGATATCAGAGCTTTAAATTATTTAGAAGAGTTATCAAGAATATTTTTTATGATAGAGTTTTATAATAGAAATTATAAAGTATTTTAATTGATTTTTCTTCCATGGAAAATATTAATCGGTATTATAAAAAATCAAGAAAGTTTGCTGGCGATGAAAGAATATCTATAAATAGCTTAATACCTTTTAGAAAAAATCTTACCGTCATTACAATTCAGCGTCTATTTAAAAAATTAAAAGACCTCAAAGTTATTTTATTTCAATATAAAGAATAATTTTAACTATGCTAAAATATTTATGGAAATTTTAAAATTTTTAAAAGATCTGTTAAATAAATAATTTGCAAATAAGAATTAATTTAAATTACTAATAACTAATCTCAAATCTAATCTCACCATAATAGACAATATTTAATACTTTGAACAACACAACTAATATTTAATTATACAGAGTGATTTTTATTTTATTTAAAATTCAATGAAGTTTTATTTTTTAAATAAAATATCGTATTTTAACATAGAAATGATCAGGATTATCTAATAATTATAGAAAATTAATTTAATTGAATTTAAAATTAATTTATTTTCCATTTTACCTTTCAATAGAAATTCTTGGATTATCTTAATACGAGATTTACCCATCTAAATAATAATTGCTTTATGAATGTTGTTCTGCAAATACTGCTGAATACTGAACCCTTAGTAAAAATTTTGAAACATCCTTAAACATCAATTTTTAAGAATAGTATATAAAAAGATAAGAAATTGATTACAACAATTATATTTTTATATCCTTTAATTTTTTATCACAATTTTGTATTTATTTATAAATTAATATTATTTTTCACTGTCCCATATAAATGCAATTTTAAGTTTATATTTACAAAAATTAATTTAAAAATTAGATAAAATTACATTAATTATTTAATGTACCAGAATACCGTGCAATTATTATAATATTATGATTGAACGCAAAATAAAATTTTATAAATGAATATTTAGAAATCTTGTTGATCATAAACTGATAAAATCATATAAGTATTTTAAAAAATTTACTTAATATCCATTTCATAATAATTCTTGACTCAATTCAATCAACTTATATATTTTTGTTTAAGTAAATTAAAAATTATAAAAATTAAATAAATTACATAAAAATTAAAGCTTTATGAGTCTTTACATGGGTATTTTTATGTAATACCGACTGAAGTGTTTGAGGCCCGGTACTAGTCTTAGGACAGATGCCGTGTAGCATTACCGAATAAAAATTGAATAAAAAATTCTATAAATTAATTCATCATTTATTTGATAACGATAAAAATCAATAACATTTAAATCGATTTTGTAATTTGTTTAAATATGATTATTTTTGTAAATATTTTTTAATTAGATTTAACATTTTTAACTATTAAATATAATAATATTTATAAAAATATAATAATAGAATTCTTCTAAAAATCTTATTAATATAATTTTTAAAGTGAACACTATAGTGAATACTATCCGAAAGTAAATTTTTTAAGTAAACAAAAGTTATTTAAAAATCCTTTTATCATCGTAATTATTAAATATTTTATTAAATTAAATACACCTAATTATTAAATATTAAAATACGTATTGTTAAAGGTATTGTTAAAATTAAATAGTTATTAAAACAATCGATTATTAAAACAAATAAGTATTCAAAATCAAACTATTGTCACTTAATTCACATATTGATTCATTTAAATTATTAACGCACTTCATTCATGTAAATATGAGGAAAAGATAAAGAAGATATAAAAATATATGAGATATAGATCACAACGCATTTAAAATATTCCCTCAATACCAAAATGACGGAATTACTGACGCGGTTATACATTTGGAAGGATTTGCGCGGAATGAATAAGTTAAAATTATTAATAATTTGGCATCAGTAAATCCCGATGTTCAAATTGGGAAAATTTTCTTTTAACATACAAATTTTCCCAAATACTTTTAACATACAAATATTTTTAACATACATTTATTGTTGAAGGAGAATCTTATTATAGGAAGGTGGTATTGGCTGCCTTATGCATTTATTTTAAAAATAAAATAATTAATCAAACATATTAATTTGATATATAATATTAATTTTGATAGGTTTAATTTAGAATATTATTTTTGATAAAAATTAAACTTATATTTATCGAAAATGTTCAATCCAACATTTAGTATACTCCAGATATTATAATTGACGAAGTCGAGTAAAAGGGTATCAAAGCTAAAATGATATATATTATAAATATTTTTGTATTAAGATTGTAGTTTGAACGTGCTTTGATTTAGAAATAATATATAATACAAATAAACATTTGTTCACACACAGAAGAATTCAAAAATATTTATGGTAACAAAGACATTAAAAATCAAAAATTTACAAAAAATGAACACATTAATCGTATTTTTATTATTCTTTAAAAATATTAATATAATATGAAAGAGTCAAACAAAAGAAGGATGGATTTTCTCACGCTTTTAAAATATAATATATGAAAATAAAACTAACTTAATATATAAAAGTGGTAGTTCGATACTAATGGTAGTTCGATGAAACTTGGTGGGTTTACAAGTTTTTTGTAATATTATGTATAAATACAAAACGCTTGCTTGTCTTTTAACTTAGTATCAAACATACCTATATTTATAATAACAAATCTTTTTAAGCATATCTAATTATTTCTATTACAAATTCCATATTTTCGAATGCATACTAAAAAAATAATACTTTTAAATAATTAAAAGAGAGAGAGAGTACCAAGGAGAGAGTAAATTTAGATGTCAATATTCGAGCAGAATTTAAATGTTTTTAGACCATAAACTTAAATTACTTTTTTCGTTTTAAATTAAAAGGAAAAAACCTCAGAAAGTGTGTAAGTTTCAGCATCACATGCTGCATTTAAATAAACAGAAAAAAAGAATTAAAAATTTTTTGTAAAATTTAGACTCAAATTATTTAAAACTAATTTACGAAAGAAAAAAATATAAAAGCCAAATAAAATCGCCAAAAAATTTAAAAGATTAATTGAAAGAATTTGTAAATTTTATTGCAGTAAATGCAAATTCATGAAATAATGGTTTTCTGTTTTTTATAAAAATAAACTGAAAATGTATGAGTGCTTTTGGTGGATAAAAAATAAAAGAGCAGTATCCCTTTTTAATTTAGTTGTTTATTATTATTTTTTAATTAATAAAATAATTACAAAATTAATAAAATAATTATCAAATCATAAAATATAATAGTAAGAGATTTTGAACAAAAAATATTAATAAATTACAATTATTTAAAACTATAAATTATATTTTAATCATTATATTAAAACTAAACCTAATTGAAATGAAAATCAATAAAACATAATTTTACACAATATAAAAATAAACATAGTAACTAAATATAAATGCATTTATTAAAATGAATTTACTAAATATAAATTTATTATTTTGGTAATTACCAAAGTTTATACACAAAGTTGCTCCAATCATAGTTTAATAATGTAAAAATACATATTTGTTAAAATAATAAGAAATAAATAAATTACATGGTTGAGAAATTTTGTAGTTAATCTTTTTATTTTTATAAAAAATATAATAAAATAGCATTTTTTATAAATTGTATGAAATTAATTACATGTAAATTATTGCTATAATATAAAAAATATTCAAAAATGTCTAATCCTATTAAATATTTTATTTCTATAAAAAGATATTTATATTATGTTAATAAATTTATAAATCTATATTTTATTTAAGTGTTGTTAATTTAAGTCATACTAAAATTTGTCACTTCGCCAGTGGAGCAATAACTAAAGTTATGAATAATTTTTTGTATAAGAATATTCTGATATAAAAATTATATAAATTAATTTTTGATTTAGCTTGAATAGTTAGTACAAGTAATTGTGTTATAAAAATAAACTGCAGGAATAAATCTGTTAGAAAGGAAAAAATAAAAAACGAAATGTGAAAAAAACGGAAAAAAGCGGAACCTACACTTCCCAAAAAATTATTTCTAAAAATATTCCAAAAGTATTTTATTTAAAAATTATTTCTTCTACCCATCAATCAACTTAATTTTGCGAGCGGGAAAAAATTTCTTATTTATTAAACTAGTTTTTTTGGAAATATTACTCATAATTCATAACAATAAAAAATTAATTAAAATTATATTAAAACATAAAACAAGAACATTATAAGCTATTATATTATTATGTATAAAATTATTATGTATAACTAAAAAATTTCTAAAATTAATTTATTATCAATACCGAATAATTTATTAATAAGTTCGATTGCCCTGTTCTTTAAAGACATTTGCCTAAATCATTCATGATAAATTACACTTAAGCTCTTATTTTGTTGTTAAAATTGAAAGTACAAGGAATTCAAGTACAAGGATATTAATTTTATATATTTTAATTTTATATTTATTATTAATAAAATTAATTATGTTTCGTTTCCTGTATAAATACGTATGAATATCTGCCATATTATAATTCTATTGGATAAAGAAATTAGAGAAATGCATATAGAATTAACAGAAGCAAGATACGGGAATAATCTAATATAGAAGCTCACATCTTAAGCACTATTAATAATTTTAAGATAAAGTTAATATTTAAAAGCATAAATTACTAAAAATAAAAACAATTAACTTATAAATTTAAAGAGTTAACAAATAATATAGAGTAATTAGCTTAAGATTTTTAAAATTAATATAATTATAAGATTTTTAAGGAGAAGAATGCCGACCTTTTAGAAAAACATTCTCAACTCAAGTTATTCTTTATTGAAAAAAGTTTAAAATAGATATTTATCAAAATTAATTATCAAAAATTTAATGCTAAAAGTATTTTACACACACGAGCGAAATCAATTTTTTCGGAGCAAATTAAATTATTTTTTGAAACTGAAATAAAAGTATTATGAAAATTTTCATAAATGACAAAAATATGCTAATTAACACATTGAAATTATAACGATAGTTTCGTTGAAAAAATCATATGAAAATATTCGTTAAAAAATGTTAAATTTTATTTTGTAATATATTTAACTATAAAATATTCAAATTAACTATAGAATATTCAATATAATATAAATTTTTTCTAAAATTTATTTCTTCGTTATGGAATTTTTTGCTAAAATTGAAAATATCCTATTTATTACTATTATATGTATGTAATACATAACAATTAATTTAAAAAATGGTTACTTCCGTTAACAAAACATGTTTTATTAATCATAATTTTAGACTTATATATGAATCTAATTACGAAGATGAATTATATTTTTAATAAAGTGCCTACAACAGTTATTGTGAAGTTCTGACAGCAGAAAATGGGAATAGGGTAGGCATATTTTTTCTATTTAGATATGCTATATCAGATTCTTATTTTTCCTATTGGAGGGTAGATATCATCATTATTTAAATAAGTATTTAAAATAAAAATTAAATTAAAAAATCTAATAAATAAAAATCAATAAAAAAATTTATTTTGAAACAAAAAATTTTTAAATGATAGATTAGTTAATAAACATACCAACTTTGCAATAACAATATTGAATTTTAAATGTAGCTTATTATATTAAAAAATAGTTGTTTAACTTAGTAATTCATTATTCAATATTCCTATAAATTATTAATAAATATTAAGATAGCTCATTTCTAAATTTATACAAATAAAAATCAAAACAAACTTGTTTTAGGAAAATAAGCATAAAATACTTAATAAACTAATGTAGTTAAAATTATAAATTTCTAATTGGATTATGCTATATTAATATGTACTAATTTTTATTAAATATGGCTGCACTGTAGCAAAATTAAATAATTATTTTCAAATCAAACAGTAATACAAGAAGATTATAAATGAATAGGAATCAAATACCGAGCAGCTGTGCTGAAATAAAATAAGTAGTATTGTATTTATTCTTTTCGGCTCCCCGACTTTTCTTCAAAAAATTTTACAAGGAGTCTATATATAATTTAACATTTCACACAAATGAAAATATCCTCGGCAGGTTGAAATTGTTGAGATGACAGCTAGAAGTTACTTTGATTGGCATCATCAGTACACTATCACAGAAAAGATTAAAGAAAACGCCGTTTCGGCCATTAGTGTAGACGGCTTTTGCAATAAAATAATATAAATTTAACCTTTTTTTGGTGGTGATGGTGCAATAACATTCTTTAATTGTTTACAAAAACGTTTAGCAGGCGAGCCTCCCGCTATAATTGTATGTTTTTTTTAAATTTTTAAACTTATTAATTTTTAAACTTATTTAATAAATATTTAATTTTATAATTTATTTTATTAATTTTAAATATTTATTCCAAAATCAATTTTAAAGCGATAATATATTTCATCTCCATAAATAATCCTGTAGAAAAAATTTAATTAAGGATTAGTTATCCAGAAAAACTATAAATAAAATACGTTAATTTTCCTTTATAAAACAATTGACGAAGCTATGTAAAATTTGATATATTTGTATTGACAATAATAAAAATGCCGTGAAATATTTATTTTTTATTTTCATCCAGAAAATGCCGTGAAATATTTATTTTTTATTTTCATTTATTTAATTGACTTATTTTAAATGTTATATTTAATTTCATTTTTTTTAAATATTTTGATACAATCTCATCAAAATTTGTTTATTTATTATTATAGCGTTAAATTAAAACTTATTTTATATTTAAGTGGTCAAAAATTTCTTTTTTATTTGGGTTATTGTTTTAATTAATATGGATTTTTATACATATAATAATGGACGAACTGCCTCATATCATGATCCTCAGTTACTCGAGGTGAAAATGATGAATGTAAGAATTAAAAAAAATGAATTGAATTTTAGAATTTGAAATAAAAAAACTTGACAAAATTAAAATTAATTTGCTTTTGTGGCGAAAAAAAGTAGAAATATTTTATACTTTTAAGCGAACAATGAGAAAACATTTGAAGATGTTGAGTTTATAAACAAGTTTATTTTAGAGTGAATGGGAATGGATAAAAAAATGTGGCATATCAATTAAAATTTAATTACCGACAATAAATAATAAATTAAAGTTAGTAAAAGAATATCTAAATATTTATTTAAAAATGTATTTGCGTATATACCGTAAACTGTTAAGAGAAAATTTCTTTTTTTAATATAATAATTAATACTTTATAGACTAAAAATTTATATTTAAGAATACGAAGTTGAAAAATTTTGGATTTCAAAGAAATAAATATAGAAAATTATTATTTAATCAAATGGATAGGTTTCATTGCAAAACATAATAAAGAAATAATATTATAACTTGTAATACTATTTTTAAAAATTTGCGTATTAAACTTAATGAAATAACAAAAGATGGGTACATAATTCCAAGGCTGGCCCCCCCTTTCATCAATTTCACTCTAGTTCCCGTAGCAAGTTCAAATCAGACATTCTGCTCAAAATAAGAGGCATTAAAAAGAAAGGATTAATTTCTTCATCGATTAAAGTTGGTATATAACATTAGAATGTTATGAAAACATCACATTCTTATTTAAATTTAAATATATGGAACAACTGAAAAATTTTAAATCTTCGCGTCTTCATGAAAAAATACGATTAAGCGACAACGATTTAGGTAAATATGTATACATACCAAGAAGAGAATTTATTCTTATATACATACCTAGAAGAGAAACTCTCGAAAATCCAAGCAGTATGCGACGAAGCTTTATGCGATCATCAACGAGATTACATCTTAATAAGATCAGTTCGTCCCTTACGTTGTACTCTCAAGACAACCCTATTGAAATCCATTACACAAATAAGAACCTGGACTAAATAAAAAGACTACTTCCTATATCCTAAAATTATAATATATATAACTTTTTTATATAACCTACTTTCTAAAATTATAATATATTTCTTGAAATTTAATTCTTTTAACAAATTAAAATTAATTTTACTTCATTATGCCCTTTATAAATCAAACAAAAAATGATGTCAGCTTGGATATGATATTCTTTTTAGGCATCATTGCTTATTAAATAATTAATAATCTCTGATTACTACCGTTTGGCGCGGGTTGAATTGATTATAATTGAATAGTTAATGATGCTCAAAATTAAAAAAATTATTTGAAAAATTTATAATAACAAAAATTCTATACAAGTTAATGGAAATTGTGTAATCTTAGATATCAAATAAAATGATAATGATAAAACTAATTATCTTTATTTAGATAAAAGCGTTTGCTAACTAATGTAACTTAAAACGTTAAGTTTAGAACATAATCCGATGAATCCGAATTTATTTATTATGCAATATTTTACAGCTTAATTTATAATATTTGTTATATATAAATTATAAAAAAAGCACCCGCGTGTAAAATATTCCGAATTTTTGAATATTTTTCAATATTCTTTTCAATAATGAAGCCCCCGCTTAGTTTCATTTTTACAGTCTCCGTATTATTATATAAAGATTCAAAAATTGACGAATCAATTATAGAAAATTTTACTGATTTATTACTTTTTTATTTTGCTAAAAAATGCATTTACAAATTTAATCTGAAAAAAGAAAAGAAAAAAGAAGCTAAAAGAGAAGTTAAAATAGATATCAATTTAGCTGATGCCAAATGATTCTTCGTACGGATCAAATGAAGATGTGAATAAATTTTGTTAAAGAATAGCGACTTCACAATAAGTCATCTCTAAATCGTTTTGTTTCAACAAGAATGGAAAAATTAAAAATTTAAAAATATCTAATATTTTAAATTGTGAGGAGAATTTACAATAATATAAAAAATAATTATTTAAATGAAATTTGAATTATTAATTATCAAAAAATACTAACAATAATTAAATTAGGCAACGACATAAAATTAATTATTTCGAAAAATTTTGTGAGATAAAACATCGAATTTTTTAATCTTCGATAAAACATTTGATAAAAACATTCGAAAAATTCGATAAAACATTGAATTTTTTTTTTAATAAAACATCGAATTTTTTAATTTAACATTAATCGGATCTAGTAAAATTAAATAATATTTAATTAAGAAAAGGATATTTCTCAAAACAATTAATTTTTCTCTAGACAATTACACCATTATTTAACAAGACAATCACAATTCTAAATAATAAGAAAATATCAAAAACAAATTAACGATTTATATCCTACTCACATAGCCATAAATGTAATTGATAAAAGGTTATTAGATTGAAAGATCATGACTAGTGAAGCAAAGCTAACATACTTTGATAAAAATTCATTAAGATGAATTTTACTGGAAGAGGGAGTAAATAGAAATCTTAGGAAAGTTAACAGAGAAATAATATTTAAAAAGAAAAAATTTTCGGTTATAAAGTCAATGCTTAATATATACTCAGAAGACGGATCAAAAACAAATAACATAGTGATGGTGATTTATCTTTATTTTATAAACTAAAAATTATGTATTAATTCAAAATTAATTAATATATAAAGTAAGATTTAAATAGAAAATTATAATATAGATAACAAAATCCTGGGAGCTTTTATATTGTCCTATTTTAACTTTAAAATTTGAAAAATTTAAATAAAAACATTAAAATTATCTAGTGCGATTAATAAAATAAATTTTATTAATAAAAAGAAGTCAATAAAATTATTTTACATTTTTAGAAAAAATAAAGTAAATAGAATTAATATTGCCACACAATAGATTAAGTACTAGATAAAAAAGCAAATTAAAAGTATGTATATGATGCAAAAATATTCTCTTTTTACATTAATTTATACATATATTGAGAATCTATTGAACTAAACTAAAGACCAAGACATTTTGAACTGCAGTCCCCAGCTTTCACCATTCCTTCACTGTTCCAATGCGGCCTGTTGATCAAAACAACCCAGCAGCAATTGCAGCGGCAATTGATTAACAATCCTGAGAAAATTTTTTTCTAAAAATATCTAAACATTTGTAAATTTAAAATAGATAAATAAATAAAAATTTATTAGTATAGGTTTTCATATTATAATTCATCATTTTTAAGCTTCTCACAAATTGAACGCAGACACGGGTCTGTGATATCATCATCACTTTTAAAAAGAAATTCCCGCAGTTGTTCAACACAGCTTGACTTTGCCAGATTCGCACAATGAGATAATGTAAAAATTTGAAATTAGTCTGAATTTACAGAAATGACATTAACAACTATGAACTTTCCAGAGCATAATAAAATAATAAATAATATTGCATTTGATTTAAAATAAAATGTCTGAATTTATTAAATAAACCACTTTAAATAGACACAATATAAAAATATAAAAAATTAAAATTTACAGTTTGTTGTCAGATAGTAAAGAAATAAATAGGAAATAATTAATTAATATAAAAATTTTAATAAAAACAATTGTTGTTAGTTTTATAAATTATTGATAAAATTGTTGTTAGCTTTAAAAAATAATTGTACGTACAAAACTTTAAAAAATAAAATTCTTATATACAGTGAAAATGCACAAAATTTTATGAAAATATAACAAAAATTTGTAAAACATTAGAAAAGAGCTATTTTAAATTATTAAAATTAGAACAACAAGAATTTTAAGGATTATTAGATAGACAAATAAATGAAGCAAAAATAGATTCTTCAATTTTTTGTTGAACTTTTAATAACCTTTATTTTCGAGAAAAAATAAACTAGGCTTACTAGTAAATATGACTAAAATACTAATTATCTAAAAACACCAATTATTTTTTAGAATTTTATTAAAACTAGTATTAATTAAAAAGAAAATCCATAAGATAGGATATTACCCAATATAGAAATAAAAATAGAAACTAAATATAAATGATTTAATTCTATTAAAAAATGTTGGTATTATTTTGGTAATCACCAAAGTTTATACACAAAGTTGCTCACATCATAATTTATTAATGTAAAAATAATTTTTAAATAATAATACATAACTAATAAATAAATTAGCTAAATGAAAAATCTTGTAATTAACATTCAAATAAAAGATATCATTTTTTGTAAATGTTAATAAATGTTGTAATGGTAATAAATGTTGTACAAATATATATTTTAATTAAAAATTAAAATGTTTGATCCACCTTTGAATTAAATGTATTGTAGTACAACAATTAATTGGTGTGCAAAACTGTAAGAAATCCTGCTTATATAAAACTCGTGGACATAACAAAAAATTTATTAGAAAATAAAGAATGATGGTACTGTCTTACCTTGTTAGATGTTTCAAAAATATATTAAACATAAATATGAAAGTGCTTAAAATAGAATAATAAAAGGTTTAATTAAAATAATAATCTTATATGGATATTTAAATAAACATTAAATTAAATTTAAATAAACACTAAGGCTTGCAAAATTTTGTATTTAAAAGATGCATTTAAAAGTTTAAAAATATTTAGGATATAAAAAAGATAAAAGATGTGATTTCATATGCAAAATTTATTTTTTAACAGTAAATTCATATAACAGAAAATAAATGATGCATAGATTGAGCATCCGTTGTTATATTACAAAAATATTACCAAAATTTTAAGTTTAATAAATTTATTTATTAATTTTAGTGAATAAAAAATAACAAAAATAAAGTTTTATTCATTTAAATGAAAGCTATAATAAATATAAAGAAAATTTTAAGAAGATTTTATAAATTTTCTAAGGTCAAAATAATGTAAAATATTTTAATTAATCGTTAATTCGTAAAAAATTATCTTAATATAAAAATACTAAATTTTACTAAAATAAAAATTACTAGATTATTATTGTAGGAAGATTAAAATGTATTTTTAAATTTAAAAATAAAAAAAGATGTCATGATTTAAAAAAGGAAATGAATGAGGATATTATGAATATAATATATTTATAATAAACATAATAAATATAATATCCGTTTATCTTCAACTTGATAATAATTTTTATAATCTGTTAGTTGTTATGCTAAAAATATAACTAGTATTACGATATATGCGAAAATTGGTGATAGTCACATGAAGATTTACAATAAAAATTTAAATTATTTAACAAAGTCAAAAGTAGTAAAAATAAAAGTTTAATAGCTAGCATAAATTACTATGTAGTTTTCTTAAAATTGAATATATATATCATATTAAACATATGAAAAGTAAGGCGAAATTCATGTATTTGATAGTTTGACAGGTTCTAATTCTCTACTCCCTGTACAATCATGTCAAATAATTATTCAAGTGACTTCAATTAATTATGTTTTACATATGGTTAGAACTAAATAAATTAAAATCATAATTAAGTAAAATAAAAAACTTAAAATATAGTGCTGCTTTATAATGTTATTATTAGAAGTTATATTCTATTATAATTTATTATATGTATTAATAAAGGATTTCAATCCTTTAAATGTCATTTAAAAATTTTGCTTAGTGTGTAAGTTAATTAAATAATATAATTGTTATATAATAAAGATGCGATATAAAGCATTGCAGCTAGCTTAATAGTGAATAAATTCATGCTTTAAATTAGAAAAATTATTACAGATATTCATAAATAATTTACATGAATTACGATGGGTTAAAAAAGTTTAAATATTTTTTAGCATTGTTAAATATAAAGATTTAACTTAAATTTATTTTCATTAAAATTAATTTCAATTTAATTTTGTTTATCCTACATATAATTATTGAAGAAATTTAATATAGAATTTTTAATATTGCTCTGCGTATTGATTATCAAAATTTACAAACTGTCTCTGCTAAGATATTTTTAAATCTGTGGGCGTTCTGTTGTCTGGCCGAGTTCATGTTGTTATTGCAGTTTCTAGTGAATATGAAAATTAAATTATCATAGTATGAACGTAATAAAGATAGAAAAAACATGTTCTATATAATAATTCTCATATTAATACTTAATAATATTCTAATTCTTAAGTAGATTCCAAATATTTGTTTTTATATAATTTAGTAGTAAAAAATCAGTATATTTTGAGAAAAATTTTTTGCTGTTTTTATTTAATTATAATTGTTTATTTAATATTTGTAAGGCTTTTATTAATTTACTTTGGTTGAATTTAGGTTGAATTTATTAAATTAATAGAAAATAGTGAGGCATATCACTTGTGACAAATTGTTAATTAATATTAAAATATGACGAATACTTGCAAAAAATGTAATAAATATTTAGATTTAGAAATGGCATTTGTGGATAAATAACTAAGGCTATTACTCAAATATAACTCGAATTATTATGCTAAATAACTAAAACTATAGGGAAAAAATACCTCCAAAAACAAAATGAAGTTAGAAGTTCTACAGGAAACGTCTCTTATTTTCGCAGATATATAAAAGGAATTGAAAAAATAATGGCACCTTTACACGAATTAACAAAAATATGAGATAGTATATTAGTTAAAGAATCATATTAAATTAATAATGTATATTTTAAATTAATAATAATAAACTCTATAGAATTTTCTATGAACTCAGTACTCCCCCCGAAAGCAAAATATCAAAACATTAATTTTAATAAAATTTTATAAAATCAATTTTAGTAAAATTTTTATAAAAATATATTTATAAATATATAAAATATATTTATCAATATATTAAAAATAAATTTATCAATATATTAAATTAGGTATGTTTTAATTTCAAGCATCCAACTATCTTTCTATAAATAATTATTTGAACTCCGAAAAGTATAAGATAAAACAATTTGTTAAATGAATTAATTGATTATAATATTTAAAATTATTAAATTATTATTTTTGATTATTAATTTTAAGAATAACGAAATTTAAAAATAATGAATTTATGTACAATATCTAAAAAATCTGAGAAACTTGGCTGCATATGATTAATAAATGGGTAGATTAATATAGATGATTAATACAAAATGATGATAATAATTTAAGTAATGAAAATTATACCAAAATAATTATTTAAATCTCTTATACGTTTTGAACCAGGAAGCACGGGAAAGTGGCAATTTTTATTGCATATTGCTTATAAATTCTGAAAAAATATAAACTAAATAATTCCACTAAGGTAAAACCGCTTAGTGTCTAAAATAATAAATTTTATATCTTTAGTGTGAAACTTTTATTTTTAGCTTAATGAAATTTTTTATAAGTTTAATTTTGGTATAATTTCGGAAAACGAACAAAGCTGAAATAGTTCGAATTATATGTCATTCGAAAGAGCTCGTCGAGTTGAGTCGAATGGTGGAAAAATTTTCGTGCGGACTCATAGAGGGGCTGAGATATAGGCCCCCGAAAATCGAAAACCATAGGGGGGACCAAGCACTTTTTTGGGGTGAAAAATTCGAAAATGCAAATTATACCTCATTCGAAAGAGTTCGTCGAGCTGAGTTGAATGACACCAAAATCAACCAAATCGGACTTGATTTGACAAAGTTATGATCTTTTCTTTTAGCTCCTTACCTATGGCATTTGTGGAGATTTTTGCTGCTACGAGGCCCAAAATACGTCCAGAGCAAGGGAGATAGGAATAGGTTTATGTTACGCATTTTTCAACAAATTGTCAAAGGTAAAAGACTACTTTACAGTTTTCGCATTTGTTCTGAAAAAAACTTTTTAAAAGACTATTTAAAAAGAAAAGACAATTTATATACAAAGAATCTCAAAGTTTCTTCCGTTAATGTGATTTGAGGATATTTAATTTAAAATCTGTTAATAAATCTCGAGAAAAATTTTAAACAAAGTAAAGCAAAGGTCCACTACATATGTATAAAAATAAGAAAAAAAAAAAATTTTAGTTAAAGCAATGTTGCTTTTTTACTTCTCCAATAACAATAAAAAATAAATATCTTCATTTAAAAATATGTAAATCTTAAAATAAAATTTTTTTAAAAAGAAACACTAGAAATAATAAAAAAGCACACTTAAAATTGAGAAATAAAAAATAAGAACTGAAACAAAGTAAACAGTTTTAAAATGTTTACTTAAACATTTTGAGATTCAATTTTTAAACGTTAAAAAAATCTTTTTAAATTATCTAATCTATATTAACTTAGAAATCTTCATATTTTCGTCGCTTATAATCCTGCCCATATAATTTTTTGATCTCTTATTTTTTACTAAAGTTAATCGTGTCCTTTTATATATTTTTTAATATCCAGATTTTAAAATTTAATTAAAAAATTTAATTGATATATTCGGACTCGGATAAGGACCAGAGAATAAATCTTTAACAAAAAATTTATTTAAAATTTAAAGGTATTTAAAATCTAAAGATTAAGGAAATGAACAAAAAACAAATCATTTGTCGGTAGAGCAACAAAGATTTAAAAGTGGGTAACCGGCACAACACAAAGTCCTTAAAATAAAAGGACATTAAAAATCAGAAAATCGAGAAATTAATTAATTTGTCAGCTTTGTAGAGCAATTATAATTCTTTTGAAACTTTCATTAATTCATCAAATTAAAAATTAATTAACTATAAAAATTAATTCAGCAAACCTATAAAACATGCCTATTATTTTATAAGAAATAATAATTTTCAATTTTAATGTCTTCATTAAGTTTGTTTATACATATAATTTAATAAAAAGTGTTTAAAAATGACCGAACAATTGAGGTAACTCGAGATACATCATTTTTATAGACAAATTAAATTACAAATTATTGAAGCAAAGTGTATTTTTCACTAAAACCAAAGACCAATATGAAAAAATTCCTCTTAGTTTTTATCATTAGGAAATAAAAGATATTTAGTTTAGCAACTAAAAGTAGATTAGCACCAATAAAAAATAAACTCACAATTCCGCGTTTAGAATTAATGGCAACCGTAGCAGGAAAAAGATTGTCGGATCATATAATAAAAGAAATTGATTTAAATATTATAAAATTTTCATTTGGAAAGCTCAAAATGAATTGTATATTCGATTCTTTTAACGAATATTGAAGAAGTGTAAAAATTTGTAAAAAATAAAATAAAAATTTTGAGAGAAAACAAAGAAATTGAATGGATAAAAAATCCATCAGATATTGCGTCACGAGGTTGCACTAAAAAAACTTAAGGATTATAAATAATAATGGAACAACTTCTGTTATATTAATTTTCAAAAGAAAGACTACGAGTTAACACAAATTTTTAATAATGAATGTTTAGGAACACATTCTTGGACTTAAGATGTATATTTTTATAAACTAACTTTTTAATAATGTTTTAATACACTAAGATAAATTAAACAAAATAAAACTTGTTGATTCTCTAATTTGGTGGTTTAAATTAAACATAATAAAATTTTCTACAACTTAATTGGGAGACTTTAAACTAAACAATATTAGACTTGTTTGTGGATGCAACAATTTTTCCATTTTTATTATAATCTAAAATAGTTAATAAAATAGTTAACATTCCAACAATAAAAAAAATAATTAATTAATTAATTATATGATAAAAAATTATAAAATGATTATAAATTATTGTAAATATAATAATTGATGATATTTTTACCAGACAATTTAAATTTGCTGAGAACGATATATGACATCATATTTATAAATGGCAAAACAATTCAACTTGACCTTCACAATCTAGTTTAATTTTTATTAATTTCGACCAATCATTTAAAAATTAAATTATTATATAAAAGCTTTAACTGAATAATTGTTATCTTAAAAATAGTAAATCAAGAAAAGATATTTTAAGATTAAACATATACAAGGTTTGACGTGAATTAAAATAAATAAAAGCTATAATTTAAAATAGTATTTTATTATAATTTTATGTTATTAATCATAATCTAATTAAAAGCTAATAATTTACGAAATACAAATTTTTATATCTAAGTGTTTTATAAAATTAATTAACATGTTGTTCAGAAAATGTAAAAAAATATACGTCTATAATACGTATACTGAGAATAATATTACTCTCAAAATATGTACATATATATTAAAAAATTAGTTTTTAGACTTAGTGTCTAAAAAATTAAAAATAAAATAATAAAAAATAACATTATTTGATTTTCTATAAATTAATTAAATATTAAGCTCACGAACGTACTGCTTTAGAAGAAGCAAAAATATGAAAAAATTAAAAAAATTGTTCAGGAGTCTGAGGAAAAGAATGGACCAATTGTTATCGACATTGATGTCTGGGAAACCGAATCTCTTTCATCATGTGGGTCTTTTTAATCTGAAGAGCGCAAATAAATAAAATTAAAATATAATCGGATTAAAAAAATTTAAATTAAAAAAAATAAATTTTTTGTTGTCTCACTAAATTAGACGTATAACTCACTAAATTAGATAACTCTCTAAATCAACATAAGCATAAGAAATCAACTTATACTACATAAGTTTTTTGTGTTTTACGGAATTTTGGACAATGGAATTCTCAAATTAAAGGAAGATCTGAAGATTAATTCAATTGTAATCTTTTAACATCAATAAAGAAATTTAATTTGAAGACGTGTATTTATTTATTAAGACATGTAATTATTAATTATCATTCAATTGTTATTTTATCAATATAAAAATTAAATAGGATTAAATTTAATAAAATTATAAATAAATTTTATGTATATAATTTATTTAACTCATTATTATATAAATAATTATATAGATACATCATGGAACTAAATTATTTTTAAACTTTTTATTTTAATTTTAAGCTTATAATCAAAAAAATTAGTTTAGAAAAATTTAACTTTGATTTAATTTCAAAAACAAAGGAGTTATTATAAAAGCTAATTGATTAATAAATTTATGTAAGTTATAAGTTATATCAATTATAAAAAATATAAAAGTTAAAAGTTATGTAGGTAATTATTAAAGTTATGTAATACATAAGTTTAACTATGTTCAATTTATACTTCGTGCCTATCAAAAAAAGTGTACTATAAAATTTTCCTTATGCTTAGATTCTAAATATATTATAAAAAAAGCCCCCGCGGTTAAAATATTCCGAATTTTTGCATATTTTTCTATATCCTCCTTTTCAATAATGAAGCCCCCGCTTAGTTTAATTTTTACAGATTCCGAATTATTATCTAAAGATTAAAAAATTGACGAATCAATTGAAGAAAATTTAATGAATCATTACTTTTTTATTTTGCTAAAAAAGCATTTACAAATTTGATTTGAAAAAAGATTAAAAGAGGCTAAAAGAAAAACTAAAATAGATATCGATTTAGCTTTGCCAAATGATTCTTTGTACGGATCAAATGAAGATGTTAATAAATTTTGTAAAGAAAAGCGACTTCACAATAAGTCATCTCTAAATCGTTTTGGTTTCAACAAGAATGGAATAATTAAAAATTCAAAAATATTAATTCAAAAATATCTAATATCTAATAATTTACGAAATACTAATTTTTATAACTAACTGGTTTATGAAATTAATAAACCAGTTTTTAGAAACTGTAAAAAATATACGTCTATAATACGTATATTCAAAATAATATTTCTCTCAGAACATTAATTATTTTACGCCTAGTTTTGAAACGCCTAGTTTTTACGCCTAGTTTTGAAAAAAAAAGCTATCGAAATAATGCTAGATTTATATCCATGTGATATTAAAATCATTGTATTTTAAAAAAATGTATCAAAATAGCCAATTAAATATAATGATAAATAAGCCTCTCTCATATCATACAATTATTCGAAGATGCAGTATTAAAAAATACATGTTTTACAAATACATGTTTAATATGTACATGTATTAAAAACAAATTTGTTCACAAATCTAGTCGAGAAATACAGTGGTATAATTAGTACGATAAAAAAATATATTGATTTAAAAGACTGGTTTGGGTTCACATACGTTAGTTAATAACGATACGGAAGGTGTTTATCTTAGGTAATTTCTAGCAAGATTTGTTTAATTTTATTTAATATATTTTTATATATTTAATATTTATCGTTTAATTAAAAAATATAGTTTAATTTATAAAATAAGTGTTATTTTAATAATTGTTTATTTGAAATATAAAATAAATTTTCATACATGCACTTGAGTATTTGTAACATGCACTTGAGTACATGCACTTGAGTATCTGTAATTTGTTCCTAGGAACGGGGAGTCTCCCCCTTAAATATCTATATATTGTTAATAAATTCATTAAAAAATTGCCTTTAAATATTATAAAATAAATTCAGGTTCACTAATAATTATTTATAAATTCATTAAAATTTAATTTAATATGACTTTTTATCTCTGTTTCTATCTTCATATGTTCAGACTTTGCGACAACATAATGTCTTTAGAATAATGTGTCGGTTCTAGGATGATCAAGGATTCGTAATGATTTTACATTACAGCAGATCTTTATCTTTATTTTCTTCGGATCAAATAGCAAAGGCTTAATGCTTGAATTGACGATTTCAATGTCGTCTTAAATTTTTAATAGCGTAATTAAAATAAAATTAAAATACATACGAAAATCCATGTAGAAAAATCCATAAAAATAAAACGAAAAATCCATATATTCATTTAGTTTATAATCCATCAATTACTTTATCATAGACATATCATCAGATTTATTTTATTCTTCTTATGGTATAATACAATTGTAATAGTTTTCGATAATTCTTAGTTTTAAATGTAAAAATATGAAATATAAATGATCCTAATATTCCATTTGTTTATGTGATTTACTAATTAGAAATATAATATTTATTAATAACTATATTTATTATATAATAAAATTATATACAAATATAACAACTTTATTCAAAATATTGTTAAAATGATAAAATGCAAGCTTGCGAAGCGATATGGGTAGCTTTTGCCATTACTATTTAAATAATATTTTTAGGGAAGTTCATAAATAATAAAAATAATAAAATTCTGTAATAAATTATCGTATATGTTTAAACATTTATTTTAAAATTACGTAAAACAAAACGTATATTATTAGGAAAAAATAAATTAGGAAAGTTTAGACAAATTTATTTAATAAACTTAAAAAATTTAAATATAAGAATTAATTATTTATGGAATATTAAAAAATCTTGCAATCAAAATATTTAGAAAAAATAAATAAGGAAAACATACAATATAAAAAGTATTGATAATCTAATAAATTAGACTTTAGAAAAATGATGGGGAGCGTACGCTAATGCTATCAATAAATAATAATGAATGCAATTTTGTCGTTTTTAGCCGAAAAATATGGTAAATATTTGAAAATTTGAAAACTTTATATAAATATTCATAAATAATTAACATTATTATTTAAATTAAAAGACCACTTTTTAAATATACATTATTAGTTATGTTGCATAAAAATTATTTAATATTTGAATATAATTAAAATGTACTTTTTGATCTAGCGATGTAATGAAAAAAATTTTTGAAAAATAATGGATTATAATAAAAACCAACTACATAATGTAGTTGGTTTTTTTGTTTGTTTATTTACAGAGAAGAAAGAAAAACGGTTCGTATAATCGAGACAAGAAGAGCAGGATATGACAAGAAGCAGCAAATGCTATGCAGTTTTTATTAAAAAATTTTGTAAAAGGATAAAATTTAAATTAAATTTGTTTATAAAATAATTTTATAAAACTAAACTTTTATATTAGAAACCAAAACTAAAATTCCGTTCAGAATGTTTCATTTTTTAGGATGTTCTTTCCATCTGGGATGTTCATTCCATCTGGGATGTTCATCCATAGTTTATTATGTATTGTTTGAATACTAAGATAAAGAAACTGTTCAAGTATAATTTTAATTAAAAATTTTAAGAGTTAGCAGTAAATTAGTTTTATGTTACGAAAAAATTTTTACTATATAAAATTTTTATTTTTATCCGTTTTGATACAAGTTATTCATGTTAAAAAATTATTATTTTATTTCAAGCAGCAATGCGGAAAAATATTTATATGAGAATAATCAAAATAAGCAAAATTAGACTAAACCTGAATAAGGATAAATTTAAACTTTAGAAAAGTTAGTCAAATATTAAATACTTTATTAATTTGGAGAAAAGGAAGAGAAATAAAATAATATATATTGTAATTTGAAGAAAGGAACAAGAAGTTAGTCAATTACAAAAATATAATGAGGAATATTAACAATCAAAATTCGATTTTTTTCTATTAATTTTTATAATGAAAGTCTTATTTAAAAAATAATTAGACAAATATAATAATTTAATGGGATAAGCCCAAAACAACGTGTGACCATAAATTGCTTCAAGATAACCGAATCATAACAAATTTAGTATTAAACGATTCCCAAAATTGATAAGGCAAACTCTAACAACTTAAAGAAAGCCGTCTGACGGTTGCATAAAGGTTTTTAATTCATATTTATGCAAACTAAAATATCGTTCCGTTATTTAAATTTGCCTTAATTTATTATTAGGATTTTTAGAGTTTCATAATGTTTTTAGGTAACACGTAAAGGTTCATGTGTTGTCGTAAATTATAGTAAATTTCTAAATGTATTTCTGTTTATATTTTTTTTTTATTTTTGATTGTATTTATATTTTTTATCATAAGGTTAAAAATATGATTTGTAAATCTTAACTACGTTTTTTAATGTTTAATAAGAAAATAATCCTCCGTAACAACACTTAAAGGGTGGAAAACAATTCCCAATCCTATGACATCCCCCTCAGAAAAAAATAATTTATCCAATCTAATCGATCCGTGCTTGGTATAGGAAATATTAGTTTTATCTTCATCATTCCAAAAAATACTTTGCATCGTTTCTTTATTTATAATTGTTTAATATGAGATCTAGGAATGTAGAAGTGGAATGATTGTAGATGATTTAGTGCATGTGAAATTTTGTACACGATATTAAGCTGTTAATAAAGGATATGATAAAAATTTAATATCATATTATATGAAAAATATTCAGATTTATTGTGCAATTTAATATCATATTATATGAAAAAATATTCAGATTTATTGTGCAGTTTTATCTTCATCATTCCAAAAAATACTTTGCATCGTTTCTTTATTTATAATTGTTTAATATGAGATCATTCCGTTACTTTGACAATTTTGAGAGAAGCTAGGGAAAATATTTAAGATATTTAAAGAGATCGGTGATCTGGATCGGACATAATGGTAATTAAATTATAAGTTAAAATTATATTTATAGATTTTTATCTTTATATATTTTTTATCTTTCTTTTGGTAATTCCGGCATTTCAGGTAAGGCAAATATAGGAACATTGATTTTTGATATTTTTTACAACCTCTTATGCACTTTTTGACCTCTTTTTTAGCAGATGGAATCCAAAATTTGCTCAGAATATCTCCTAAAACTGAGACAACCCCCGAAGAAAATTATTTTTTTTTAATACATACAATGAAAATATTTATTTTTAAATGTTTGTTTTGTATTTTTGCAATTTTTTAATAATTTCATTATTCATTAAAATTGTAATAAACTAATATGTAATATGTTTTGGCCAAAACTTCCAGAACTTGTCAAAACGTTTGAACAACTCTTATTTATTAATTTCATTATTAATAGTGCTTAAGCTGTGAGCTTCTATATTAGATTATTCCGTATCTTGCTTCTGTTAATTCTATATGCATTTCTCTAATTTCTTTATCCAATAGAATTATAATATGGCAGATATTCATACGTATTTATACAGGAAACGAAACATAATTAATTTTATTAATAATAAATATAAAATTAAAATATATAAAATTAATATCCTTGTACTTCAATTCCTTGTACTTTCAATTTTACCAACAAAATATAAGCCAAAGTGTAATTTATCTTGATTTATGCAAATGTCTTTAAAGAACAGGGCAATCGAACTTATTAATAAATTATTCGGTATTAATAATAAATTATTTAATTTTAGAAATTTTTTTAGTTATACATAATAATTTTATACTTAATAGTTTAATAGCTTATAATGTTCTTGTTTTATGTTTTAATATAAGTTTAATTAATTTTTTATTCTTATGAATTATGAGTAATATTTCCAAAAAAACAAGTTTATTAAATAAGAAATTTTTTCCCGCTCGCAAAATTAAGTTGATTGATGGGTAGAAGAAATAATTTTTAAATAAAATACTTTTGGAATATTTTTAGAAATACTTTTTTGGGAAGTGTAGGTTCCGCTTTTTTCCGTTTTTTTCACATTTCGTTTTTTATTTTTTCCTTTCTAAAAAATTTAGTCCTGCAGTTTGTTTTTATAACACAATTACTTGTACTAACTATTCAAAATGAATCAAAAATTTCTATAATTTATAATTTTATTATTTTCATGAATTTGCATTTACTGCAATGAGATTTAAAAATTCTTTCAATTAATTTTTTAAATTTTTAGCGATTTTATTTGGCTTTTATATTTTTTTCTTTTCTAAATTAGTTTCAAATAATTTAAGTCGAAATGTTTACAAAAATTTTTAATTCATTTTTTTCTGTTTATTTTTTTCTATAAATTTAAATGCAGCAACTGATGCTGAAACTTACACACTTTCTGAGGTTTTTTCCTTTTAATTTTAAATGAAGAAAAGTAATTTAAGTCAAAGGTCAAAAAATCTTTAAATTCTGCTCGAATATTGACATATAAATTTAATCTTTCCCTGGTATTTCTAATTATTTAAAAATATTATTTTTTTAGTACGCAGACGAAAATATGGAAGTTGTAATTTCTATAATTAAAAGTTTATTAATTTATTAAATACTTTATCATTCTTTAAAATTTGCATTTTTGCATGCGTGAGCCAAATATAAACCATTTCTAGAGTCAATAATTATATTTTTAACATTTATAGATTTTATGTATAAGATGAGCACAAGATCATCTCATAGTACGGCAAAGAATAAATTTTTTAAATGTATTGTCATGCTATTTGATTTAATGTCACTTATTTTATAGCAAATTAAAATTTTATTAATCACCAATAGTTGACTATTTTTGTTGTTGTTCGATTTGATTTATTTTTTGCATATTTTAGTTTTATTATCTTTGTAAATGTATTATTTTTTGTTGATTTATTAATTAAATCAATATTATCTTGTCCAGTCGAAAATATTATCTAAATATTCATATCTACTGTGTAGGATTTTTAAAAAATAAAGGTTGAGTCCGTGACCTTTTCCAAATAAATTTCACAAACACACAAATAAAGTGTCTTTTACTTTTCTCTTTAAAATAAAATAAACAACAAACTAATGAACATTAAAATGGGGAATGTGGGGTTTACAAAATAAAGAGAGAAGAATAAATAAACATATGGGGAAGTTAGAGGGAAACGAGAGGAATTTTAATACTATTTCTTTTTGGGCACGACATCCCGCCAGCTTCAGATGACGGCGTCCTCGACGTCAGGTTTCTTCAACATTCGGCTGTGCACGGCTGATTCGAAAGGCTTGGGGTGGCGAAAATAGTTCAAAGATATAATCTGAGATTGTATCTGAAATTCATTCAAAAACCCAGGTCGCCGAGACCGGTTTAAATTTCTTATTTTGATGGGTACCCTTGCCAAATCGATGAAAGTCATTGCCATTTGGGATGTCTGGATCACCTGCTTTGTCTCTGGGACAAATTTCAAGTCCTCTTTTGGTTTCAAATCCTGCAAAAGTCGTCGTTTCTCTTTCAAAAAATTTCTAAATTGTCTAGAGGCTCTTATCAGCGTGATCAGTTTTTTCAAGTCAAGGCGCCTCCGAACTCCTGACAAAAATCGTCCCTTGATTTTTCGTTTTCACTATCCAAATTTTTCTTGTTTCTTTGCTCTTCTTTTCATTTTTGAATTAATTTTCTTTATAGCAGAAATTTTTAGTAGCTTCATCTTTGAATTAAGAATAGAATATTTCTCAGAAAAAGAATATTCCTCAAATCCAAATTTTATATTCAATATTAAGAAAATTTTTATTTTGTTAGAAAGTAAGTTCATGGTAGGAGTTTCTTTGCTCTTCTTTTTTCTCGTTTATATAAATTTTCGTTTATATACATTACATTAACTTCTTTTATTAAATTATTTATGAATTAGTAGGTTATAATATATTAAGTTAGATTGTGTGACGATTTTATTCAATTAATATGTGTATTTCTATCTGTTGTCGCATAAATTCCATTCTCATTCTAATCTCTGGGGTAAAACTTATTTTTATATAAGTAACTTATTAACACATTTATTAAATTACTTTTTAAAGTAGCTAACTAGCAATCGTATATTTTAAAATAATTTATTTCGAAATTTAAATTTAAAATTTTTTACTGTATTATTATTAATATCTATGATTCCGACGAAAGTTGTTTTTGCTTCCATAAAAATTTATTGCTTCCATAAAAGTTTTCCAATGCACTAAATGCGCCTGAAAGTCTTCCTTGCGTTCCATTTAAGTTGTTTTTATTAATATTCTGTCTAATTGCTGATGTTTGATAATATTAAATAAAAATTGGTGCATTCAATAGACTTTGCTTAATTACATTATATATAATAAAACTAAATTTGTTAAGCCTGTCACTTGTTTAAAAAGACAATACCGTATTTTCAAAATAAATAGTTTATTATAATTTCGTATTAAATTAAATATCTTTCTGAATTATCCAAAATGCACTAACAAATTGCTCAAAATAAAATTAAAAATTTTTTATGTTTTCTAATTATGAACTTTTTTCTAATTAAGAACAAATGTTTGTTCTAATATATAGTATTGTTAAATCATCCAAATGTTCGTATTCAATCCATGCTCTTATGCATCCATCACAACTATCTCCATAATATTGATCATTTACTCTCGGTACAAATTAAGGGTTCATAATAATGTATATATGTATATTAGGACTAAGTATTTTAACAATATTTTATTTTTTATAAATGTTATGAATTCACCATGAATACATAATTAAAATTACTGTCAAATTATTAATATATTTTATAAATATTTTATAATCTATGTATAGTTGTGCTATAAAATTTTTATTAAAAATAATTTAAACATTTCATTATAATTTTCACATTAAGATCCATTTCTCTTCTTCAAAGTTGTTAATATTCTTCCGAAAAATACATTAAATTTAGTCAAAAAATATTTTTAATTTTTTTGACTATCAGTATTATTATAAACATCAGTATTATTCTAAAATAAATTTAAAATATAAAATAAATTCAAAAATATAATAGTTGATAATATTAAATTAAATTCAAATATCAATAATATAAATTAAATATAAAATAAAAAAAAATATCAATAATATAAAAAAAAAATTAATTAAAAAAAAATCTACTATTTTTGAACATGTCTTTAGGCTATTTTTTATTTTCAAGCATTTTAACTGAAGAATCGTAAAATTTCTTCATTAGTTAACCAGCACTTGAATGTTTCAGGCAGAATCTCGGTGGCAAAAAATACAGCTAATCAGTAATAAAAATTAAAATTTTCATTTTTAGATGCTTTTATAAAAAATTAATGCTTTTTTCAATAAAGCCAAATAAGGAATAAAGTCAAAGAATGTTTTTATCAATGGGTAATGTTTTTTTAATAATAAAAATGAATAGAAGGATATACTACAGCCATTGTATATGCTACCACCCTCTACACGAACTTTAATTTTCTCTACTTTTTGTTTGGTTTCCTTATTTGGCTTTATTGAAAATAACTTCTATATGAACGGCTAAGGAGTTTGTCGATGTAAATAAAAAAATTAATTCAAAATATAGAAAAATTAATAGAAGAGAAAATTTATGTAAAATATATGAAGAAAATTTTAAAAAATATAGTATATATAAACATCCAAATTTCGAACCACTCATACAATTTAAGAAATCAGAACTTCATTTGTAGCTTGGGTATTTGACATTTATGGTTTTGTACATCTATCTGTTTGAAAAATATGTCATTGAATGTTTTTATAAATGGGTAATGTTTTTTAATGTATTTTTATGTTTTTCTTTTTTATACAATCACAGCTTCATATGTATCCTATCCGGCCCTCCTTGTAAAAGATTAAAATGTCGTTGTTCCTTGAAATTTATTGCACTACTCGACACACACGACAGTATTGATTTATAATATATATTTTGTAGCGTATTAAATTCAATCAATTTTTTCACTATTATATTTTTTGAAAAATTAAAGACTTTTGTACAATAAGAGAAATTCATAGCATTAAGATATTTAAAATAAATAGTTGAAAGTAATAAGCAAATTAAATTTAAAAGCGGATATGCAAGTGGAAATTCAATTTGCAGAAGCTGAAGATAGATCTAAACAGTTCGTTTTGGATAAGGGGAATTAGGAGGACACGATCAATTAAAATAATATAGAAAAATATAGTTAAAATTATATATGAAATTTGAATATATGTAAACATTTATTTAAAATATAAGATATTCGATTAAGAAAATTATATTGTTATTCTATTACTACTAGTCTCCTACGAATTAATATATAAATGCAGATATATTTTATTGTAAAAAAATAACTAAAGCAGGAAATTTACTGAGTAATAAGCAAATTAATAGATTTCTGTAATTAAAAGTTTATAATAATTATTAATTAAATTATAGACTATCTTTTTAAATGAAATAATATAAGTGATATCTTATTAGTTTCTGTTTTGTTCAACTTAATGAATTTAAAATAAATCTCATGAACTCTCTTACTTATCTCATGAACTCTCTTACGTATCAATGAGTTAATAATATAAGTAAAGAAGTGATATAATTCAGAAGGTATAGTGAATAATGTCAATCGTATTTATGATGAGAGATTAGAACTTGCTAAAAACTATGAGATCGAAATTTATAAAAGTAAGTTATACAATAAAGGACATTTTTCATACATTTTACTTCAGTAAATTTAATTGCAAGATAGACTACATTAACTTTAATTGCAAAAATAATTACTCAATTATAGAAAATAAGTTTAGAAAGTAACTATACAGAAATTAAGTATATATAAAAATACTGATTATAATAGTTTAAATACATAAAATGTTGGAGAATTTTATTAATTAGCAAAGCTTACACAAGATTCCAGTCAAAAAAAATTTTTATAAATTTATTAAATTGCTGATACAACGATGAATATAGTCAATAGAAAAAATATCTGTTAAGAAATAGAAGATTTGTTTAGATGGATATGAAGATGCACAAAAAATTGAACTTAAAAACAATTGAAATTAATAAAAGTTTTCCAAAAATATAATACAACAGTTTCTGATTATTATTTTTGTTGCAATTATTTTTGTATATGTAATTTATTATATGTACTATTATATTATATTATGAATTTTTGTAAAGGAGTATTCGGATACTACACAAAAAATTATCGGTTAGTAAAAAATATCTATCAAATACTTATGTTCCACATTAAAATCAGATATTACCCTAAATATTCACACTGTCCTGGTTCTTCGAATTCATATATTGAGAATTATGGCCTGATAACTGTTCATTAATTAATTAATTTATTGGATTCAGCAGTGTTTTGCTTCAATAATATTTTCTGTTTGTTATTGACTAAAATGATTTATACCAGGGTTTCGATCTCGAATTTTTAAAAATCCGCAAAATTGATCGAAAAAATCCGCATTTTAAATTATAAAATAATTAAAAAAATATGCGATAGCTCATCTTCCACTATATTTCTTAGCAAATTTTTTTGTAATAGCACATTTTTTCTATTATAACATATTTTTTGTTATAAGCTTTTGTAGATAAATAAAAAATTCTATTTACACATAAATAACATTATTTTCTATTAAAGTCAAGCGGAGAAAAAATGTCATCGAGTGATTCTTCTTTTAGGCTCCCTGAGCCGTTTTATTTAATTTTTTAATGTTAATAAAATTCATTAATAAATATTAAACAAAATATATAGGTCTAACAATGATCACACAAATTTTATCGAAAAAATACATATGTAATTAATTTATTAACATTAAAAATATCAATGTAAAGTATTTTAACAAATGTCTATAAATTTTTAACAATATCATGACTAATTTAATTTAAATATTTCTTTTAACATGAAATTTAACATTATATTTTTAATTTAATTATAACTAACATAATAACGCTACACTACAAGATGAATCTATAATTAAAAAATGCATATTAAGTTTAACTTAAGTAAAAAATGTTTTTTAAGTAAAAAAAGGATTTTTAACATTAGAATAAAAATCATGAATCATCTAAACAAATTTAAAATATAAAACGCCAACATTTAATTAAAAAATTTATTGTCATTAGGGTCTAGCAAAAAATAGGCAATATTCACTTAAAATTTTGATAAATTAAAAAAAATATGATGTACATATTTATTTAAATATTTAAAATTATTCAAATTTACTAAATTATATAAACTTTAAATTACAGATAATTGTTTGAAAATTAGCTGATTTGAAATTTAGCTGAACAGTAGTTTTAAAATTTAATCTTTTCTAATTCCAATTTTAGTGGATCCACTAAAATTGGAATTAGAAAAGATTAAATTTAAAACTACTGTTTTTTTATTCTACTCTTGCTTTTTTGATTCTTTTGAATAAAATTTCTTCCTTTGAAATTTTAATGTTAATTCTTTTGCATAAAATTACTTATTTTGGAATTTTAATATAAATTCAATTTAATTAAATTTTTAAAGTTTTTATCCAATAAAAAATAAATAAAATAATTTTAAGCAAAAAATGAAAAATTATATACTTTTCGATTGATTATTTAAAAAGAGCAGGCAAATTGAAAGTGAAGACAATATCTCTAATGAAGGATATATTATATATTACGGCCAATGTAAATAGTATAGGGGTCAAGGTTGTTTAGTTTAATGAAACTTTAAGACAACGATTTTTTATTAAGTTGAAAAGTTAAAAAAAAAATGGGTGAGTAGTTAACCCAACCCCCGAGTCGTGGGGGGGCAGAGGGGTCCGTGAAATTAATCCCTAATTAATTCCATGTAATTACCTCTCTAATTAAACCCAACCTAAAGGTTTAGGAACATCCGGTATCAACCCAAAGGGTCTTATCAGTGATAACTGATATAAGTTAAAAGTGTACGTGTAATTACCAATTAATTACATGTAATTAGTACACTAATTAGAGCCAACCTAAAACACATCCGGTATCAGTTCAGGGACCCGTAAGACCACAAGGTTTAGGTCCCTTTCCCCCAAAAATTTTTAATATTTATTTCCTTTTCCTTTTCAGAAATTTTCTTTTGATTTTCTTCTATTGTATTTTTTCGCGCAGCGTGCGTGTAGTTTTCTTTTAGGTTTTTACAAATTTGTAGGTCAGATTAAAAAACTTTTCCTTTCTTTGGAATTTTTTTAAATTTTCCTTTTGTATTTTTGTTCGCGCAGTGTGCGAACATCTTTATTTTTTAAAATTTTCTTTTGTAAATTTGTAGGTCAACTTAAAACTTTTCCTTTTTCTTTTGTATTTTCTTATGAATTTTTAAAAATATTAAGGTCATCTTAAAATTTTTTCCTTTTTCTTTCAATTTTTAAATCTTTTCTTTTGAATTTTTAAAAGTTCTGGGTCATCTTAAAAAATTTCCCTTTTCTTAAAAAATTTTAACTTTCCTTCAATTCCGGTCAACCTGACCTAAAAACTTATTTCTTTTGTGAACAAAAGAGATTAAAAATTTTTAATAAAAATTTTTTTGAAAGGGAAAAGAAAATAAAAGGATAAATAGTGAAAATGAAAAAAAATAGATGAATGAATAAATATAAAAATGGAAATTAATAAAAATTAAATAATTAGAAATAAATAGAGGTTAAAATAAGAAATATTAAAATATTGTACTGATTTCCTCCGTCTGCTCCAACCTATCATCTTTGTCTACATTGCTGTCTGATTGTTTTATCTCTTGGTTGTTAACCCCGGTACTACAATATCCCTTCTAAATAAAATATTATAAAAATTTTCCAAAAATTGGGTCAAATTTTCAAGGTTATTATGAAAAAGTTTAACCTAGTTAAGAAATTTCTTTAAAACTCCAGCTGTGCTTTAATTTGAGAATCCTTTTAATAGGTGGAGCTAGAACGGAAGTATAAAAAGCCAAGGATTTTATCTGGAAAAATCATTCTACTGTTCAACACCTACATTTCGAAACAAAACAAACTTTCATCTTTTTCAAACTTTTTTTTAAATGTTTCCTCCACCCTCCAAAAAATTTAAGAATTTTTCAATTTCACATTTGTTAGGCTCCCAAACTAATAATCCCTTTGTGAAGAAGCTTGGTCACGAGACCAAGTTTAGCCGTAAATTTAATGCGTCCAAAGTCTCTACTAGGTTCCTAATTTCTGACCTCCCCAATGACCCTGAATCACTTCTAGCTGGGATTTTCCAAAATACCATCGACGAAGCTCTTCAAGAGAGTCGTCAATGGGGGGTCGAACCCGACCAACTAGGGTGTATAATATCGAGTCAGAACCTCGACTCTGACATCTGGATTCCAGTGAGGGAAATCACCTCAAACACGATTGATTCAATCTTGAATCAATTCCTCAAGGTCGCCCAGAGAAGAAACAAGATAATGGTATGTTATGGGGGGCGCCTTTTCTAGTTTCGGTTTCTACTATCCAACGAAGTAACACCCCCCGTCGAGTACATGGACGTGGAAAAAATTCATCATCAAAACAACTTAAAATCAACGACAAATCTCTAATTAAAATTCGAAACAACGACAACTATTGTCTATTCTACTCTTTGATTGCCACCTTCATTTATGCAACATGTCTATGGCCCAAATGGAAATTCTACGACTACTTACACAATAGATTCGGCATGGCTAACCGATTCAAGAAGGACACAATGGATCTTATGGAAAGTGTTGGTGCAACCATTGACAAGGACAGCTACGATGCAGAGGAATGGATCCCATCTGTGGTTGAATATTGGAATTTACTGAATAAAGGATGGTTTAAAGTTTTTATATTTGGGGATTTAGGGGAAAAACCTATTTATAAATATGGCCCCGATAATTTTGATACCCCAATAATTTTGTTTTATAATAAGGAACATTTTGACGGGGTTCGTAGGGCTAGCGATCTTTTTGGGGAACTCTATTGTCTATCGTGTGAAAGCGTTTATAATAGGAAATCAAACCATTCAATTTCGTGTAAATCTAGATGTTCTAACTGTTCAAGGGTTGGCCCAGGTTTCCCATGTAAAAATTTAAATGATTTCTTTGAACATTGTAATGGTTGCGGGAAAGAGTTTAAGAATAAAGATTGTCATACCCACCATATCACCTCAAATTTCTGTAGTTCCTCCAAAAATTGTGAAAAATGCGGGGTTATCTGGGATGTCAAGGATAATAATAGGAACGGAAGGGAGGGTCATATTTGCTCTGAGCGTTATTGTACCACCTGCGGTAGTTACCACGATCCCAAGAGGGGGTGTTACATAAAGCCCCTTGTCATTAAACCCCCAAAGGCGTACCGAATAGTCGCCTTTGATTTTGAAACAATGCAGCACCGTGATGGGGAAAAGGGTAAAATTCACGATGTTAACTTTATAGGGGTAAAGGTAAATTGTCCCGGGTGTATCACTAATGGACCTGACCCTGATTGCAGTGTTTGTGGTGAACATAGGACGATAACCTTCTCAGCGAGATCTTTCCAAAACACACCTGTTGACATTCAAAATGTCACAGAAAATCCCTTAGAAGAATTTGTATCATGGATTATCGATTCTTCCGTGACAGACACGGTTGCCTTCTCACACTTTGGGGGTAGATTTGATATGGTATTAGTTTTTAAGGAATTGTTTCTTAGGGGGTTAACTCCGGATATGATTAAAAAAGGTAATAAGTTATATGAAATGAAGGTAAAGGTTGGTAAAAAGAATTGGGTCATTTTTAGGGACACTTTTAATTTAATGCCCATGTCCCTTGCTTCCTTGGTCCCTGCCTTTGCACTTAGTGTAGAGGACAAACCTTTCTTTCCACACATGGTAAATCGACCGGAAAATTATGGTAAGGAAATTTTTCCGGTGAAGGAGGATTACTTGGCTGATGGGATGATGCCCGAGAAGAGAGCTCAATTTGATAAATGGTATGAAGAACACAAGAATGAACCCTTCAATTTGGATGAATCCCTGGCATCATATTGTACCAACGACGTGGAAATTCTTATGGCTGCTCTGGTTGCTTTTAGGCGGGAATTCTTGGAGGTTTCAAATGGATTGGATGTGCTGAGGGAGGCAATGACAATCGCCAGTGCATGCATGAAACACTTTAGAACAAATCACCTGACATCTCAACACCTCGGAATTGTTCCAGAGAAGGGCTACGACAACGCAGACAACCAGAGTTTGCTTGCTCTTCGATTCCTCGCCTGGTACGCTGAGGAACACAATGTAAACATACGTAATGCTTATTCTAAAGAAGGGGAAAAGAGGTTTGGGAATTATAGGGTAGATGGTTGGGTAGAAGAAAGGAAATTGGTTATCGAGGTCAATGGGTGTTGTTGGCATGGGTGTAAAAAATGCTTTCCTGATGATGAAATAAGGCTTCCCAATGGGGTTTCTGCGGGTATTCAAAGGGAGAGGGATGAAAAACGTTTAGAATTTATTGAGAGTTTTGGAGTAGAAGTGGAAGTTTATTGGGAGTGTGAAATAAGGGGGATGCTTTCAAGGGATAGGATTATGAGATTAAAGTTTAAAAATTATTTGGACAATGGACCGATCGATATTCGATCGGCCTTCTTTGGGGGGAGAACGGGACCACTCAAACTATTCCACAAAACGGGGGAGGGGCAAAAGATTTCCTACTATGATGTGACCTCCTTGTACCCGTTCATCAATATGACCACACGCTACCCAATTGGTCACCCCGAAGTCCATATTTTGAACAACGACGTCAACTGGACTCAACCATCAGACAACACATATGAATTGGCTCTTCTAAAAGTTTTTGTGATACCTCCGCGCAGCATCGACATACCAGTGTTGCCTATGAAAATTGGAGACGACGATGAAAGACTTCTATTCCCCCTTTGCTCCACTTGTGCAAAGGAAAATCCAAATGGTGATGTGAATGAGAACTACAGCTGCAAACACACAGACCAACAACGTGGATGGGTCTCTACTTGTACATCAATAGAGTTGAATGAGGCATTGAAAGAAGGATATGTGGTCACCAAAGTCTTTAGAGTTTTGGAATATAAAAATTATGACGACAACCTCTTTCGTCCTTACATCCGTGAATTTATGGCGCAGAAAATTCACGCGAGCGGCTTTGACAACGACATCAAAGGAGACCAACATAAGGAAGAAAACTTTATCAAGGAGTGCAATGAAAAATTTGGGATCATCATTGAAAAAGATAAAATGAAGGTTAATAAAGGTAAAAGGACGCAAGCCAAATTATGTCTCAACAACTTATGGGGTCGTTTCTCCCTCCGTAACTTTGGATTGTCACAATGTGTAGTTACGGATGACCCTGCTGTATACACCAAATATTCAGATGACCCTTCACTTGATATCAACTTTTTTGAACTATTAACTGACGACATACTTTTAATTTCCTACACCAAAAAGAAGGAATTTGTGGAAGAACATGACTCATCAAATGTCATCATCTCCTTATGGACTACCTCCGCAGCGAGGATCCACTTGCTTCACGCCATGCAACAGGTTGTGAGAACTCCTGGTTGCTCACTGCTCTACACCGACACTGACTCTCTAATCTTTTCACACCCAATTGACAACTGCCCTCTTCAACTTGGTCCTCATCTGGGTCAATTCACAGATGAGTACCCGGACTTCAAAATTTTGGAATTTTGCTCTGGTGGCGCGAAACAATATGGTTTGAAGATGGAAAAGAATGATGAGCCTAACAGTGAACCTGTCTACGTGCTCAAAGTGCGTGGAATGACTCTGAATTGGGATGCAATCAACAATCAAGGAATGCGGTATGAGACATTTAAAGAAAAAGTGTTCAATTTTACTGAAGGTGATTATGACCCTATTATTGTATCCTATCCCAATTTTTTACGTCCATCTGTTAAAGATGGATCTGTTACCACTCTTCCTCTTAAGAAAATTTATAAGCCCTATGTCGGAAAGGGAGTAGTCCGCCCTTCTGATTTTTCTGTATTGGACTTTGGATTTATTAATTTGTAATTTTTCCCAAATTAACTTGGAGATGGAAAGTAGTCAGGGGTATGGGCACCCAAACTCTATACCAACCATCGTAATGTTGCGAGTCACACCTCTCATTGACTTGTCGATGAATATCAAATGTGTTATTCACATATTGTGAGGTAATCCTCGCATTGAAAATCGGTGGTAGCGGACTTGAGTAAATTCTCAAGTCCCTGGTTGAGTTTGGTGATGTCTGTCGAATGGCGAAGCCATTCTCCTTCCCTTTTTTTCATTATTTTTCAATTTTTATTCATTATTTAATCATTATTGTATTTATTTCTTATTCGTGATAAAAATTTTATAATATGTTTTTAATTATTTAAAAAATACAGAATTAAGGAAAATTAAGATAAAATAAATTACATAATTAAGATAAATATCTTTACAATTTTAGGGGTAAAATTGCATAATTAAGGAAAATATCAAACATTTTTTAAAAATATATTTACATAATTAAGTGTAAAGTGCGGAATTAAGGAAAAGAACATTACAATTTTAGGGGTAAAATTGCGGAATTAAGGAAAAATATTAAATTATTATCATTTTTCAATGTATATAGGGGTACATACAAGGGGGTGCATATACATATAGGGGGCATAGATATCTTTACCATTTGTCCTGACTTAGGTCTCCTCTATAAATTTCATCATCATCTTCCTTGTTCATAAATATTGTTGGACTTCCAAGTGATGAAATTGATTCAGATTTTGATTTATCTTCTTGTAGTGTTAAACGTCCCATCTCTACTGCTAAACGATTTATCTTATCCATGTGTTCTTCATCAACGAACTCCAATACTTCCAAAGGATAGAAACGATCCTTCTCAAACGGTCTGCGATCAATAACACAATTCAAATAAGGATTGCGCAGACGAATGCGATGTCTTGTGTAAAAGTGTTGTGATATAGTAACATTATATGGCCGTCTAAGTCGTCCATAGGCGAAAATTCTGTTTGCGCCTTTTCTTGTCAAACCTCCAAATAAAAAGGTTTTTCTTTGACAATTTTTGTTTAAATATGTTGTTTGGACTTTACGATCCAAAAATTCTTTCATAACTCGTATACGAGTTTGAGGATTTACTAGGTGTCCGCTCAGACTAAGGACTGAACATTCAAGGAAGCGAGCGATTTCATCGATTACACGGACCATTTTGATGAATGACTTTAGAAAATGAAGAATGAAAATTTTTACAAAGCCTTTTGCTTATATATGCCTCGGATCTCTTGATTTCATAATCCTAAATTTGACCTAGTTACATTTTTAATTTGTTACTTACTCCCTGCTGTGAGGTGACCTATTTAATCGACTTGAATCTTAAAACACAATTCATTATTAAAATGAACGAAGAAAATTACGAAATCATAAGATTTGTCAATGGAGTTCGCGAATATCGTGAATTTAAAATAAGGGCCTATGTGCATTCAATTAATGATGCGTTAAAAAATCAGCTTCAACTTGACATGGGGGCAAGACTTAGTATTCTCATCAATTACTTTCGAGCAGGGAAATGGTGCTCCGACTGTCTTAGTTTTGTTGTGAAACAGATGCAAGATGAAATATTGGTTCCTAAGGATGAAAAATCCTTTGTATACGCTTTCTATCTATGCCCAGAATGTGCAGATATTACAAAGAACTATCTCGATAATTTATAAGTTTTTTCACAATTTTTTGTACAAATAAATCTTGATCATCTTGTTTATCTAATAAAGTTAAATATTCTTCAAAATTGTATCCCTTTGAAAGAAAATAAGTAAATGAAATACAGTGGTGGGCACAACAATTTGAATAAAGGGACTGATATGTCCTTACATTCCTAGTTACAATAGAAAAATTTTTTAAAAATGAATCTATGATACAAATACTTGTTGGAAGGTTTAGACTATCAAAATAGATTGCCTTTCTTTTATTTTGTACGTATATAGAAATCCAATGTGAACCTTCAAATCCTCGAGGGTCCAAATTTACAATCAATACTTTTCCTTGCATTGGTTGAGGAAGATCATTACATGGAAAACATCCTTGAAAGATTAGAGTTGTGTAAGGGTTGGAGTTCAATATCGTTGCTATTTGACTGTTGTACATTATTTTTAGGAATATTAGTTTTTAACCAAAAGACTGAGCGCAGTTGATAAATAACTAGGCTTACAAAAAGCATAATATATAGTCCAATCATACTCCAGCAAAAAACATGACTGTAAAAACTATTGTCTTGTGGTCCTTCTTTGCATAATTCAATTGCTGGGAGAGTTAATATTGGTGGACTTGGAGCAGAAATTCTTTCAATTGTGTAATTTTTTTCAGGGTATCCTGCTCTTCTCAAATATTTTGAATATTCTGGAATCTCTTCTAATTTATCCATAGCTTCTTTAGTTAGCTCAACACTCGGAGCAAACAAACGAATTAAAAATAAAGATAGTAAAATTATTTTCATTTTTTCAAATGGTTGTATCACTTGCTATGGTTCGGTTTTTATCCAGCATTATAAGGGAGTCTGCCTCGCCCATCACAATGAGCATAGCTCCACCGTCTGGAACCGGTTGGCTAAATTTAATATGCACAGCTGTGGTCCCATTTTTGATCAAGTCAAATGTTCCACTATTATCGTCACCACTATTTGTTAGATTAAATACATATATGCAGTGTGTCTTTCCATATTGTTGGTAAGTGATCCCATTATTTTCATTGGAATTTATTAAACCTGTACCTTCATTCATATCGTGGAAGGCTCTAACATATCTCCCATTCTTATAATCAAAGTCATAGGGTGCCTGGGGATAAGGTCTTCCATTAGCAATAATACTAATTTCTCTGACATTAAAATGTTGAAAGTTGAACGGACTTCGTCCAATATTCCCAACATAGTCTGAATTTGCAACTAGTCCTAGTGTGAGTCTTCTAGGAATTTGATCCATGAATAGGTTTGCATTAAATTCATAACGACCTTGACTTATAAAAAGAGGTTTCATCATTGTTTTTCTTATAGCGTAACGAGCGGGTTTAGTTTCTAACTTTCTTGCAATATCTAAAGAGAGTCCGTCCATCAGGTCGACCTTTTTCACATAGAGCTTACAACTTACAACTTCAAATTGGTAAGTTGAGGTTTGTGCTACACCGTTAGCTGGTGGGGCAATTAATACAAATTTTGCCTCATTTGGTAGTATCTCAACGTCAATTTCGCAATGATTGATTAGATATAGAGGCTGATTGAATATGTCTGCGTCAAGTTTTGAAATAAATTGCGCAGTTTTGCTAAGAGAAAATAGACTTTTGCTTGTAGTGAATGCAGTGCCCCCTTCAAGATTTGTGTCTGAATCATAATAATATCCAGCAGCATTCAAGTGAGAATTTTTTGCTCCTAGAGAGTAAGACAGTTCGTGTGAAAAGTATGTTTTGTATGCATAGAGGGAATTTGAATTAAAAATTTCTCTACCGTTAACATTAATTCTCATGTTATTAATAAAGGTTTGGCCTATGAGTTGTATTGGTGCAACATTATCTGTTGCTACAAGGTTTGTCAATTTTCCATCATTATCTAATTTTTTAATACGAAACTCTGTGAATAGATATACTTTAGATAAATCTATGTAATTTTGACTACTATGAATTTTAAAGTGGTATGGTGTATCTGATAGAGGATTGCTGGGTAGGATTTCAAAGTTTTTGGACGATGAAATACTTACATTTGTAGGTGGAACTTGGAAGAAATCTAATGCATTTGTGATAGAATTTATACTATCACGATCAATTTTATGAAAGGACATTTTTAATAAAATCCAAAGGTATCAGATCTTAATCTTTTTCTTTTTATAACTTTTTGATGACTGGGAACTGGTTTCCTTTTTATACCCCTTCCAGCTCCAAATTGTTTGGGTAAGCCTCCTTTCTCTAGTACTGTGTCAATTCCCTTCTTTCCTTCCGAGACTAGTGCTTCTTTTACTGGTTCTCCTTGAATAACCCTACTTAGTGCTCGTTGACCTGTATTTAGTGCTTCCTCTGATACAGTAGTGCCAACTTTTTTCATGATTGGAAGGAAGTATCTCCAAATACCTCTCATAATGTCTCCAACTCCGGCTCCTTTTTGTCCATATCCTCTCTGAAAGGGAGCTACTCCTTTGAAGTATTCATCTGAGACTCCATCTCCCCTCATTGGGAGAAAATCATCATAAGTTACAGTGTTAGTATCAAATAAAATGTGAACCATTTTTCGTTAGAATGAAATTTAGAAATTTATGACCTTCTTAAATATGAGGACCAGTAGCACCGTCCCAAATTCAAATGGTACTAGTCGTCCGTTATCCATTGTTCTAAGTTCAATCTCAATCTCATTAACTTCCTTTGGTAGGACCCTTGCGTAAATGGGCGAATCGTAAATTTTTTCATAATATTCCCCAGGTGTTGCTCCTGCGACAGAAACAACTCTCAATAATGAACTGAGTGAGTTACCGATAATCATATTTTCGGTAAGTCCTTTAGAGTATACTGCAAAACTTGAAAATCCTCCACGTAAATCACAACCATATTTGGCTACTTCATTATTTCGAACCATATCTGGGTTTTCAAAGCCTAACACATAACCAAGTTGATTTGAAAAGGAAAGATACTTTATCTTTGGGTGGTTGAACTTGACTTTAAATCTTTCAAAGTCAACATGATAAAATAGTTCAATTGCATCAATAATTTGTTTTTGGACTGATGGATCTATTTTGTCCTTTTTTAATCTACCATATTGTCGCAAAAGTGCTGGCATATTTGGTAAATAGTTTATTCTGGCTTGCCTTGTTGGTGTTTTTCCAAGAATTTTTGTTAGTACATGTTCCATTTCTTCAGTCCACAGAGGATCTTTAAAGCTAGCTTCAGGTTCAGGAAGTTTTGGAAGTGTAGGTGAACTAGGTGAGGATTGCCCTTCGGTTGAAGAAGGTGATAGAGATCTTAATTCCTCTTCATTTTGTGTTAAAGGCAGAGGAGTGGGCAGAGAAGGTTGTGTTGGAGGCTGAGGAGTCGTAAGTTGAGGGGAGGGTTTTGGTCTTTGAGGAGTGGGTTTTGGAGGTTGAGGTGGTGTTTGAGGAGTGGGTTTTGGAGGTTGAGGTGGTGTTTGAGGAGTGGGTTTTGGAGGTTGAGGTGTTGTAGGCTTTGGAGGTTGAAGTGGTGTTTGAGAAGTGGGTTTTGGAGGTTGAGGTGTTGTGGGTTTTGGAGGTTGAGGTGGAGTTTGAGGAGTGGGTTTTGGAGGTTGAGGTGTTGTAGGCTTTGGAGGTTGAGGTGGAGTTTGAGGAGTGGGTTTTGGAGGTTGCGGAAGTTGTGGTGAGGGTTGTGGAGTGGGTTTTGAGGTTGAGGAGTCGGTTTTGGAGGTTGTGGAAGTTGTGGTGAGGGTTGTGGAGAAGGTTGTGGAGTGGGTTTTGGAGGCTGAGGAGTCGGTTGTGGAGGTTGTGGAAGTTGTGGTGATGGTTGTGGAGAAGGTTGTGGAGTGGGTTTTGGAGGCTGAGGAGTCGGTTGTGGAGGTTGTGGAAGTTGTGGAGTGGGTTTTGGCGGAAGTTGTGGTGTAGGTTTTGGAGGTTGTGGAAGTTGTGGTGAGGGTTGTGGAGATGGTTGTTGAGTGGGTTTTGGAGGTTGAGGAGTCGGCTTTGGAGGTTGTGGAATTTGTGGAGTGGGTTTTGGGGGAAGTTGTGGTGTAGGTTTTGGAGGCTGAGGAGTCGGTTGTGGAGGGTGTGGTGTTGGTTTTGGAGGTGGAGTTGGAGATTTTGTTTTGGATGGTGGAGGTTGAGGAGTGGGTTTTGGAGGTTGAGGTGAAGGCTTTGGAGGTAGAGGTGAAGTTTTGAGTTCCTCTTCGTCAGATGATAGAAGTGGAAGGTTTTTAAGTTCCTCTTCATCGGACGATAGAAGAGGGAGTGATTTAAGTTCATTTTCAGGCGATAACCGTAGGAGCGATTTAAGTTCACTTTTAGGAGATATTTTACGTTTAGGTCTGCGGACTTTGGGTTTTTCAACCAATGTTTCTGGCAAATCCAAAGGCGAAGATTCTAATGTGCTACTTTGGTGTTGTAAAGTAGCTATTATGAATTGAAGCAACTCTTCTGTTGAAGTATGTGAACCTCTAGGGATGGGGACACGGATAACACTAGCCTGTCCATCATTTCTAGTAAAATGGATGTCAATCCATTGTTCATCTAGGGTACCGATAGTTGAAGGCCACGAATAAGGATAGCTAATGCTATGAAGGCCACACACCCAGTCACCGGAAAAATATAAGGGTTTTGGTAAATGGACCCTAAACTTATTTGGTTTGTTATCGGGGTAATCGGGAACATTGCTAGGAAGATAGACAAAAAATGTGTTTGACATTTTTTATTTGTGAATAGTGGAAAACTCTGTTCTTTTATACTAACTGTGTCTCATGAATCCACTCTCTTTCAGGATACCCAATAAACTTTACTAAAAGATCATATGTTCCATCTGGTCTCTTTTTCTTCTTCACAACTTTTTCAATTCTATATTCTGTATCAGCATCCTTACGAACGCGAGCTAATTCCTCGTTATAGAATGATCCTTTAAACTTTTCACCCTTTTCATCTTGGACTTTGTAGCGAATGGGATCAACATTATCTTTAACTCTTTCAATTTGCAATATTTCATCTCCCCAGTTTGGGATGTATCCCTTTTCGAATACTCCTTTCCCTACGCTCATTCTGATATAATCTCCTTTCTTTAACTTGGGTCTCATCTTTTTATTTGAAAATACGTCACCATATATCATTTCCCATACATCTTGAGCATTATCAAAATTTACATCTATAGGTCGCATACCATGTACTCTACTTTTTGCTTTATTTATTCCCTCGATAATTTTGGGAAGGACTTGAACCCAATCCAGAGTTTTATTTTGGGCAAAGTATCGATAAATTCTCTGTTTAATATTACGTATGGCTCTCTCAGCCAAGGAGGCCTTAACGGTAGAGTGGGTTGCCTCTAATTTTTGAATCTCTTCTTTGTGGAAAAATTCTTTCATTAGAGAATTTTTAAATTCTGTTCCTTTATCCGAAAATATACGATGAGGTTTCATAGGCATTTGTTTTAATAATAAATCAAATGCTGTTACCATATTCTCTCCATTTTTTGATTTTACTGGGACTCCAAATATTCTTTTGGAAAGGACATCGATTCCTAATAGTAAATATCTATTTCCTTGATTATGTCTTGATAATTTTTGAAAATCTGCAAGATCAACTTGAACATCTGTCATAAAACCTGCAGGTATAGTTTTTGCCCTTTTAAAATGAATGCGCCTCGGGCGCATCAATGTGTATGTCCTATGACCCTCCAAATAATCCTGTATAACTCTTTTAGGTATATGTTTGAGGACTTTTCTAGCCTCTCTCCAGAGTCTATCTACACCTGAAAATGCTGCGGGAGATTCAGGATTGTTGTAAAGATTTTGTAAAAGTTTTGTATAGTCTGCCATTTTTATCTCCATAATGCTGGGCTGAACCTATTTATAGGTCTTCGTCTACTTGAGGGTTTCCTCTGGGCCCATTTAACTTTGTTAAATTTTTTGGGAGAGATTTTCTTGAACTTGGGAGTTTTTATTTCTGGTTTCTTCTCTTTTGTGGTAATATTTTCTGTTGGTAACGAAGAGGGTAGACCTTCTTTTAACGTTGACACCGTATCAGATAGACTGTGAAAAGAGGGGGTAGAGAAATCTTGAGTCCACATATCATCTTCTTCAGTTAAACTTGTTGCAGGACGAGCCGTGATACCTTTTGAACTAGCCACCATCTCTACTTTGACTGGTCTATTCTGTTGTTCATTTCTTAGCTGTAAATATCGTCTGAACTCCTGATTATAATTAATATTTTTTTCACTAGGTGTCTCTTTTTTGCGTTTGGTTTTTTCTAAACCACGACGAATAAAATCCAAGTTTGGTTCACCCGTGTCATGTGTTGTAAGTCCTTTGTAAATTTCCTCAGGGACTAGAATAAATTTATTTGCCATTATTAAAATTGAGTTTAGTTGAAATTTGGTTCTTTTATAGACGCGCTTCCTATCATCCTTGCAACTTCAACAAGTATAGGTGTAAGGAGGGCAGCGAACACTCCGACACCTCCACCTTTTTGATTTATAACATGTCTTGCTCCTCTTTCACTTCTGACTCTGCTCATACTACGAACAAATTCTGAATAGGGTAATAGACGTTTCTTTTGTTGGGTAGTTAGATGGAATCTGGACTTTACAATATTAAGGCAAATCTCAGCTATTGCTAAGAGCTGATTTGTATTTGAATGTCTCAATAGTCTTTTACGTTTTCTTTCAGATTTTGTCTTGGATAATAATTTTAAAAAATCAATGTTTTTATGAACTAGTTGACTAACCATTTTTTGGAATAAAGATAAGTTTCTCTTCGTCGTCCTTAAATATGTTTGTTCGGAGACGGAGAGTTGGATCTGATGAGGCGTGCATGTCTATGACTAAATATCCATATGGATGTTTGGTTGCTTGACGATAAGCATCGAGGAAGTAGTCCAACTGTCTCGGAAATAATTGTACCCCTATGTTTCTGACAGAAAGCATAGAGTTGGGGGATCTCATTACAATAATGTATTGAGAGTTTTGGCGTGCAACCTTAATTTTAGGGTCAAATAAATTTTGTGTGACAAAAATTATGGAGAAATTTTGGTGATGGGACTTTTTGGTAAATAATTCTGATAAATATTTTTCATTAATAGAGAGGAGTAAATCGTCTAGAATCAGTAGTAAAGGCTTTGGATATTTTTTAATCAATTCCTCTGGAGGGACACCCGCAAATACACCGACTCCTGATTTTTGTAAAAGGGGTACAATATTGTTCATTTCACCAAAACAATATAGTATTGATTTTGGACAGGGGCCGATAAGTTCACTAGATCCTGCAATGAACTTTAAAAGAAATGTACTTTTACCGCTGGAACTAGGGCCAGCTAAAATCATTCCAAAAGGAAGTTTAAATTTTAATTCTTTATTAGAAAATAAATCCATAATGAATACAATAAATACATAGAAAAATCATTTAAATATCTTTTCAATCCGTTGGTATTCCCGTTACTGAAGCATTTAAGCTTTGGAAGAATTCATCTAAATCCTCTTTTGATGGGAGTGAATCTGTGGGTTGAGTTGTCAGTTCAGGTACTATTGTGGGAATCTCTGATTGTGGTGTAGCAGGCTCGGTTTTAGGACAGGGAACTACAGTTTGTGTTGTAGCATTGTAGGGTACATTAAAGACGCGTCCTTTGTTTTTTACTTTGAAAAAACAATGTCCCGGTAAATCGAAGAGTGAATCAAACGGAACAAAACGACTTCCTTCAAATCGCGTGCAATAGACCACAACTCCTCCTTTGACTATTATAAAATCTAGTTCAACTTCTGTACTTTTACATGTACGACACCTTCCACCCTGTTCATAGGGAATAAAACGAGGTGTATTAAAGCGGGGACTGGAAATGGTGATCCCACTAGAAGTGACGTTAAATTCCACCTCAGGAAAAATTTTTGGGAAATTTTTGGAGTTCATATTAAATTAATTCAATTTAGGAATTATGATCTCCTTTTATACTACTCCAGGACTATTAGACGGGAAGTAAAACAAAGGGTTTCAATCTTTTTAACTTTTTTCTCTAACTTAGTACTATTTCCCTTTTTCCATAAACCCGTATTTTTTCCTTATTTTCCATTCCTATTTTTTAAGGTCAATATTTTCCAATAAAAGTGAACATTTTTTCTAGGTCAGGATTACCTAAAAATCCGGAAAATACAAAAGAGAAAAGTTTTTAAGTTGACCTACAAATTTACAAAAGTAAATTTTAAAAATTCAAAAGAAAATTTAAAAAATAAAAAGAAAAAGGGAAAAGTTTTTAAGATGACCTAGAAATTTCAAAAGAAATACTGACGCACGCTGCGCGAAAAAATAAGGAAAAGAGGAAAAATAAATTTTAATTTTTGGGGAAAGGGACCTAAACCTTTTGGATTGTCGGGTCCCTGAATTGGTACCGGATGTTCCTAATTAGTGGACTATTAACAAGAAATAAATTAAAGGGTAATTACAAGAAATTAATTAGGGATTATTTACATGGACCCTTTCTCATATATCAGTTATCATTGATAAGACCTCTTGGGATGGTACTCGATGTCACTAAACCTTTAGGATGGACTTAATTAGTGTTGTAATTACATGGAGTTAATTAGGGATTAATTTTGCGGACCCCTCTGCCCCCAGCGACTCGGGGGTTGGACTAACTACTTGGGTGAGAAGAGTTTTATGATTAATGTAATTGTGTTTAAAATGGGGAAGTGAATATGATAAATCAACGAAGAAATAATTAAAGAAAAATAAATAAAAAAGGGGAATTTGGACTTTAATTAATATTTTTAGATCGTTATCTTTAATTTCAGTTTTCTTCAAGTTTTCTTCGTTTTTTCGACTTAAGCGTCGAACGTCCCTTGTATTGATTAAAGTTAGATAAAATAACACTTCTATTTAAACAACATCCATTTTTTCAAAAAAAAACTGATATTAAATTAATAGAATTAATATAATTTAGCAAGATTCTTAAATGTTACTATCATATTAATTTAAATTTAGTACGCCCATTTTTCGCAAATAAAATGTGTGTGACGTGACTCGCCAATAAATTTAGTCACTAAAATGTGTTATTAAGTTGATAAAAATTTTTATCGTTTACCCCATCAAACAAATTAACCCTAATTTTTCTTTTTATCTATTCGGGCAACAATTTATTTTTTATTATAATTAATCAGATATGTATGTTTGATAGGGTTTTCACAATTATAATAATGCCACACCCAAATTCGACAAACATTAAACTAAATAGTGGCAGCCAATTAATTTATTTTCATTTCATGTTGAAAACTATTTAGAACAGTTAACACTATTTAGAACAGTAAACTCGTTATTATGAAATTTATCAATATACATATTCTACAAGAATTTTTTTGAAGTATACAAATTTTTAAATTAAATTCTCCCATCGCTCGGACTATTTTTTCATAACAAATTCTTTAGTTATTTTTAAATGTTTACTTTAACTTTATTAAAACATTATAATTTGTTTATGCTTCTTTAGTGTTAAAATTTATTTAAATGATATTTGAATATTTCTAAATTAATTGTTTACATCTACATATAACTTTAATATCGATTTCTGAATTAAAATTAATTAATAATTTCCTGCAAAGATAAAGTGAAAATATCGTCCAATAAAATTAAGTGATGTTTTAAACACAAATTAATTTTAATTATCTCGTTTTCTATTAAAGAAATGCGACACCCAGAATCTAAAAAGCTTGGAATGAATGTTTTCATACCTTTCAGGATGCATGGGGTGACTTATTATTGCTTGTGTATTTTTTCATATCAAATCAAACATTTAGAATATAAGATTATTTCAAATAAATATTGGTGAAAATTTAAAAATAAATCATTGCATATTCTATTTACACTTTGTTAAATAGCTTAAATTATTTATTTTATATCAATTTAAAATTATTAACTACACTTTTAAATTAATAACTACAAACTATCAATTTTATTTATATGTCCAACTTTGTATCTGTCAGATATTCAAGTTTCAAATGATTGGCTTTTATTAGCTAATTTATTTAATTATTAAAATTAGAGTATAAAGTAAAACAATCGTTTAAAATAAATAAAACAAAAAATTTTTTAAAAATTATTTTATCTAGAAATGGTTTTTTGTTTTTAATAAATTCTAAAATTATCGCTCATTCATATTATACAGTTATTTCCTATAATAATAAGAGTAAAATGTTTTTTACTAATTTGATAATTTTTATAAGACTGAAAATCTAAGTCAACGTTTTAAAATTATTCATATGTTTATAATTTATTAACTCATATCTTATTACTAAAAATATCAAACAGAACAAACTTTTTCACATAATCCCATAAAGAATATGGTGTTAGTGTGCCCGTGCATTTGTTGCAGCAATATTAGGTATTGCATCCATAGCCTGTAAATATTCATTAATTGTCCAATTTGATTCAGTAACGCATTCCTCAATAATCAAAAGCTAAATTAAATTTTTCAGTATTTATTAAACGTGTTGAAACTTTTCCATGTACGTAATGTTGTTCTATGTGTTTACGGCATCCCATAATTTCAAATCCCATAATTTCATAATCTATATAATCATTAAACTTAAAAAAATTTTAGAATGTAGAATTATTTATGGTTTTATATTTAAAATTCTTTAAATCTTATAAAGAAATGATTTACTTCAAAAATATAACCATTAAATTATTTTAAAATTAGAACTTTTTATAGTTAGTTGGTGATAATTAATAGTCAATTTTTAATTAAATTTGTAAAGAATTCCGCAATCGTATCCATTATTTTGCTTCGGAATTTTACATATATACTATAAACTTTTTTCTGTCATTCCACCTTTGAACCAATACTACAATAATATTGGTGTCATTTTAATTTTCATCTATTTAAAAAATTTTTAATGAGCATATTTGCACCTTATACTCAATACCATAATGTACTCAATACCCTGCAAAAGATACCACAAGAGGACTTTCCTATGATTGCCATCCATCTGAAAATTTTAATTTGTGAAATGATGGATTTTGAATAAGATTGTTAAAATTAACTCGGAATTTTTGGCATTTTATTTAAGAGATTGTTGCATTGTGTCTGCTAGATCATTTCATTAAAATGAAGCCGTATTTTTAAAAAAATATAAAAAGTTTTTAATATAGACTAACAGTTCTAACAGAAAATCATACATAGTTGAAGTTGAGTAAAATATTATACACGATTATTCATCATTGTGTTTTTACTAAGAATTTAAAAAAATAATAATATTTCTAATAATAATAATTATTTCAATTGTTTGCAAAAATTTTTATTTATTTAGGTATTAAAAAATATTAAATGATTAAAATAAGCAATATTTTTAAAAACTTTAATTTTTAACGTAAAATAGTAGGTAAACATTTTAAAATTTATTAATTTTTTATATTCCCTATATTAATAGTATGACTACTCATCATCATTATGAATTTTGCTCGTGTCCTAAAATACACAATCTATTTAATTATGTATCTTTAGTATACAACCTAATTGTTCCTGAATAAAATTCATTCGGCATTATATGGTCCGACTACAAATGTGTCTGATTAATTACAATTTATTGATCGTGTCTATTTATTATTTATCGTTTTCACTAATATTTATCGTTCATCAATGATTGTATTATATCTGCTATATAGTAAAAATTAGAAAAAATTAGTTATAACATTATTTTATAAAATAATAAATATTTGATATAAAAGTAATAAAATCTAGGATAAATTATATAAAATGTTATTAATAAGATATAGTAAATAAAGTATACTTGCAATAATTGGAAATCCCTTTGAATTAAGGATTTTTCTAATTATAAATTAGGTTATTAGATTAATTTTACCATTCACATTTTGAACAAAATAAAAATGTCTGACATGCCATTCTCAGAAGATGGTAAATCAGTAAATATTGGACAAAAGGCACCATTTTTATCTCCACACATTCTAGTTTTCGCCTACAAAGAGGGGTTTGATAGCCTTTAAGAATTGTAAATATTTGAATAATAGATAGACATACATAATAATATAATAATTTATAATAACTGCATGATATATTTTATGATGAAAATTAATTAATAAACGAAATATTAATACAATCATTATTACAAAAGTTTTATATATTAACATTTGCAATTTCTTAATAATATTGCCAATTCTTTTTTAACTATTATTTTTTTCAACTTTAAATTTTGACATTTACTGATATATTTATCATATAGTTATATTATTTAATTTTCCATTATTTACTTTCATAGAATTTTTTACTGAAAAAACGTATGAGTTTGTTTCAACAATAAAATTGAACTGCTAACTGTAAACTTTGAGTAGTATTTAGATAAAGAATTATTTTTGTTATTCTCTTCAAATTCAAATAAAGATACTGAGTCAACTTCCATGATTTTGTTCTTAAGTATAGCAATTATTTTTATAAAGAAATAAAATTTTTAAATTAAATTATTAGAAAGTGATTCGCTTATATGTATGAAAAATTTTGTGAAGTTAATGTTTAGTCAGCTATATTTTTGTATATATTTTCATTATTTTATCGAGCTAGACAAATTTCTGAAGATAATAGCAAATCTCCAAAAACACGTTTAAAAACCGTTTTTTCAGTATATTTAAGCTATAATGGATTATCACAAAGAATAATTTCATTCAAGTTTACTTTGATTTTTATGAGTATCAAGTTTATATGCTAGCATGATTAAATTCTACGAGTGCTATGTTGCCTATGCCGCTTTACTTTTCTTGTCTGAGTAAACTTGTTGATGTCGAATGCTTTCCAATATACAAAATTTTTCACTCCCATTGCTTTGGACAGTACATTGAGAGCGCCAAAGCTCAGCCCATGAGAAATCCTTTACTTCTTTTGTCAATTGTTAGTTATATTTGTTAAATAGAGTTTTTATTTCTGAAATTTTTTTATCTACTCCTTAAATAATCAAACTTTTTTTTCAAATAAGCCAGCAATTCAAATTAAGTTAATTCAAAATAATTAAATTCTTTTAAAATCAAAATCAAATGCGTAGTTTTTCAAATTTATGAACAGATTTTTATAAATGCAGTTTTTTATATTTTTATTAAACATTATTAAATATTTGGTTTATTGAAGATAATTTATTTTTTATAAAATTTATTGTTTCTTATTTTGTAGTATTAGCGATTTATAATTAATCATTACATTACTAATTATTCCTTGAAATTTATTTTAAAAATCGTTAAAATAGATATTATAACTTAAAATAGATATTATATAATATTATATATTTAAAATAGATATTATAAATTTATTTAATTTATTATAGACACAATTTAATTTATTTGAGTAATTAATAATGATAAAAATAGCTTAGCCACAAATCAATAAATAATTAATAAATATTATTATAAAAGAATTTAAATTTTTATTAATTCTATTTTAAAGTTTAAAATTGGGTAATTTATCGATTTAATTAAAATTTTTATTCAAATTTTTATCATACTTATATCATAATTCTCTCTCTCGACTTTTATCTCTTATTCTCGTAATCTTTATTATGTAATCTATTTTATATTGATGATTTAAGATGCACATAAACATAAGATGTTCAAGTGAATGGGCCAGGCCATCATTTGTTCATCCGTTACTTAGTATTAAGGCTTATAATTCAATTTTTAGTGATACTTAAGTTTACGACTAATAATTGAATCTCACTTTTTTATGTAGCGAAGTCTATTAATAATTTTAATTTAGTAATTTTATAACGATTTAATATTAATGATTTAATTATTAATATAAATAGAGAAATATGCTCTATGGTTCCTTTTTGTTTGATTTGGTCTTCTGCTTGATCATTTCATAAAATGAAGCCGTATTTTTAAAAAATGTAAAAAGTTTTTAATATGAAAAATAAAAAGGCGAAAATATAAGGAATTTTATTTAATTTAATAGATCAATTTAAATTTTTAATTTAATTTTAAAGCACTATTTTAAATACTTTTGAGATGTAAATTCTTACCATTGCATGAGCACTATTGCAAGCTGACTAACTTATTTCTATATATCGACTGCAAAATTTTTTAGTAAAATTTTCTAGTGCTGATTAAATATTTTTCTTCATTAACATCCTCAAATATTTTTTGCTTTTTTACTTATGATTTTTAATTATAATTAGAAGCCTTGATTTGAGTTTAGTGTGGATTTTTTAATATTTTAAAATATTTAATCTAATTATTTATATTATTTATTGTATTATTTCATATTTTCATTAAATCTACTTATATTCGTGTGAATTTGTTACCTTTCTCCAGTATAATTTATTAAGCACATTAAGAATTGTAGAGATAAATTAAAATATATTGTAACAAAGTTAGAGTTCTTTCTATTGAAGACGATAAAATGTGCATATAATATTCTTATAAATTAGCTAAACTTAATTGTAATCACAAATCATGTTACTTTTATTTGTGCAATTAATAATACATACCTATTTATATTTTAGTTTTACTTTTATATCTAAATAAAATATAATTCTAGAATAACGAATATAGAAAAATATTTATGCTTTTGTTTTGTATTGCTGATTATCATAAGTAATATTTTCCGGCTGAAATCTTCAATTTATTTAAATTAACTTTAATTGCAAATAACATATTTTAATTCATTAATTTAACGTTTACCAAAAATTTATGTCCTTTTCCCAGCTGACGCTTCGAAAAGAGACGTTATTTGTTCAAACCAGATTTTTTCCATTTCAATATTTCATAATTTTCCAATTTATCTTGTTTTAGATTAGAACGTTTTATACCTGTGATTTAACACTGTTTCAAAAGTATTAAATGATTTATTTTCTATATGATATTGAAATGGACTTACTGTCTTTTAATTTAAAGAATTTCAAAATTTATTTAATAATAAAAATCACTTGTAAAAATAATTTTGCAAATAGTTAAAAAATTATTTAACATTATTATTTAATTTTTAATTATAATAAAATAAAATGCTCAAAGTTATAATTAATTAAAGTTAATTAAAGATTTCTTTTTCTGTTGGCATTAGAAGACATTTTTTAATTTATAAAGGAATGATTTTTCATAGATTTAAATTTAAAATGTGAATAAAAATGTTTTGGGGTTTTACATGGGTTTTAAAATATAAGGACAGGTGTTTCTTGTGTTTAAATGAAAATATTTGTCCGTTTATATTGACCCTTTAGCAAATTCCTTTGCCTGTAAAAATAGATAGGCGACTATTTATTTTTCAGTGTTTTAATTTAATGGACATTATATAATATTAGACATTATATAATTTCATGTCTGCAATAAAGTGTTTTGTATATTAAATAAATAATAATTTATATATTTTTCCTTTGTTAAGTTTATTTTTTAGTAAAATTTTATATATTTTTAACCAACTTACTATTATAAATAAATTGTATTCTATTAAAAATTTTATTTGAATAAAAAAACAAACAATACGAACCAACAAACCAGCAGAACCATATTTTCCAAATTTTGTGCATAAAAGTGTAGTTGCCTGATTAATAAATATAGCTCTTCTTCAAAAGAGCTCTTCCGAATAATATATATAAACTCGAACATGTAATAAAAATTTTTTATTTAAAATAATTTTACTTAAATGAAAAGAATTCATAGAAATTAAAAAATATATATTTGAGACAAAAATACAGGCACCTTTTAATAATTTTTAAATTTTCTAAAGTTTTTAAGATGTATGTTAACTTTTTTATATTTATAATAACCTTAAACAATAAAATTTTTCAAATAAACTTAAATAATGTTTATCATTTTCGATCGGAAACTTACGTGCGATCGGAAACTTACGGTCAGTGTCGTTTTATCTACACCTGAACAGTTCTTAGTTATTATTTATTACTTCTTTATAATAAATCTTTATAAATTTTTGGTTAATTACCCAAGAAAGAGATAAATATTAAAATGGCACAATCTAAAGAAATTAAAGAAATTCTTGCTAAACTTCAAACTATTCAACAACAAATCAATAATTTAGAAAATAAAGTTGAAACATTAAACACAACAGATATTATTGAAAAATTAGAAAATATTTCAACGACTATAGAAACAGCAGCAACCAAAGCTGTTGATGATAAAGAAAGACAACGTAGCCTTGTCATTATAGGTTTAAAAGAATCAACAGCAGTTCGGCCAACAGAACGTGCGAAAGCTGACGAGGAGGAGGTTTTACGCGTTCTGGACGCGCTGGACGTCCAGACATTGCCTTTGGCAGTGTATAGAATGGGAAATCCAGCCAAATCAGGTCCAAATGGTCGTTTAATTAAAATGATACTTCCCAGTACATCTTTTCAGCGAATTTGTTTAGCTCAATGGAAAAAGAAACGTATTGAAATGCGATCGATGGAAAAATGGACCAAATTACTCATAAGACCTTCACTAACACCTGAACAACTACGCTTAGATAAAGAAGAGAGAGACAAACGCAGAATCGATTGGGAAGAGAAAAATAAGAATAAGACTTCTGGAGAAAATGTTACACGACGCACAAAAAACTAATTGGTAATTTTGAGATCAAATTATACTATTTCAATTCAAGAAGTGTTACAAACAAAATTGACACACTTAAATTCCTAATGCAAAAAAATTCCTTTGAAATTATATTGATAACTGAGAGTTGGCTAAACCAAAAAACTTTAGACTCATCCATAATAGAAAATACAAAATACTCATTAATACGTAACGATAGGATAAATTCTAAAAAAGGCGGCGGGGTTTTAGCAATTATTTCAACTTCTATTCCCTTTAATGAAATTAAAACTTCCAAAAATTCTCACTATGAAATACTATGTTTTGACATATATTCACCTCTTAATTCTCAGAAACATAGATTTATATTGTTTATCTCCCACCACCTGTAAACAAAACACAACAGAATTGTCTTGTTGAAAAATTACAACAATTAACAAATATTGATTTTACATACTCTATAATTGGCGATTTCAATATTCCTCATATACCCTGGGGTAGCGAAAATATACTAGAAATTAAAAATGATAATATTCTAATAGAATTTATAAATTACTCGCAACTAGAACAAATTATAAAATTTCCTACACGCCAAAATAATTTTTTAGATTTAATATTTACTAATGCACTTTCCTCCTATAAATCCATAAATATGACTGAACCAATACAATCAAATTCACATCAGTCCGATCATAATGGAATAGAAATCATTTTCAATTTTATAAAAACCAAAAATCTTAATGCAAAATATAGAGATTATATAAACTGTAACTATAATATCATAAACAACTATCTAAATTCAATAAACTGGAATTTATGTTTTGCAAATTGCATAGACATAAATCACCTGTACTCCACCTTTCAAAAAATAATTTCTGAAACTATAGAAAATTTTATACCGACAAAATCAAGGAACGATACAAATTTATTACCAAAACACATACAAAAATTAATTGAATACCGCCGTAAACTATTTAAGGATAAAAGTTTACATTCAACAGAAAAATGAAACTGATGTCCACATGTTCTTAAAACAAATATACATTCTAACATTTAGTAGATTTTGGAAGGTTCATGATTAATATATTTATTAAAATGTAAACAAACTTAACTACTTTGATTTTTAATATCTTGGATTATAAAGATTTTATTTAAAAAACTATCAAACAAAAATAAAATGTAAGTTATCTTAACAATATTTTTAACTTATATTTTAATTGCTTTAATAAAATGAAAACATACCGTATTTACTCAAATAATTACCCTGGGTAATTATTGTTTCGATCTCTCGCTGGAGGGGGTAATTAATAGGGAGTGGGTAATTATTTGAGAGAGGGTAATTATTATTTCGACCTTCATAATTTTTATTTTATCATAAGCATATGAACAGGAATATAGAATATGTTACCAAATACTGAGATAAAAAGTTGCGTTTTACCTTACTATTCCCTTAATATTTTCCACAAAACGGTATCATAACAGCAATACTTCCGTCCTGGGATATATAAAGACAACATGGGCATGTATGCAAATACGTATAATTCCTGGTATGGGGGTATAATATTTAATATTTTAATATATCCTATATAATATACTCAAAATAGTTGTTGAAGAAAAGGGTAGTGTGTAAGAAATATTTATTTTACAATTTATCAAATTATCTCACAAATGATATTTAGTAAGATATTAGAATTAAAAGGGATAAATAGAGATGGAATGGCAGATTCAATAAAATCAATTTTTATCAATTTACGCTACGATTATTAATTTATCTTGCATTATATATTTTGTAAAGTTTAGCAAACTGAAGAAATAATTTACTATCATTATTATATGTGTGATTATAACAACCTTAGAATGATATATTCCCAGAGATTAAATAAAAGGATTAACATTAAACTAATTATATTTTGCAATTATATCTATAAAATAATTGATTATTGATATTGTAACTTGTTCAAGAAGAAATAGTAATTATTTATGTAAATTATAAATTATTCAGTTATAACTTTAGTCTAGTTTAAAACAGTAATTAACTATGAATAAATTATTATTAAAATAAATGAAACTTCAAAAGTAAATGTTGTTTGAAATTTATTTTGAAATGAAATGAATACTACAAAGTTATAAAATATATTTAAAATTAACGAAAATTTTTACTATATTGTCTGAAATTTTAAAAATATTATTATTGGAGGGCGGGATAAGAGGAAGCTCCCTGAAGAGTAGACAAAACTCGATTACTAATGGCTGAATGAATGATATATATGATTCCAAGCAATAAAAACATATTAATTTTGATATGGTTATTGAAAAAAACTGAAGCGATAGTTAATGATGATATTATAAAGATAAAGATGAAACTAATGAAAAATAAAAATAAAGTGATTTGGTAATTATTGCTTGTTTATGGATTTAAACAAAAAATAACTAGTTTAGAATAATTCATAAAAATAATAAATAAATTAAAATTATAAAATAAATCCAATCTAAAAATAATATAGAATAAGTAATAGTGTTTATATGTTAGTAATTATTAAAGTACATCTGATATTACTAAATGCGAAATCATACAAAGTATTCGTTCAATGAGCCTAAATATATACAAGACTGAAATCCAGTCAATAGATGGTGACGGATTGTAATATAACTTTAATATTATTTTGTGTATTATATCTTATTTCAAAATTGGAATTTTCTAACGAAAATATCATCAGACATATGGAGCATATCTTAACCAAACTAACACTAAATATAATAAAATAGAAAAAGTTAAAATAAAAAATTAAAGATAAAATTGAAAAATAAAACAAAAGATGGTCAACTTTTCTTTTAATAAAATTGAGGAGTTATACGTACGTCAAAGTAATAGATTGGTTGCAGAAGTAAGCATGGTTTTCTAGTAAAGTTAATAAAAAAATTTTCTACGAAACAGATGAACTCATTCAACAATATAACCAATAAAGCAAAATAAAATTATAGAGTAATTTGAAGACAATGATCCTTTTTGTGCAAATTCTTCAGTAAACGTAATTTTGCATCATTAAATTACTTAAAAAATATAGTAGTAAATAAATTATTAAAAAATTAAAATAATTTAAATATTATAATAATTTAAATTAATATTTAATGTTGGTCACTACATTTATTTTGGGGGCTCAGCTATTCACAACTCAACAACAACAATTTACAAAAATAAGATGAAAAAAAAAATATAAAATAGAAAAGTTAAAATAAAAAATTAAAAATAAAATTATAAAATAAAATAAAAGTGGTCAAATATCTTTTAGAAAATGGAGGAATTATAATTTTTTATAATTAATTAAACTCCATTTCCCATTGTTATATTCAAATAAGACATTAATGAAGAAATGATTAATTTATTGCAAAGTTATAACATTGTTATAAAAATACAAATTTAAATAAATAGTAAATGATTAAGAGTATGTGGCTGAATCAATGTGATATTATGCATTATTAATAATAAAACAATATCCCAAAAGTTTTTAAATAATTATTAATGCAAGATTTTATGTGCGCAATCATGTGATAAGACTACTACAATTGAATTTCAAGTAATTTTTATTTTTATAAAATTTTGAGATAAAAATTTTTAATCATTAAAAATTTTTTTAAAAATTTTTGATAAAATTCTATTTAAAAAATATTTAAGCTTAAATTTCTCAACGATCATAAACATTATTGGACCAGTTTTAGCGAAAATAACTTCTTCCTTATTCAGTGGATTAAAAGCAACCCTATTAATAAGATAACTACTGAGTGCCAAGACTTTTGTATAATATTTATGTACAAATATTAGACAAGCAAAAAACATATTAATACAGAAATTTTAGTTACAATGCAACTGATTGAAACTTTAATAGTAAAATTTAAATTCCTTATTTTGCTTTTTATTTTTTTTCTAAGATAAATCCAGCAATTTAAATAATGAATTTCATGAATATAATAAGCCTTAGAATTTTACATTAAAACACTGCAGATTAATAAGCATTATATGCTTAAAATCTTAACATATTTTGATAAAAATTTATTTTACATTAAAACACTGCAGATAACTCCAGATGCATATTAATAAAGAGAAAGAACGTTTTCAGTTAAGAAGAAATATGACCAATAAATATAAGGATGCTTACGGCCAATATAAATTACACTTTCTACTAAAAAATATAATCAATTTTAATGTTTAAATGAAATGTCGAATTAATTTTTGTTTTTTCGAATCCAAAAAATCACCGGATGGTTCGCATAAGACACAGAAGTAGAAATATAAAATAAAGTAAGGCGTAAAAGGAATAAGTGCATTGTTTATAAAAAATAGATTTTATTCATAGAAAATATATCTTTAATTCCTTCTTTAATGAATTGATAATTTATGTTTCCGTTTATATGGGAAAACAAAACCTTTAAAAAGTGCAGAACAATTATATTAATGCGATCCTTATTAAATAGTTATGACAAAAGGAATCCTCAATTCTATCCATATTTTAATGAATTCAAACACGTTCATATGACCTTTGTCTGATGGAGCAAATTTTTGCATTAAATCCATTTAATTTGTCTTTCGATTATAAAACTTATTTAATTTAACGATATTAAATTCAAACATAAATTTTAAAAATATATTTAATTAGAATATAGTTAATATTTATAATAATAAAATAATAGAAATTTAATTCATTTCTAAATTAATTGAAATGACGGAACAATCTTAATATATGAGTTCAAGATAGAATTTTACAGATAATATAAAATATAGCGATGAATAATCTTTATAGAAATGTGCAGCCTCACTTATCAACCTTAGTCCACCTTGTAAAAATATAAATCATAGAGATTTGCCTCTATTTTAAATTTAAAAAACCAAATATTTAATAAACAGATAATTTAAAGATTTTTTCAATGAAAGAGCCCTCAAGCATAAGTTTGGACGGCCTTTCATAAACAATTGACAATAATTTAAAGTCATTATTGGATTAAGCTGCTGTCAGAAAATAATAATTGTAATATAAACCTAATAAATTTTAAAAAATCGAATTGAGAGGACAAGTCAATTAAATTTGCAACAATTATAAAAAGTCTAAAAAACATTTGAAAAATAAAATAAAAATTACTGTACAGATATGAAGTAACATAAAAATCTAAATTTAAAGTAATTATAAAACAAAGATTCAACGAGTAAATTAGTTTAAAATAGCAAAAAAATTGCATAGAATTAAAAATATTTTGGGGGGAGGGGGGGGGGGGGGTTTTTTCTTTGGGGGGAGGGGGGGGGGTTATTACCTTGAGACATATTGCTCCTCCAAATTGAGACAATGCAAATAATTCCAAACTTATGTCTTGTTTTACACATAGCAATCAGCGGTTCAAAGTATAAATATAAGTCTAATATTTAAGTCTAATATTAAAATATTTGAAATACATAATCAACTAAAATTACCGTAAATCCTCTAAAATAGCCCCTCCCTCTAAAATAGCCCCCCTCTAGAGGTTGATCGAAAAAAATAGCCCCTCCCTCTAAAATAGCCCCACCCTCTAAAATAGCCCCCCCCCCCCACTCTAAAATATTTAATTGTGCTTGCCATTGTTATTTTTCAAAGCACAACACTGTTAAATCCCTATATTTCAATAAGATTAGAAATGATTATGGAGGATATCGGGGATTTGAATGGATATAAGGGGATTCTGATGGATTAAGGGATAGTGGTGGACTTCCAAGACTTCGATCCAAGACCTTAATCGAAGTCTTGGATGGATTTATGGACTGAGGAGTACTTGATGGAAGTTTTTAGGCTAGAATTCTCGTTAAGAGACCTTTATTTTGTGATGAATTCTATTAAATTTTAGAAAAATATTATTCAAAATTTGGTAATAAATTTTAGTTTTCAAAAAATTTAGACATCGAAAAAAATAGCCCCTCCCTCTAAAATAGCCCCACCCTCTAAAATAGCCCCCCTCTAGAGGACGATCGAAAAAAATAACCCCATGGGGCTATTTTAGAGGATTTACGGTAAATGTTTTTAAAATAGCACATTACATGTTTAAAATTTTTATCATTTTTAATGCCGAATTCTTTCCTTTTTAATTACTTAAAATTAAATAGTTAGAGAAATAAATTATAGAAATATTTTTATTAATATTACCTTATACTTTATTTTTTTACAAATACTTATTCGAAATTAGTACGAACATAATTCGTTGGGCGTTTCGAAACGGGGCTCAAATTTCAGTATGTAGAGTTGAAGAAGTTATTTGCGGCTGGCGGGTCTGATGATTAAAAACTGGAATCAAGAGAATTGTCAAAAATAAATTGAAAAGGAGTATCACATTATGGAACTTCATGGCGGTATGTTCATCTTTAAGTAAGAAGATCAACATGAATATCAAAAGATCAACATGAATACCATCTTCCGGTATTTATCTATTTAATTTTCCATTATCGCTTCCATCATAATATTCATAAATTTCTAATAACGTTTACATTATATAATAGGAAGGTTTTTCCATTTACTTCATTTTTAATATAAATTATAATTAAAATTATCCATCTACAAATCTTGACATAATATATTTCCATAATTTAACTAATAAATAAATATATTTAATTTATATTTAGTTTTTAAGAAATAATTAGATTTAAATGTATAAATCGAAAATAGTTTAATTTGATTGTTTTAATTTACTTTTATTTGTTTTACTTTTATTTTTTAACTCTTTTTCTATTAACTCTTTTTTAAATTTATTACTTAATATTTCTATTTCACTTTTGGGAATTTAAATTTTGAGCTAACTGAAAAAGTAGTATTTTTGCCAAATAAATTATATTATTAAAGAATTTTTTTAATTTCCTTTGTTTAAAAAATTTAAATGTTTAATTTTCTCACTTCCCTTGTGAATTAATGCAAAAATATTTTAAAAAATTGAATAAAAAATAATTTTAATAAATTGTTTAATTTAATTTAAAAAAATTTTTTTTAATTTTTCACTTATTTTCTAATTCCCTCATGGGAATTTAACCAATTTGAATTTTTAACTTTGAGAAAAGAATAAATTTGTTATAGATGTCGGGAACGCCCGAGGAACGAGACTCGGGCGTTCCCGGGTAAAATAAAATTTATTTATTTTTTCTTTCTTTTGAAAGTCGGTGGGAAAAAAGTGAATCACCGACCAATCAATGCACCCTTTTTTGTGTAAAAATTCTTTTGAGAAGACTTTTTTATTTGTTTAAAAAATTCTTTCTTTTTTATAAAAAGTAATTTTTCTTTCCTTTTAGCCATCTTTGGCCAACAACTTTTCCCCCTTATTTTAACAACAATTTTGCCTCCCCCAACTTTCTCACAACATTTTCATTATGTAAATATTTTATATTTTAAAGAAGATATAATCATTTACCCCCACTATTTAAAGAAGCACACTCCTCCCAACAACATTTCAGTCTCTAATCAACACACCACAAAAGGCGCTCCTTGCCGGGACCGTTCCCTAGCCTTCTTTGGCCGAGAGAACGGTAACGGCAAGGAGCGACCTAACAACAATGGTTGGCTATCCCCCTTCCTTGACGGGTGATCCTGACCCGAACTAGAAACTCATAACATTATAATTTCGCGATTTATTCATACATTTCACATTTTTTCGTTCACTCATTTCATTTTGTTGTTTTATGGTTTAATTACCCAAGTTTAAGTTTAAGGTGAAATAAAATATTTAATTAAAAATTCTTGTATTCCAATAATTATCAGCAAACACCGTTTCTGATATCTGGAGCCCCGACAACGAACGATTTCGTAATAAATTCACAACAAAAACAACAAAACAACAAGGGGAACCTATTCATTGGAACCCAACAACAAATTCAAAGAAAAGTGGGGGACAAAAGCAAATTGTTAGCAAGGACAATAAAAGTAAGTTAAGTTATCCAAAATAAAAATCCAAGCTCTATTGAGCCAGGACAAATTTCTTAAAAAATTTAAAATAAAATTGTATAAAATAAAAACAAAAATAAATAATAAAAATGTCTTCAATAACATCAAACAAAAGAAAGTTAAAAAATATCATTGAGATCACTAAAGAATTAATTGCAACAGAGGTCAAAGGACCGACAGAAGAAGAGGATATTCATGTACTTGAAGGTCAGATAAGGAAGATAAAATCAATAAAAGAGGAATTAGAGAGCAACGCAAGAAAAATTGAGATTATTCAAGATGAGTGGGAAGCAAACATTCAAAAATTGAAGACAAATGAAAGAATCGAAGCGGAAAATGAATTAACAAATTTTATCAATGAAAATCAGATAGAAGGTATTTACAAAATAGCAAAAACAAAGATAAGAAGTTGGAACTCTATTGAGACAGACTACTTAGTCATGAGGTCTCAGAAAGAACCAACAATACCACAAAACGAACAAAATACAACAATGAACGAATCTAGAGGAAATACCCACGGCCTAAAACCACCGTTACTAAAATTAGTAACATTAGAAGGACCTAATTGGTCAGACTTTTGGCCGATATGGAAACTATTAATTCATGAAGATGATAGTATTCCAAGGTTACAAAAAATATGTCAACTCTTCGCACACACAAGAGGAGAAGCAGCAGCCGTATTAAAGGGTATAGAACCACTAGAAGAAAATTATGAAGTTGCAATCGAAATTCTTAAAGAAGAATTCGAGAAAGAAGAAACACAAATAAGAAAACTAAACAAAGAATTACTAGGATTAAGTGAAAAATTAAAAAAAAATTTTTTAAATTAAATTAAACAATTTATTAAAATTATTTTTTATTCAATTTTTTAAAATATTTTTGCATTAATTCACAAGGGAAGTGAGCTCTTCTTTTATGATTTCCGATAAATTTTTTATTAAAACTTCTGTATTCCATTCGTTTGCTTGTCTCTTCTTACTTAGCATTTGCCTTAAGACGGCTTTGCTTAATTTTTGCTCTATCATTAACGAAATTGCTGGAATATTTATTGTTTGGTTGTGTGTCTTCATTATTCGATTGATTCTTTGTAAGTCACGTAATAATTTTATGTCATCGTTAAAATTTTGACTCGTCTTTAATCCTAGTAATTCTTTGTTTAGTTTTCTTATTTGTGTTTCTTCTTTCTCGAATTCTTCTTTAAGAATTTCGATTGCAACTTCATAATTTTCTTCTAGTGGTTCTATACCCTTTAATACGGCTGCTGCTTCTCCTCTTGTGTGTGCGAAGAGTTGACATATTTTTTGTAACCTTGGAATACTATCATCTTCATGAATTAATAGTTTCCATATCGGCCAAAAGTCTGACCAATTAGGTGTAAAATAAAAAAAGAATTATCAATTTTCGATAAAAATGAAGAAAGTTATGTTAAAAACAAAAAGTTGCGCGAATTTGCCGCACCCTGTAATAATAATCGTTAAAATAATAATAATCTTTTGAAGATCAATCCAGTTGAGACCATAAATTGGCTTCTCTGGTAATCTATAATTAATAATATAATAAGAAACTTATAAATTCGTTCTAAAATATTTAAATATTATATTTAAATTAAAATATTTTTTCTTTTGAGAAGCGTCAGGGCTTTTCTTTCCTACTTTCCGTTGAGAAAATATTTCAGAAAATGGAAAAGATTGTGTCACATGAGTTATATCGTGCCTCTTTTAGAAGGAAGAAATAGGTAAAAGAAATAAAAAATAGAAAATGATTGTATTCGCTTAATTAATTCAAATGAATATTATGATATATTATTATTTAAATAGTTGTTAAAGATAACGTAAACATATTCTCAGGAATAAATATAAAAATCTAAATTATAATATAAAAAGAATAATTATACAATGTAACATTTTTAATGAAATGGGAAATGAAAATAAATGTAAATTTATTTATTACATTGAAAAATTTGCGATCTGATGATAATATTCAAAATTTATATGATACAATCTAGAGGATTTATAGAAATCAATTAATATTACTCGAACGAATAATAGCCATAAAATTATTATGGAGTAACTATAACAGAATGGCAAATTATAAATACAGTATATTTTCATACAACAGAAAATCTTCAATTATTAAACAATTACAAATAATGGATGTAAGAATTAGTAGAAATGTAAATTATTAATAAAATATTTGTTTGATTGTAAACTTTTTCTAGCAAAGATTTTTACTTTTGCAACAAATTAATGTTCAAATAAATTGAAAATAGTTCAAAAATAGATGTCGAACATTGACTGAATCATTCTTTGACTTATAACTAAATTTATAAATATAAATTTAATTATTAATGAGGCTGAATGAGTTGATGCAGGAAATGTTTATAAAAAATTAAAATAAATTTTACAATTAATGATATTTACAAGTTAAAATATGATAAATATTTATAAAATATGATTATTATAAATGGTCTATTCCCTAAGAATAACCATTAATAATCAGGCATACTTAACTTAAAAAATTTTTTATCTGGATTATTTAATATTTTATAAATAGTTTTTCAAAATGAATAAGGTAATTTCAAAATGATAATATAATAATCTTACTAACTTGTAAGATAATAATTAATAGAGCAATTGACATATAGAATAATTAATTAGATATAAGAAAATATTAAAATAAATATTTATTCTAAATTTATTCTTACAGACGGGAAGAGGCATGAATACTTTGGCCGCAGCAGAACGTGATATACGTTCATATAGAAAATGTACGTTTAAATTTCTTTAATATGAAATACTATTGTCAAATGTAGTCGTTGGCTGAAGTCGTTAAAAAATGTCGCTAAAAATAATATAAGTAATAAATAATTAAATAAATGGTTCTTGATAAAATAAACACGTTTTTGTTGAAAAACCAAAAAGGGAAATCCCAATTCCCAAGAAATCCAAAGGCTAAAATATTCAAAAAAATAAGTAAATATTTATATATATTCAAAAAACATTAAAATAAATTATTATTATTATTTCTTTTTACTAAACATCAACATAATCGCGACAGGCGTTGCTAAGTCGTTTCATGTGGCAATAAGATTTGGGTCACGCTCAGCGGCGCGGTGATGGGCCGTTGCGAAGTCGGCGAAATTCGAGGAACTTGAGCTGCATATTTTTGGCATAACGATAAACAACTAAATTAAAGAGCAAAATAACCACCAGAAAAAGAAAATAAATAATATGAAGAAATACAGTAAGTAGTTGATGAGACGGAGGTGCTGGGACGAGTGGAGCACAGACGGCCGATTCATACATAGATAAAGATCATTATAAATATATGAAAGTTTAATATAATATATGAAAGATATATGAAAGTTTAAATATAAAATATATGAATAATAAAATAAAGACAAATGAAATGATCATTAAAAGAAACATTTTTTGCTCATTTACATTCCTTTATAATTTAAAAAATATTTATAAAAAATCCTTAAAATAAAAATGGTTATTTCCTTATTAAAATTCGCCTCGGATATATTTCATAGTGAGGAAGATGGAATGGCATGGCGTTTATACGATGGATTAAGAGATCGTATACGTTTGGAATTTGAGGTAAAAAAGATAATACAAAATGGGGGTGTTGTTTAAAAAGATATTAAAATTTAAAATAGATTAAACATGATTATATTAATCAGTTTTATACATTTATATAAAATTTATTTCCATATAAAGTTTATTTAAATATCATACAAAATGTTTTTTATTTTTTTAAAATAAATTGTTAAAGAAAGATTAGAATTAAGCGAGCAGTAAAAGAGAAAATGTAGATATATTAACTTAAAAGCATTATTATTAAATATTGACCTAGATAAACAAATATGCTGTAATTTTTTAAAATTTAAAAATTTTTATTAAAGAATACATTATTAAAACAAGCTGAATTTTTAACAAAAATCCCCAATTAATTTAAAAATTAATTGCAAGAAATTTTATTAAACAAAAGATATACAAAAATTAAAAAGAATGAATTTTAAAAAATTAAGCTTGGTCAAATTGTGCGAGATATGTTGGTGAGAAAATTATAATCATTAAATATTAAGAACTATTGCTACATTTTCCTTTCTTTAAATTAAATCTTAAATATATAACTAAAAAACTCAACAGAAAACCTAAATTTGGTCCCGACAAAATTTTCCATAAAATTGACATTCTTCAATGACACGTTTAAACACCATATTGCGGCAAAAATGAGATCCTTTTTTGTGGATGTTATTACCTATATAAAGCAGATTAACAGACTTAAATTAAAACAGATTAGTCTAAAAATTATAAAATTCATTTATCAAACTAAAATCACTTATAGTCGTATTGTAATTTTTCACTTATAGTCGAATTGTTATTTGCTCAACTGATATCAAAAATGGGCTCCTTCGCAACAATCGTATTGGTGATATTTCCTTCATGGTATAGAACGAGAAAAATTCTCTACGAGAAAAAATAAAATTGAGTATAAATCCATCTGATTAGTACCACACCACAACACATACTAACTGGCTACCAATATATATATATAAAGGGCATTTGATCTGAACAGTTTGTCATTACCGTTTTGATCTGAACAGTTTGTCATTACCGTTTTGATGAGGTTTCTCTAAAGTGTATGCCTCTGGCTATTTGTCTGTCATTTGAAATGGCTGTGGATTAGAAAAATAGTAAACAAGATAGTCTTTTAAATATAATGAAAAAATCGGCCTTACTAAAATTATTGCATATATTGGAAAAAACGGATAATTTATTTAATCGATTATAATTAGAAATGAAAAAATTATTCGTGATTATTCGTTTGCGAGAGAGAAATAATAAACTTCAAATAATAAACATTTATTTTGTTTATTCATGTTTATATGTATAAAATCTTTCAATTTTGGAAGATACAAATTTCATAAATATTTTTAAATGTCGATGCTCAATAAAAATATTCAATATATCTAATTTATCAAATTTTATCAAATTCAAATATAATGTTCATTCTCTGTTGAAAAATTGATGAAACATTAAAGCCTTGTTTGTTCCCCCGATGTGTCAACAAATAAAATGGTATTATTTTTTACTTAAAAATAATAATAGCATAAAATATAAGCTATACTAAATATAAGTTATACTAAAATATAAGTATAATATAAGTTATACTAATAATACCAAAGAACTATAAATAATATAAATGTTTAGATAATTTATTCAATAAGCAAAAAGTCTTCTATCACAAAACTTTTCTAAAGATGGTCAAGTATGCCTAGGAAACTAAGGATGTTCATTTATTGGATCATCTTTAAGACTTTTCTATAGGCGTACTAAAAAGATAAAGGGATATAAATACAGAGAATGATCAATGTTTCGTAAGTTAGTCTCTTAATCCATCGTATAAACGCCATGCCATTCCATCTTCCTCACTATGAAATATATCCGAGGCGAATTTTAATAAGGAAATAACCATTTTTATTTTAAGGATTTTTTATAAATATTTTTTAAATTATAAAGGAATGTAAATGAGCAAAAAATGTTTCTTTTAATGATCATTTCATTTGTCTTTATTTTATTATTCATATATTTTATATTTAAACTTTCATATATCTTTCATATATTATATTAAACTTTCATATATTTATAATGATCTTTATCTATGTATGAATCGGCCGTCTGTGCTCCACTCGTCCCAGCACCTCCGTCTCATCAACTACTTACTGTATTTCTTCATATTATTTATTTTCTTTTTCTGGTGGTTATTTTGCTCTTTAATTTAGTTGTTTATCGTTATGCCAAAAATATGCAGCTCAAGTTCCTCGAATTTCGCCGACTTCGCAACGGCCCATCACCGCGCCGCTGAGCGTGACCCAAATCTTATTGCCACATGAAACGACTTAGCAACGCCTGTCGCGATTATGTTGATGTTTAGTAAAAAGAAATAATAATAATAATTTATTTTAATGTTTTTTGAATATATATAAATATTTACTTATTTTTTTGAATATTTTAGCCTTTGGATTTCTTGGGAATTGGGATTTCCCTTTTTGGTTTTTCAACAAAAACGTGTTTATTTTATCAAGAACCATTTATTTAATTATTTATTACTTATATTATTTTTAGCGACATTTTTTAACGACTTCAGCCAACGACTACATTTGACAATAGTATTTCATATTAAAGAAATTTAAACGTACATTTTCTATATGAACGTATATCACGTTCTGCTGCGGCCAAAGTATTCATGCCTCTTCCCGTCTGTAAGAATAAATTTAGAATAAATATTTATTTTAATATTTTCTTATATCTAATTAATTATTCTATATGTCAATTGCTCTATTAATTATTATCTTACAAGTTAGTAAGATTATTATATTATCATTTTGAAATTACCTTATTCATTTTGAAAAACTATTTATAAAATATTAAATAATCCAGATAAAAAATTTTTTAAGTTAAGTATGCCTGATTATTAATGGTTATTCTTAGGGAATAGACCATTTATAATAATCATATTTTATAAATATTTATCATATTTTAACTTGTAAATATCATTAATTGTAAAATTTATTTTAATTTTTTATAAACATTTCCTGCATCAACTCATTCAGCCTCATTAATAATTAAATTTATATTTATAAATTTAGTTATAAGTCAAAGAATGATTCAGTCAATGTTCGACATCTATTTTTGAACTATTTTCAATTTATTTGAACATTAATTTGTTGCAAAAGTAAAAATCTTTGCTAGAAAAAGTTTACAATCAAACAAATATTTTATTAATAATTTACATTTCTACTAATTCTTACATCCATTATTTGTAATTGTTTAATAATTGAAGATTTTCTGTTGTATGAAAATATACTGTATTTATAATTTGCCATTCTGTTATAGTTACTCCATAATAATTTTATGGCTATTATTCGTTCGAGTAATATTAATTGATTTCTATAAATCCTCTAGATTGTATCATATAAATTTTGAATATTATCATCAGATCGCAAATTTTTCAATGTAATAAATAAATTTACATTTATTTTCATTTCCCATTTCATTAAAAATGTTACATTGTATAATTATTCTTTTTATATTATAATTTAGATTTTTATATTTATTCCTGAGAATATGTTTACGTTATCTTTAACAACTATTTAAATAATAATATATCATAATATTCATTTGAATTAATTAAGCGAATACAATCATTTTCTATTTTTTATTTCTTTTACCTATTTCTTCCTTCTAAAAGAGGCACGATATAACTCATGTGACACAATCTTTTCCATTTTCTGAAATATTTTCTCAACGGAAAGTAGGAAAGAAAAGCCCTGACGCTTCTCAAAAGAAAAAATATTTTAATTTAAATATAATATTTAAATATTTTAGAACGAATTTATAAGTTTCTTATTATATTATTAATTATAGATTACCAGAGAAGCCAATTTATGGTCTCAACTGGATTGATCTTCAAAAGATTATTATTATTTTAACGATTATTATTACAGGGTGCGGCAAATTCGCGCAACTTTTTGTTTTTAACATAACTTTCTTCATTTTTATCGAAAATTGATAATTCTTTTTTTATTTTACACCTAACACTTTAGGAAATTTATTGATACCAAAATCGCTTTTGAATTTTACAATTCAGTATGATTAATTTCCCGTCAAAGTTTAGGCAAAATTTTTTTGATAAAAATTGGCCTGGAGTCGAGGGTATGATTTTAATATGTAAAATTTATATATCATTCGAATCAGCTCCGAAATCCGATTCAAATGACGTAAAAATCATTCCGCTATCACATATATGAACCGAGATACGGCTCACTGAATGATAAATTAAACAAATTTTGGCAAATATGAATTTTTTGTGTGAAATTTTCGAAAATGAGATTATAAGCTATTTCGATACGCCTTAACGAGATAAGTCGATTGGTACCAAAATTATTGGGATTGGATGATCTTGAACAAAGTTATGATCAATTAAACTTGATCAATTAAACTTAATAAAATATAAAATTTAGAATTAGTCAGAAATATTCTTCGACTTTAGCAGTCTTTTTAATCTTTTGCTATTTATTTATTAGACTTATTTTAGTAGAATTATTATACCGAATAAAATATAAAATTTAGAATTAGTCAGAAATATTCTTCGACTTTAGCAGCTTTTTAATCTTTTGCTATTTATTTATTAGACTTATTTTAGTAGAATAATTATACCGAATAAAATATAAAATTTAGAATTAGTCAGAAATATTCTTCGACTTTATCAGTCTTTTTAATCTTTTGCTATTTATTTATTAGACTTATTTTAGTAGAATAATTATACCGAATAAAATATAAAATTTAGAATTAGTCAGAAATATTCTTCGACTTTAGCAGTCTTTTTAATCTTTTGCTATTTATTTATTAGACTTGTTTTAGTAAAATAATTATACCGAATAAAATATAAAATTTAGAATTAGTCAGAAATATTCTTCGACTTTAGCAGTCTTTTTAATCTTTTGCTATTTATTTATTAGACTTATTTTAGTAGAATTATTATACCGAATAAAATATAAAATTTAGAATTAGTCAGAAATATTCTTCGACTTTAGCAGTCTTTTTAATCTTTTGCTATTTATTTATTAGACTTATTTAAGTAGAATAATTATACCGAATAAAATATAAAATTTAGAATTAGTCAGAAATATTCTTCGACTTTAGCAGTCTTTTTAATCTTTTGCTATTTATTTATTAGACTTATTTTAGTAGAATAATTATACCGAATAAAATATAAAATTTAGAATTAGTCAGAAATATTCTTCGACTTTAGCAGTCTTTTTAATCTTTTGCTATTTATTTATTAGACTTATTTTAGTAGAATAATTATACCGAATAAAATATAAAATTTAGAATTAGTCAGAAATATTCTTCGACTTTAGCAGTCTTTTTAATCTTTTGCTATTTATTTATTAGACTTATTTTAGTAGAATAATTATACCGAATAAAATATAAAATTTAGAATTAGTCAGAAATATTCTTCGACTTTAGCAGTCTTTTTAATCTTTTGCTATTTATTTTTAGACTTATTTTAGTAGAATAATTATAACGAATAAAATATAAAATTTAGAATTAGTCAGAAATATTCTTCGACTTTAGCAGTCTTTTTAATCTTTTGCTATTTATTTTTAGACTTATTTTAGTAGAATAATTATACCGAATAAAATATAAAATTTAGAATTAGTCAGAAATATTCTTCGACTTTAGCAGTCTTTTTAATCTTATGCTATTTATTTATTAGACTTATTTTAGTAGAATTATTATACCGAATAAAATATAAAATTTAGAATTAGTCAGAAATATTCTTCGACTTTAGCAGTCTTTTTAATCTTTTGCTATTTATTTATTAGACTTATTTTAGTAGAATTATTATACCGAATAAAATATAAAATTTAGAATTAGTCAGAAATATTCTTCGACTTTAGCAGTCTTTTTAATCTTTTGCTATTTATTTATTAGACTTATTTTAGTAGAATTATTATACCGAATAAAATATAAAATTTAGAATTAGTCAGAAATATTCTTCGACTTTAGCAGTCTTTTTAATCTTTTGCTATTTATTTATTAGACTTATTTTAGTAGAATTATTATACCGAATAAAATATACAATTTAGAATTAGTCAGAAATATTCTTCGACTTTAGCAGTCTTTTTAATCTTTTGCTATTTATTTATTAGACTTATTTTAGTAGAATTATTATACCGAATAAAATATAAAATTTAGAATTAGTCAGAAATATTCTTCGACTTTAGCAGTCTTTTTAATCTTTTGCTATTTATTTATTAGACTTATTTTAGTAGAATAATTATACCGAATAAAATATAAAATTTAGAATTAGTCAGAAATATTCTTCGACTTTAGCAGTCTTTTTAATCTTTTGCTATTTATTTATTAGACTTATTTTAGTAGAATTATTATACCGAATAAAATATACAATTTAGAATTAGTCAGAAATATTCTTCGACTTTAGCAGTCTTTTTAATCTTTTGCTATTTATTTATTAGACTTATTTTAGTAGAATTATTATACCGAATAAAATATAAAATTTAGAATTAGTCAGAAATATTCTTCGACTTTAGCAGTCTTTTTAATCTTTTGCTATTTATTTATTAGACTTATTTTAGTAGAATTATTATACCGAATAAAATATAAAATTTAGAATTAGTCAGAAATATTCTTCGACTTTAGCAGTCTTTTTAATCTTTTGCTATTTATTTATTAGACTTATTTTAGTAGAATAATTATACCGAATAAAATATAAAATTTAGAATTAGTCAGAAATATTCTTCGACATTAGCAGTCTCTTTAATCTTTTGCTATTTATTTATTAGACTTATTTTAGTAAAATAATTATACCGAATAAAATATAAAATTTAGAATTAGTCAGAAATATTCTTCGACTTTAGCAGTCTTTTTAATCTTTTGCTATTTATTTATTAGACTTATTTTAGTAGAATAATTATACCGAATAAAATATAAAATTTAGAATTAGTCATAAATATTCTTCGACTTTAGCAGTCTTTTTAACCTTTTGCTATTTATTTATTAGACTTATTTTAGTAGAATTATTATACCGAATAAAATATAAAATTTAGAATTAGTCAGAAATATTCTTCGACTTTAGCAGTCTTTTTAATCTTTTGCTATTTATTTATTAGACTTATTTTAGTAGAATAATTATACCGAATAAAATATAAAATTTAGAATTAGTCAGAAATATTCTTCGACTTTAGCAGTCTTTTTAATCTTTTGCTATTTATTTATTAGACTTATTTTAGTAGAATAATTATACCGAATAAAATATAAAATTTAGAATTAGTCAGAAATATTCTTCGACTTTATCAGTCTTTTTAATCTTTTGCTATTTATTTATTAGACTTATTTTAGTAGAATAATTATACCGAATAAAATATAAAATTTAGAATTAGTCAGAAATATTCTTCGACTTTAGCAGTCTTTTTAATCTTTTGCTATTTATTTATTAGACTTGTTTTAGTAGAATAATTATACCGAATAAAATATAAAATTTAGAATTAGTCAGAAATATTCTTCGACTTTAGCAGTCTTTTTAATCTTTTGCTATTTATTTATTAGACTTATTTTAGTAGAATAATTATAACGAATAAAATATAAAATTTAGAATTAGTATTAAATATACATGACTTTAGCAGTCTTTTTAATCTTTTGCTATTTATTTTTAGACTTATTTTAGTAGAATAATTATACCGAATAAAATATAAAATTTAGAATTAGTCAGAAATATTCTTCGACTTTAGCAGTCTTTTTAATCTTTTGCTATTTATTTTTAGACTTATTTTAGTAGAATAATTATAACGAATAAAATATAAAATTTAGAATTAGTCAGAAATATTCTTCGACTTTAGCAGTCTTTTTAATCTTTTGCTATTTATTTATTAGACTTATTTTAGTAGAATTATTATACCGAATAAAATATAAAATTTAGAATTAGTCAGAAATATTCTTCGACTTTAGCAGTCTTTTTAATCTTTTGCTATTTATTTATTAGACTTATTTTAGTAGAATAATTATACCGAATAAAATATAAAATTTAGAATTAGTCAGAAATATTCTTCGACTTTAGCAGTCTTTTTAATCTTTTGCTATTTATTTATTAGACTTATTTTAGTAGAATAATTATACCGAATAAAATATAAAATTTAGAATTAGTCAGAAATATTCTTCGACTTTAGTAGTCTTTTTAATCTTTTGCTATTTATTTATTAGACTTATTTTAGTAGAATAATTATACCGAATAAAATATAAAATTTAGAATTAGTCAGAAATATTCTTCGACTTTAGCAGTCTTTTTAATCTTTTGCTATTTATTTATTAGACTTATTTTAGTAGAATAATTATACCGAATAAAATATAAAATTTAGAATTAGTCAGAAATATTCTTCGACTTTAGCAGTCTTTTTAATCTTTTGCTATTTATTTTTAGACTTATTTTAGTAGAAAATTATACCGAATAAAATATAAAATTTAGAATTAGTCAGAAATATTCTTCGACTTTATCAGTCTTTTTAATCTTTTGCTATTTATTTATTAGACTTATTTTAGTAGAAAATTATACCGAATAAAATATAAAATTTAGAATTAGTCAGAAATATTCTTCGACTTTATCAGTCTTTTTAATCTTTTGCTATTTATTTATTAGACTTATTTTAGTAGAATAATTATACCGAATAAAATATAAAATTTAGAATTAGTCAGAAATATTCTTCGACTTTAGCAGTCTTTTTAATCTTTTGCTATTTATTTATTAGACTTGTTTTAGTAGAATAATTATACCAAATAAAATATAAAATTTAGAATTAGTCAGAAATATTCTTCGACTTTAGCAGTCTTTTTAATCTTTTGCTATTTATTTATTAGACTTGTTTTAGTAGAATAATTATACCGAATAAAATATAAAATTTAGAATTAGTCAGAAATATTCTTCGACTTTAGCAGTCTTTTTAATCTTTTGCTATTTATTTATTAGACTTGTTTTAGTAGAATAATTATACCGAATAAAATATAAAATTTAGAATTAGTCAGAAATATTCTTCGACTTTAGCAGTCTTTTTAATCTTTTGCTATTTATTTATTAGACTTATTTTAGTAGAATAATTATACCGAATAAAATATAAAATTTAGAATTAGTCAGAAATATTCTTCGACTTTAGCAGTCTTTTTAATCTTTTGCTATTTATTTATTAGACATATTTTAGTAGAATAATTATACCGAATAAAATATAAAATTTAGAATTAGTCAGAAATATTCTTCGACTTTAGCAGTCTTTTTAATCTTTTGCTATTTATTTTTAGACTTATTTTAGTAGAAAATTATACCGAATAAAATATAAAATTTAGAATTAGTCAGAAATATTCTTCGACTTTAGCAGTCTTTTTAATCTTTTGCTATTTATTTTTAGACTTATTTTAGTAGAAAATTATACCGAATAAAATATAAAATTTAGAATTAGTCAGAAATATTCTTCGACTTTAGCAGTCTTTTTAATCTTTTGCTATTTATTTTTAGACTTATTTTAGTAGAAAATTATACCGAATAAAATATAAAATTTAGAATTAGTCAGAAATATTCTTCGACTTTATCAGTCTTTTTAATCTTTTGCTATTTATTTATTAGACTTAGACCCTTAGGTTGTGGCGAATCAAAAATTTTTCGAGCCATCCACTGCTTGCCTGAATTGGATCTTTTATTTTATTTATTTATAGAAATTTACCTTTAGATCATTCTCTTCCTCTCTATTTTCTAGTATTTTAAATGCCTGAACCTGGATTGCACGCCTAGAAACTCGTTGTTTTTCACTTCTTCTAGCATAAATCCATTCAAGTAATTCATCATCAAATTCTTTATTTTTTAAATGACGGCCAGATCCGGGCAATTGTTTTGCTTTTCCTTTCGTATTTCTATAAATATATTTGTTTATTAATAATAGAACAAGTTCTGACATACCTTAATTGTTTCTCATGTTCCATCCAGTCTCTAACACATCTTCTATCAACGTTAAAGTTTCTACTTGCTGCATGAACAGAATTTTTCTTTGCAAAATCTATTATTTCAATTTTCTTGTTAATTGTGAAAGAACGGCGAATTTTTTTTGGGTTGCTTGGACCTTCATCATTTTCAAAAGATTCACCTTCACTATCATTAATATCTACTAGATTCTGACTCATTTTTCTTGAACGATATCTAAATATTTATTTAAAATATGAAAAATGAATATTTAAACAATAAATAAATAATAAAACATTTATAAACAAAATGACATGCTTTTAAAACACAATGCCAAAAAATAATTAAATATTTTAGGGGGGGGGGCTATTTTAGAGGGGGGGTTATTTTAGAGGGGGGGGGGGGTTATTTTTTTCGATCAACCTCTAGAGGGGGGTTATTTTAGAGGGGGGGGGGGGTTATTTTAGAGGGGGGGGGGGGTTATTTTAGAGAAAATACGGTATAATAAAATAGAATTGTACAAATTGACATAAACTAAATTCGAATCAATTTGGAAGATGAAAATTAGAAAAAAGAAAATCAATAAATGAGATTTATGATTATAATAAAATAGAATTGTACAAATTGACATAAACTAAATTCGAATCAATTTGGAAGATGAAAATTAGAAAAAAGAAAATCAATAAATGAGATTTATGATTATAATAAAATAGAATTGTACAAATTGACATAAACTAAATTCGAATCAATTTGGAAGATGAAAATTAGAAAAAAGAAAATTAATAAATGAGATTTATGATTATAATAAAATAGAATTGTACAAATTGACATAAACTAAATTCGAATCAATTTGGAAGATGAAAATTAGAAAAAAGAAAATCAATAAATGAGATTTATGATTATAATAAAATAGAATTGTACAAATTGACATAAACTAAATTCGAATCAATTTGGAAGATGAAAATTAGAAAAAAGAAAATCAATAAATGAGATTTATGATTATAATAAAATAGAATTGTACAAATTGACATAAACTAAATTCGAATCAATTTGGAAGATGAAAATTAGAAAAAAGAAAATCAATAAATGAGATTTATGATTTTAATAAAATAGAATTGTACAAATTGACATAAACTAAATTCGAATCAATTTGGAAGATGAAAATTAGAAAAAGAAAATCAATAAATGAGATTTATGATTATAATAAAATAGAATTGTACAAATTGACATAAACTAAATTCGAATCAATTTGGAAGATGAAAATTAGAAAAAAGAAAATCAATAAATGAGATTTATGATTATAATAAAATAGAATTGTACAAATTGACATAAACTAAATTCGAATCAATTTGGAAGATGAAAATTAGAAAAAAGAAAATCAATAAATGAGATTTATGATTATAATAAAATAGAATTGTACAAATTGACATAAACTAAATTCGAATCAATTTGGAAGATGAAAATTAGAAAAAAGAAAATTAATAAATTAGATTTATGATTATAATAAAATAGAATTGTACAATTGACATAAACTAAATTCGAATCAATTTGGAAGATGAAAATTAGAAAAAAGAAAATCAATAAATGAGATTTATGATTATAATAAAATAGAATTGTACAAATTGACATAAACTAAATTCGAATCAATTTGGAAGATGAAAATTAGAAAAAAGAAAATCAATAAATGAGATTTATGATTATAATAAAATAGAATTGTACAAATTGACATAAACTAAATTCGAATCAATTTGGAAGATGAAAATTAGAAAAAAGAAAATCAATAAATGAGATTTATGATTATAATAAAATAGAATTGTACAAATTGACATAAACTAAATTCGAATCAATTTGGAAGATGAAAATTAGAAAAAAGAAAATTAATAAATTAGATTTATGATTATAATAAAATAGAATTGTACAAATTGACATAAACTAAATTCGAATCAATTTGGAAGATGAAAATTAGAAAAAAGAAAATCAATAAATGAGATTTATGATTATAATAAAATAGAATTGTACAAATTGACATAAACTAAATTCGAATCAATTTGGAAGATGAAAATTAGAAAAAAGAAAATCAATAAATGAGATTTATGATTATAATAAAATAGAATTGTACAAATTGACATAAACTAAATTCGAATCAATTTGGAAGATGAAAATTAGAAAAAAGAAAATTAATAAATGAGATTTATGATTATAATAAAATAGAATTGTACAAATTGACATAAACTAAATTCGAATCAATTTGGAAGATGAAAATTAGAAAAAAGAAAATCAATAAATGAGATTTATGATTATAATAAAATAGAATTGTACAAATTGACATAAACTAAATTCGAATCAATTTGGAAGATGAAAATTAGAAAAAAGAAAATCAATAAATGAGATTTATGATTATAATAAAATAGAATTGTACAAATTGACATAAACTAAATTCGAATCAATTTGGAAGATGAAAATTAGAAAAAAGAAAATTAATAAATTAGATTTATGATTATAATAAAATAGAATTGTACAAATTGACATAAACTAAATTCGAATCAATTTGGAAGATGAAAATTAGAAAAAAGAAAATCAATAAATGAGATTTATGATTATAATAAAATAGAATTGTACAAATTGACATAAACTAAATTCGAATCAATTTGGAAGATGAAAATTAGAAAAAAGAAAATCAATAAATGAGATTTATGATTATAATAAAATAGAATTGTACTAATTGACATAAACTAAATTCGAATCAATTTGGAAGATGAAAATTAGAAAAAAGAAAATCAATAAATGAGATTTATGATTTTAATAAAATAGAATTGTACAAATTGACATAAACTAAATTCGAATCAATTTGGAAGATGAAAATTAGAAAAAGAAAATCATAAATGAGATTTATGATTATAATAAAATAGAATTGTACAAATTGACATAAACTAAATTCGAATCAATTTGGAAGATGAAAATTAGAAAAAAGAAAATCAATAAATGAGATTTATGATTATAATAAAATAGAATTGTACAAATTGACATAAACTAAATTCGAATCAATTTGGAAGATGAAAATTAGAAAAAAGAAAATCAATAAATGAGATTTATGATTATAATAAAATAGAATTGTACAAATTGACATAAACTAAATTCGAATCAATTTGGAAGATGAAAATTAGAAAAAAGAAAATCAATAAATGAGATTTATGATTATAATAAAATAGAATTGTACAAATTGACATAAACTAAATTCGAATCAATTTGGAAGATGAAAATTAGAAAAAAGAAAATCAATAAATGAGATTTATGATTATAATAAAATAGAATTGTACAAATTGACATAAACTAAATTCGAATCAATTTGGAAGATGAAAATTAGAAAAAAGAAAATTAATAAATTAGATTTATGATTATAATAAAATAGAATTGTACAAATTGACATAAACTAAATTCGAATCAATTTGGAAGATGAAAATTAGAAAAAAGAAAATCAATAAATGAGATTTATGATTATAATAAAATAGAATTGTACAAATTGACATAAACTAAATTCGAATCAATTTGGAAGATGAAAATTAGAAAAAAGAAAATCAATAAATGAGATTTATGATTATAATAAAATAGAATTGTACAAATTGACATAAACTAAATTCGAATCAATTTGGAAGATGAAAATTAGAAAAAAGAAAATCAATAAATGAGATTTATGATTATAATAAAATAGAATTGTACAAATTGACATAAACTAAATTCGAATCAATTTGGAAGATGAAAATTAGAAAAAAGAAAATCAATAAATGAGATTTATGATTATAATAAAATAGAATTGTACAAATTGACATAAACTAAATTCGAATCAATTTGGAAGATGAAAATTAGAAAAAAGAAAATTAATAAATTAGATTTATGATTATAATAAAATAGAATTGTACAAATTGACATAAACTAAATTCGAATCAATTTGGAAGATGAAAATTAGAAAAAAGAAAATCAATAAATTAGATTTATGATTATAATAAAATAGAATTGTACAAATTGACATAAACTAAATTCGAATCAATTTGGAAGATGAAAATTAGAAAAAAGAAAATCAATAAACGAGATTTATGATTATAATAAAATAGAATTGTACAAATTGACATAAACTAAATTCGAATCAATTTGGAAGATGAAAATTAGAAAAAAGAAAATCAATAAATGAGATTTATGATTATAATAAAATAGAATTGTACAAATTGACATAAACTAAATTCGAATCAATTTGGAAGATGAAAATTAGAAAAAAGAAAATTAATAAATTAGATTTATGATTATAATAAAATAGAATTGTACAAATTGACATAAACTAAATTCGAATCAATTTGGAAGATGAAAATTAGAAAAAAGAAAATCAATAAATGAGATTTATGATTATAATAAAATAGAATTGTACAAATTGACATAAACTAAATTCGAATCAATTTGGAAGATGAAAATTAGAAAAAAGAAAATCAATAAATGAGATTTATGATTATAATAAAATAGAATTGTACAAATTGACATAAACTAAATTCGAATCAATTTGGAAGATGAAAATTAGAAAAAAGAAAATCAATAAATGAGATTTATGATTTAATAAAATAGAATTGTACAAATTGACATAAACTAAATTCGAATCAATTTGGAAGATGAAAATTAGAAAAAAGAAAATCAATAAATGAGATTTATGATTATAATAAAATAGAATTGTACAAATTGACATAAACTAAATTCGAATCAATTTGGAAGATGAAAATTAGAAAAAAGAAAATCAATAAATGAGATTTATGATTATAATAAAATAGAATTGTACAAATTGACATAAACTAAATTCGAATCAATTTGGAAGATGAAAATTAGAAAAAAGAAAATCAATAAATGAGATTTATGATTATAATAAAATAGAATTGTACAAATTGACATAAACTAAATTCGAATCAATTTGGAAGATGAAAATTAGAAAATTAGAAAAAAGAAAATCAATAAATGAGATTTATGATTATAATAAAATAGAATTGTACTAATTGACATAAACTAAATTCGAATCAATTTGGAAGATGAAAATTAGAAAAAAGAAAATCAATAAATGAGATTTATGATTTTAATAAAATAGAATTGTACAAATTGACATAAACTAAATTCGAATCAATTTGGAAGATGAAAATTAGAAAAAGAAAATCAATAAATGAGATTTATGATTATAATAAAATAGAATTGTACAAATTGACATAAACTAAATTCGAATCAATTTGGAAGATGAAAATTAGAAAAAAGAAAATCAATAAATGAGATTTATGATTATAATAAAATAGAATTGTACAAATTGACATAAACTAAATTCGAATCAATTTGGAAGATGAAAATTAGAAAAAAGAAAATCAATAAATGAGATTTATGATTATAATAAAATAGAATTGTACAAATTGACATAAACTAAATTCGAATCAATTTGGAAGATGAAAATTAGAAAAAAGAAAATCAATAAATGAGATTTATGATTATAATAAAATAGAATTGTACAAATTGACATAAACTAAATTCGAATCAATTTGGAAGATGAAAATTAGAAAAAAGAAAATCAATAAATGAGATTTATGATTATAATAAAATAGAATTGTACAAATTGACATAAACTAAATTCGAATCAATTTGGAAGATGAAAATTAGAAAAAAGAAAATTAATAAATTAGATTTATGATTATAATAAAATAGAATTGTACAAATTGACATAAACTAAATTCGAATCAATTTGGAAGATGAAAATTAGAAAAAAGAAAATCAATAAATGAGATTTATGATTATAATAAAATAGAATTGTACAAATTGACATAAACTAAATTCGAATCAATTTGGAAGATGAAAATTAGAAAAAAGAAAATCAATAAATGAGATTTATGATTATAATAAAATAGAATTGTACAAATTGACATAAACTAAATTCGAATCAATTTGGAAGATGAAAATTAGAAAAAAGAAAATCAATAAATGAGATTTATGATTATAATAAAATAGAATTGTACAAATTGACATAAACTAAATTCGAATCAATTTGGAAGATGAAAATTAGAAAAAAGAAAATTAATAAATTAGATTTATGATTATAATAAAATAGAATTGTACAAATTGACATAAACTAAATTCGAATCAATTTGGAAGATGAAAATTAGAAAAAAGAAAATCAATAAATTAGATTTATGATTATAATAAAATAGAATTGTACAAATTGACATAAACTAAATTCGAATCAATTTGGAAGATGAAAATTAGAAAAAAGAAAATCAATAAACGAGATTTATGATTATAATAAAATAGAATTGTACAAATTGACATAAACTAAATTCGAATCAATTTGGAAGATGAAAATTAGAAAAAAGAAAATCAATAAATGAGATTTATGATTATAATAAAATAGAATTGTACAAATTGACATAAACTAAATTCGAATCAATTTGGAAGATGAAAATTAGAAAAAAGAAAATTAATAAATTAGATTTATGATTATAATAAAATAGAATTGTACAAATTGACATAAACTAAATTCGAATCAATTTGGAAGATGAAAATTAGAAAAAAGAAAATCAATAAATGAGATTTATGATTATAATAAAATAGAATTGTACAAATTGACATAAACTAAATTCGAATCAATTTGGAAGATGAAAATTAGAAAAAAGAAAATCAATAAATGAGATTTATGATTATAATAAAATAGAATTGTACAAATTGACATAAACTAAATTCGAATCAATTTGGAAGATGAAAATTAGAAAAAAGAAAATCAATAAATGAGATTTATGATTTTAATAAAATAGAATTGTACAAATTGACATAAACTAAATTCGAATCAATTTGGAAGATGAAAATTAGAAAAAAGAAAATCAATAAATGAGATTTATGATTATAATAAAATAGAATTGTACAAATTGACATAAACTAAATTCGAATCAATTTGGAAGATGAAAATTAGAAAAAAGAAAATCAATAAATGAGATTTATGATTATAATAAAATAGAATTGTACAAATTGACATAAACTAAATTCGAATCAATTTGGAAGATGAAAATTAGAAAAAAGAAAATCAATAAATGAGATTTATGATTATAATAAAATAGAATTGTACAAATTGACATAAACTAAATTCGAATCAATTTGGAAGATGAAAATTAGAAAAAAGAAAATCACTAAATGAGATTTATGATTATAATTAAATAGAATTGTACAAATTGACATAAACTAAATTCGAATCAATTTGGAAGATGAAAATTAGAAAAAAGAAAATTAATAAATGAGATTTATGATTATAATAAAATAGAATTGTACAAATTGACATAAACTAAATTCGAATCAATTTGGAAGATGAAAATTAGAAAAAAGAAAATCAATAAATGAGATTTATGATTATAATAAAATAGAATTGTACAAATTGACATAAACTAAATTCGAATCAATTTGGAAGATGAAAATTAGAAAAAAGAAAATCAATAAATGAGATTTATGATTATAATAAAATAGAATTGTACAAATTGACATAAACTAAATTCGAATCAATTTGGAAGATGAAAATTAGAAAAAAAGAAAATCAATAAATGAGATTTATGATTATAATAAAATAGAATTGTACAAATTGACATAAACTAAATTCGAATCAATTTGGAAGATGAAAATTAGAAAAAAGAAAATCAATAAATGAGATTTATGATTATAATAAAATAGAATTGTACAAATTGACATAAACTAAATTCGAATCAATTTGGAAGATGAAAATTAGAAAAAAGAAAATTAATAAATTAGATTTATGATTATAATAAAATAGAATTGTACAAATTGACATAAACTAAATTCGAATCAATTTGGAAGATGAAAATTAGAAAAAAGAAAATCAATAAATGAGATTTATGATTATAATAAAATAGAATTGTACAAATTGACATAAACTAAATTCGAATCAATTTGGAAGATGAAAATTAGAAAAAAGAAAATCAATAAATGAGATTTATGATTATAATAAAATAGAATTGTACAAATTGACATAAACTAAATTCGAATCAATTTGGAAGATGAAAATTAGAAAAAAGAAAATCAATAAATGAGATTTATGATTATAATAAAATAGAATTGTACAAATTGACATAAACTAAATTCGAATCAATTTGGAAGATGAAAATTAGAAAAAAGAAAATCAATAAATGAGATTTATGATTATAATAAAATAGAATTGTACAAATTGACATAAACTAAATTCGAATCAATTTGGAAGATGAAAATTAGAAAAAAGAAAATTAATAAATGAGATTTATGATTATAATAAAATAGAATTGTACAAATTGACATAAACTAAATTCGAATCAATTTGGAAGATGAAAATTAGAAAAAAGAAAATCAATAAATGAGATTTATGATTATAATAAAATAGAATTGTACAAATTGACATAAACTAAATTCGAATCAATTTGGAAGATGAAAATTAGAAAAAAGAAAATCAATAAATGAGATTTATGATTATAATAAAATAGAATTGTACAAATTGACATAAACTAAATTCGAATCAATTTGGAAGATGAAAATTAGAAAAAAGAAAATCAATAAATGAGATTTATGATTTTAATAAAATAGAATTGTACAAATTGACATAAACTAAATTCGAATCAATTTGGAAGATGAAAATTAGAAAAAGAAAATCAATAAATGAGATTTATGATTATAATAAAATAGAATTGTACAAATTGACATAAACTAAATTCGAATCAATTTGGAAGATGAAAATTAGAAAAAAGAAAATCAATAAATGAGATTTATGATTATAATAAAATAGAATTGTACAAATTGACATAAACTAAATTCGAATCAATTTGGAAGATGAAAATTAGAAAAAAGAAAATCAATAAATGAGATTTATGATTATAATAAAATAGAATTGTACAAATTGACATAAACTAAATTCGAATCAATTTGGAAGATGAAAATTAGAAAAAAGAAAATTAATAAATTAGATTTATGATTATAATAAAATAGAATTGTACAATTGACATAAACTAAATTCGAATCAATTTGGAAGATGAAAATTAGAAAAAAGAAAATCAATAAATGAGATTTATGATTATAATAAAATAGAATTGTACAAATTGACATAAACTAAATTCGAATCAATTTGGAAGATGAAAATTAGAAAAAAGAAAATCAATAAATGAGATTTATGATTATAATAAAATAGAATTGTACTAATTGACATAAACTAAATTCGAATCAATTTGGAAGATGAAAATTAGAAAAAAGAAAATCAATAAATGAGATTTATGATTATAATAAAATAGAATTGTACAAATTGACATAAACTAAATTCGAATCAATTTGGAAGATGAAAATTAGAAAAAAGAAAATTAATAAATTAGATTTATGATTATAATAAAATAGAATTGTACAAATTGACATAAACTAAATTCGAATCAATTTGGAAGATGAAAATTAGAAAAAAGAAAATCAATAAATGAGATTTATGATTATAATAAAATAGAATTGTACAAATTGACATAAACTAAATTCGAATCAATTTGGAAGATGAAAATTAGAAAAAAGAAAATCAATAAATGAGATTTATGATTATAATAAAATAGAATTGTACAAATTGACATAAACTAAATTCGAATCAATTTGGAAGATGAAAATTAGAAAAAGAAAATCAATAAATGAGATTTATGATTATAATAAAATAGAATTGTACAAATTGACATAAACTAAATTCGAATCAATTTGGAAGATGAAAATTAGAAAAAAGAAAATCAATAAATGAGATTTATGATTATAATAAAATAGAATTGTACAAATTGACATAAACTAAATTCGAATCAATTTGGAAGATGAAAATTAGAAAAAAGAAAATCAATAAATGAGATTTATGATTATAATAAAATAGAATTGTACAAATTGACATAAACTAAATTCGAATCAATTTGGAAGATGAAAATTAGAAAAAAGAAAATTAATAAATTAGATTTATGATTATAATAAAATAGAATTGTACAATTGACATAAACTAAATTCGAATCAATTTGGAAGATGAAAATTAGAAAAAGAAAATCAATAAATGAGATTTATGATTATAATAAAATAGAATTGTACAAATTGACATAAACTAAATTCGAATCAATTTGGAAGATGAAAATTAGAAAAAAGAAAATCAATAAATGAGATTTATGATTATAATAAAATAGAATTGTACAAATTGACATAAACTAAATTCGAATCAATTTGGAAGATGAAAATTAGAAAAAAGAAAATCAATAAATGAGATTTATGATTATAATAAAATAGAATTGTACAAATTGACATAAACTAAATTCGAATCAATTTGGAAGATGAAAATTAGAAAAAAGAAAATTAATAAATTAGATTTATGATTATAATAAAATAGAATTGTACAATTGACATAAACTAAATTCGAATCAATTTGGAAGATGAAAATTAGAAAAAAGAAAATCAATAAATGAGATTTATGATTATAATAAAATAGAATTGTACAAATTGACATAAACTAAATTCGAATCAATTTGGAAGATGAAAATTAGAAAAAAGAAAATCAATAAATGAGATTTATGATTATAATAAAATAGAATTGTACAAATTGACATAAACTAAATTCGAATCAATTTGGAAGATGAAAATTAGAAAAAAGAAAATCAATAAATGAGATTTATGATTATAATAAAATAGAATTGTACAAATTGACATAAACTAAATTCGAATCAATTTGGAAGATGAAAATTAGAAAAAAGAAAATTAATAAATGAGATTTATGATTATAATAAAATAGAATTGTACAAATTGACATAAACTAAATTCGAATCAATTTGGAAGATGAAAATTAGAAAAAAGAAAATCAATAAATGAGATTTATGATTATAATAAAATAGAATTGTACAAATTGACATAAACTAAATTCGAATCAATTTGGAAGATGAAAATTAGAAAAAAGAAAATCAATAAATGAGATTTATGATTATAATAAAATAGAATTGTACAAATTGACATAAACTAAATTCGAATCAATTTGGAAGATGAAAATTAGAAAAAAGAAAATCAATAAATGAGATTTATGATTATAATAAAATAGAATTGTACAAATTGACATAAACTAAATTCGAATCAATTTGGAAGATGAAAATTAGAAAAAAGAAAATTAATAAATGAGATTTATGATTATAATAAAATAGAATTGTACAAATTGACATAAACTAAATTCGAATCAATTTGGAAGATGAAAATTAGAAAAAAGAAAATCAATAAATGAGATTTATGATTATAATAAAATAGAATTGTACAAATTGACATAAACTAAATTCGAATCAATTTGGAAGATGAAAATTAGAAAAAAGAAAATCAATAAATGAGATTTATGATTATAATAAAATAGAATTGTACAAATTGACATAAACTAAATTCGAATCAATTTGGAAGATGAAAATTAGAAAAAAGAAAATCAATAAATGAGATTTATGATTATAATAAAATAGAATTGTACAAATTGACATAAACTAAATTCGAATCAATTTGGAAGATGAAAATTAGAAAAAAGAAAATTAATAAATGAGATTTATGATTATAATAAAATAGAATTGTACAAATTGACATAAACTAAATTCGAATCAATTTGGAAGATGAAAATTAGAAAAAAGAAAATCAATAAATGAGATTTATGATTATAATAAAATAGAATTGTACAAATTGACATAAACTAAATTCGAATCAATTTGGAAGATGAAAATTAGAAAAAAGAAAATCAATAAATGAGATTTATGATTATAATAAAATAGAATTGTACAAATTGACATAAACTAAATTCGAATCAATTTGGAAGATGAAAATTAGAAAAAAGAAAATTAATAAATTAGATTTATGATTATAATAAAATAGAATTGTACAATTGACATAAACTAAATTCGAATCAATTTGGAAGATGAAAATTAGAAAAAGAAAATCAATAAATGAGATTTATGATTATAATAAAATAGAATTGTACAAATTGACATAAACTAAATTCGAATCAATTTGGAAGATGAAAATTAGAAAAAAGAAAATCAATAAATGAGATTTATGATTATTAGGGATCGGATTTTTAGGTTATAACCTATTTTTTCTGCGAAATAGTCCTGATGAATTGAGCTCAAATCCGTTGTTATTTCTTGAAAATCTTTTGTTTACGGGGAGTTATTATGACCTATTTGAACCTATTTTGGCGTTTTGGAACCTAAATTAGGTTGTAACCTATTTTGGATGTTTTTGTGATTTTTTCACTTTTTGTCACATATTTTGGGCATTTTTCATAAAATTTCGATTTTTTAACAAAAATTTTCTAAATTTTGTGAAAAAATTTTAAATTTTTCAATAATTTGATCAATTTTTTTATCAGCCCAAAAATTTTTGTTCAATTTTTTTGAAAAATATTTTCCTCAAAATTCAAAAATTTTTCAAAATTGGAATTTTTAAAAATTTTTTATGATTTTTTCACTTTTTTGTCACTTATTTTGGGCATTTTTCATGAAAATTCGATTTTTTTCAAAAATTATTTTTAATTTCTGAAAAAAAATTTAAAATTTTTCTAAAATTTTGTCAATTTTTCTTATAAGTCCAAAAAATTTTCTTCAATTTTTGTGAAAATATTTTTCTAAAAATTCAATATTTTTGTAAAACTAGAATTTTTCAACATTTTTGCTTTGTCGCTGAAATTTATGAACTAAAATAGAAATTATTCGGCATTTTTGCCTTTCTTGCCTAATATTTCGACCTTTTTTTGCAACCTATTTCTCTATTTTTACGACCTATTTGCCTATTTTTGTCACCTATTTTAGCATTTTATACAACCTATTTAGGTACCTATTTTAAGGTTTTTACGACCTAAAAATCCGATCCCTAATGATTATAATAAAATAGAATTGTACAAATTGACATAAACTAAATTCGAATCAATTTGGAAGATGAAAATTAGAAAAAAGAAAATTAATAAATTAGATTTATGATTATAATAAAATAGAATTGTACAAATTGACATAAACTAAATTCGAATCAATTTGGAAGATGAAAATTAGAAAAAAGAAAATCAATAAATGAGATTTATGATTATAATAAAATAGAATTGTACAAATTGACATAAACTAAATTCGAATCAATTTGGAAGATGAAAATTAGAAAAAAAAAAAATCAATAAATGAGATTTATGATTATAATAAAATAGAATTGTACAAATTGACATAAACTAAATTCGAATCAATTTGGAAGATGAAAATTAGAAAAAAGAAAATCAATAAATGAGATTTATGATTATAATAAAATAGAATTGTACAAATTGACATAAACTAAATTCGAATCAATTTGGAAGATGAAAATTAGAAAAAAGAAAATCAATAAATGAGATTTATGATTATAATAAAATAGAATTGTACAAATTGACATAAACTAAATTCGAATCAATTTGGAAGATGAAAATTAGAAAAAGAAAATCAATAAATGAGATTTATGATTATAATAATATAGAATTGTACAAATTGACATAAACTAAATTCGAATCAATTTGGAAGATGAAAATTAGAAAAAAGAAAATCAATAAATGAGATTTATGATTATAATAAAATAGAATTGTACAAATTGACATAAACTAAATTCGAATCAATTTGGAAGATGAAAATTAGAAAAAAGAAAATCAATAAATGAGATTTATGATTATAATAAAATAGAATTGTACAAATTGACATAAACTAAATTCGAATCAATTTGGAAGATGAAAATTAGAAAAAAGAAAATCAATAAATGAGATTTATGATTATAATAAAATAGAATTGTACAAATTGACATAAACTAAATTCGAATCAATTTGGAAGATGAAAATTAGAAAAAGAAAATCAATAAATGAGATTTATGATTATAATAAAATAGAATTGTACAAATTGACATAAACTAAATTCGAATCAATTTGGAAGATGAAAATTAGAAAAAAGAAAATCAATAAATTAGATTTATGATTATAATAAAATAGAATTGTACAAATTGACATAAACTAAATTCGAATCAATTTGGAAGATGAAAATTAGAAAAAAGAAAATCAATAAATTAGATTTATGATTATAATAAAATAGAATTGTACAAATTGACATAAACTAAATTCGAATCAATTTGGAAGATGAAAATTAGAAAAAAGAAAATCAATAAACGAGATTTATGATTATAATAAAATAGAATTGTACAAATTGACATAAACTAAATTCGAATCAATTTGGAAGATGAAAATTAGAAAAAAGAAAATCAATAAATTAGATTTATGATTATAATAAAATAGAATTGTACAAATTGACATAAACTAAATTCGAATCAATTTGGAAGATGAAAATTAGAAAAAAGAAAATCAATAAATTAGATTTATGATTATAATAAAATAGAATTGTACAAATTGACATAAACTAAATTCGAATCAATTTGGAAGATGAAAATTAGAAAAAAGAAAATCAATAAACGAGATTTATGATTATAATAAAATAGAATTGTACAAATTGACATAAACTAAATTCGAATCAATTTGGAAGATGAAAATTAGAAAAAAGAAAATCAATAAATTAGATTTATGATTATAATAAAATAGAATTGTACAAATTGACATAAACTAAATTCGAATCAATTTGGAAGATGAAAATTAGAAAAAAGAAAATCAATAAATTAGATTTATGATTATAATAAAATAGAATTGTACAAATTGACATAAACTAAATTCGAATCAATTTGGAAGATGAAAATTAGAAAAAAGAAAATCAATAAATGAGATTTATGATTATAATAAAATAGAATTGTACAAATTGACATAAACTAAATTCGAATCAATTTGGAAGATGAAAATTAGAAAAAGAAAATCAATAAATGAGATTTATGATTATAATAAAATAGAATTGTACAAATTGACATAAACTAAATTCGAATCAATTTGGAAGATGAAAATTAGAAAAAAGAAAATCAATAAATTAGATTTATGATTATAATAAAATAGAATTGTACAAATTGACATAAACTAAATTCGAATCAATTTGGAAGATGAAAATTAGAAAAAAGAAAATCAATAAATTAGATTTATGATTATAATAAAATAGAATTGTACAAATTGACATAAACTAAATTCGAATCAATTTGGAAGATGAAAATTAGAAAAAAGAAAATCAATAAATGAGATTTATGATTATAATAAAATAGAATTGTACAAATTGACATAAACTAAATTCGAATCAATTTGGAAGATGAAAATTAGAAAAAAGAAAATCAATAAATGAGATTTATGATTATAATAAAATAGAATTGTACAAATTGACATAAACTAAATTCGAATCAATTTGGAAGATGAAAATTAGAAAAAGAAAATCAATAAATGAGATTTATGATTATAATAAAATAGAATTGTACAAATTGACATAAACTAAATTCGAATCAATTTGGAAGATGAAAATTAGAAAAAAGAAAATCAATAAATTAGATTTATGATTATAATAAAATAGAATTGTACAAATTGACATAAACTAAATTCGAATCAATTTGGAAGATGAAAATTAGAAAAAAGAAAATCAATAAATTAGATTTATGATTATAATAAAATAGAATTGTACAAATTGACATAAACTAAATTCGAATCAATTTGGAAGATGAAAATTAGAAAAAAGAAAATCAATAAATGAGATTTATGATTATAATAAAATAGAATTGTACAAATTGACATAAACTAAATTCGAATCAATTTGGAAGATGAAAATTAGAAAAAAGAAAATCAATAAATGAGATTTATGATTATAATAAAATAGAATTGTACAAATTGACATAAACTAAATTCGAATCAATTTGGAAGATGAAAATTAGAAAAAGAAAATCAATAAATGAGATTTATGATTATAATAAAATAGAATTGTACAAATTGACATAAACTAAATTCGAATCAATTTGGAAGATGAAAATTAGAAAAAAGAAAATCAATAAATTAGATTTATGATTATAATAAAATAGAATTGTACAAATTGACATAAACTAAATTTGAATCAATTTGGAAGATGAAAATTAGAAAAAAGAAAATCAATAAATTAGATTTATGATTATAATAAAATAGAATTGTACAAATTGACATAAACTAAATTCGAATCAATTTGGAAGATGAAAATTAGAAAAAAGAAAATCAATAAATGAGATTTATGATTATAATAAAATAGAATTGTACAAATTGACATAAACTAAATTCGAATCAATTTGGAAGATGAAAATTAGAAAAAAGAAAATCAATAAATTAGATTTATGATTATAATAAAATAGAATTGTACAAATTGACATAAACTAAATTCGAATCAATTTGGAAGATGAAAATTAGAAAAAAGAAAATCAATAAATGAGATTTATGATTATAATAAAATAGAATTGTACAAATTGACATAAACTAAATTCGAATCAATTTGGAAGATGAAAATTAGAAAAAGAAAATCAATAAATGAGATTTATGATTATAATAAAATAGAATTGTACAAATTGACATAAACTAAATTCGAATCAATTTGGAAGATGAAAATTAGAAAAAAGAAAATCAATAAATTAGATTTATGATTATAATAAAATAGAATTGTACAAATTGACATAAACTAAATTCGAATCAATTTGGAAGATGAAAATTAGAAAAAAGAAAATCAATAAATGAGATTTATGATTATAATAAAATAGAATTGTACAAATTGACATAAACTAAATTCGAATCAATTTGGAAGATGAAAATTAGAAAAAAGAAAATCAATAAATGAGATTTATGATTATAATAAAATAGAATTGTACAAATTGACATAAACTAAATTCGAATCAATTTGGAAGATGAAAATTAGAAAAAAGAAAATCAATAAATTAGATTTATGATTATAATAAAATAGAATTGTACAAATTGACATAAACTAAATTCGAATCAATTTGGAAGATGAAAATTAGAAAAAAGAAAATCAATAAATGAGATTTATGATTATAATAAAATAGAATTGTACAAATTGACATAAACTAAATTCGAATCAATTTGGAAGATGAAAATTAGAAAAAAGAAAATCAATAAATGAGATTTATGATTATAATAAAATAGAATTGTACAAATTGACATAAACTAAATTCGAATCAATTTGGAAGATGAAAATTAGAAAAAAGAAAATCAATAAATGAGATTTATGATTATAATAAAATAGAATTGTACAAATTGACATAAACAGAAAAAAGTTTCGAACAGAAAGTACAAAATTCAAGAGAGAATCCAAGAGTTTCTTTTAGTCTGATATGTTTTTTTCTGTTTTTTCATTTGTTCTTCATTATATGTACATAAGAAACCTAATCTTTATGTGGAAAATGCTATTTTTAAATTATGATTATATTTTAACTGTTTGTTGATTAAACATTTTATTAAAAATTTTTAACAAAAAGTTAATATTTTTTTTCAAAATTAAGTTGATTTTACAATAATAAACATGTATTTATAATCAAAACTTTTGTTTCGGTAAGTGAAGTATGATTTCCAATATTATTTTAATATTATGAAATTATTAAATTTATCAATGCATTTTTAAAATTCATAAATTATAAGTTTGCTTTATAAAAAAATGTAAAAAAGCTTATAGTGCCTTAAAGTAAAATTTAAATATAAAATAATAATATTATTAAATATTAATAATTTGCTCATTATTGTACCCAAATATGTGGAATACATCAATTTTTTATCTTTGATCATATTTTTAATTTTGGAACATTTATTTGAATAGATAAAAATTTTGGAGAGTATTCTCTTCAAAAAACTTCAAATTGTCTCCGCTAGAGATATGGTCATTATAGTGATAGTATCTTTATTTTTCATTTAATTTTATCCAATTTAAAGTTTATTGAATTTATTGTTTTTATATTTCACACTTAGTACTCATTCAATTTTCGTATATATGATTTTTAATAAAATATATTTATTTTATTTTCAATATATTATTTATTTACATTGACAGTTAAATTAATATTATTAATTATTTCCTTTAAATAAAACTAAATTATATTTTTTATTTAAGTAAATCTCGTTAGAATTCCTAATTTTAATAAAAGTTACAGAGTTAACTGTCCAGTATTGTAAAATCTGTCTTACTAAATGTAATAAAAATTATAATGAAAAATTGCTATAATAGTATTTATTCAATAACCATGTATTATATTATACTAGATATATATTAAATAATATTGTTAATTTAATAGAGTTTTATTGTTCAAAAATAACATTGGTCAAAATTTTTAAAAATAGGTATATACAATAAAGTAATCTTAATTAAATCTATTTAATCAATTAAAATAATATTCTTTTGCGCTAATATTAAACAAAAATATTGAATCAGCCCCTCACATTTTTAAATAATATCATGGTGATAGCCAGAGCTATCTGTTCAAATCCTTTAATAAATTTAAATTTTTAAGCGCCTTTTTAGGCTCCCACGTGTTATTTTGATAGCTATATCCTTGCCAGCTTACCTAAAAAATTTTCAAAAAGCATCAATTTTTAAAAAAAAACTTTATTTAGCTCATATTTATATTCAATTTTTAAAAACATAAAACATAACTGATGTAAAAACATAATAAACGTTGTTAATCTTCAATAAATGATTAATTATTTTTATATCTCAATAAAATTTTACTCAACAAAATATATTAAAAAGTTTTATTGTTTGCAAAAGTCCGTCACTTTTTCTCACATATCTTTAAGAAATTATTAATTTAAAATATTCTTATCGCAGATATTTTGTTTAATCAATCGTACCATATTAATATTTTTATGCAAATAATTTTTATTATTTAAATAACTTATCAAATATGCCAAATTAATTAAAAATATACTTAATGATAAAAAATTATTTTAAATAAATAAACTACCTTACTTATAATTCTTATTTGCATATTATTTATTTAAAAGATCTCTAAATATGATATTTTGGCTGTAGTGTAGTGTACCGGTGGTAAAAGTTCGGAACGTGACATATGTCATTCGATTCGTCTCGACGAGCTGAGTCGAACGGTACCACTCTCTACTTTAGGAAATAATTCTGGACCGAGTTATAGGTCCCGAAAAATCGAAAAACCAAAGGGGGGACCAAGCACTTTTTTGGGGTGAAAAATTCGAAAATGCAAATTATACCTCATTCGAAAGAGCTCGTCGAGCTGAGTCGAATGACACCAAAATCAACAAAATCCGACTTGATTTGACAAAGTTATGACCGTTTGTTTTAGCTCCTTACCTATGGCATCTGTGGAGATTTTTGCTGCTACGGAGGTTCCAAATACGTCCAGAGCAAGGGAAATAGGAATAGGATCATGTTACGAGCCCAGACCCAGCGCCCGTAGACTCCCCACGAGGCGCGTGCCGCAAGACCCCGCGCGAAGCGCGGGGTCTTGCACAAGCGCCTCGCCGACGAACCATAGGTTTAGGTTGGTAGTTTTTCAATCGTAACTTTGTCAAAACTTTTGCAATCAAGATGATTTTGGTGTCATTCGATTCAGCTCGACGAGCTCTATCGAATGAGCTAACATTTGTAGAATCGAATTTTTGACCCTAAAATCCCCCCTATGGCTTTTGACCATTTCGAGCCCTATATCTAGACTCAAACTTGTTCAATCAAGCTGATTTTGGTGTCATTCGACTCAGCTCGACGAGCTCTTTCGAATGAGCTATTATTTGCATATTCGAATTTTTCATCCTAAAATTGAGCTTACTCCCCCCTATGGTTTTTCGATTTTCAGGGACCTATAACTCGGTCCAGAATCATTTCCTAAAATAGCGAGTGGTACCATTCGACTCAGCTTGTCGAGACAAATCGAATGACATATGTCATGTCCCGAACTTTTACCACCGGTACACTACACTATATCCGATATTTTTTAAAATTTCAAAATTTTCATAAATATTTATCCTAGTTAAGCTTTTGTATTTAAATTAAAGAACATTGAGTCATTTTTTAATTTTTTAAATCTTGTATTGTATTTTCGATAATTTGTGTATTTCCATTATTTTTATATCAGGGATAGGCAGATTTTTTAGTAAAATATTTGTAAAATATTGGAAAAATTTACAATAATTTTCATTAATATTTTCAATAGAAATGGGAAAAAGAAGATAAGTTAAGGTTTAATAAAAAGTAGTAAACATGTACTAATGAGCCGTTTAACAACGCTAACATTAAATAGAGGCAAAAGTCGGCGGTAAAAATTTTAACTTTAAAGAAGGAAAAATAATAGGGCGGTGTGGGGACTATCGATAATTATTATTTAAATCATCTTGTGTTATATTTTCAATAATTTATATATTTTCATTATTTTCGTCGTATTATTTATTTAATCTTGATTGCATTTGTTCCAATTTTCACTTGATTTGCGTTTCTATATACAATTGAAATTTTTCTTTCCTACATTTCTTATTTTCATTAAATTCTTATATTTTATGTACTGCTTAGATTTCAGTTACAGTTGATAATTTTGTCATATTTTTTCGATTTTCTGGTCAGAATAATTTTTATTTTTTAAGTTATTATTTTTAACATTTATTATTAATAATTTATTTTATTAAAAGTGTTAACAGTTTAATTATAATTAATATCAATTATAATCGATTATTACTCATACATTCATATAAGAATAATGCGTTTATTTCTCCTATATCAACTTCATCCTACATCGTCCAAGGCAATTACATATATTAAAATAGTTTCAAAATTTTAAATTTCAAAATTCAAATTACAAATTATATTATTGATCATTAAAATTTGTTTTATCGAGCTCAACAGTATCTGTTTTTAATCTGGTAGTATTTTGAATGAACTTAGGTATTGTAATTTTACAACTACATTCTATATGACGAATAAATTATTAATTATAAATTATAATTATTATAAGAACAATTTACAATATAATAACTATAACAATATAATAATAAAATTAAATGAATAAGTTTTAATAAAAATTAAATTGCGATTCAGCTAGTTCAATTGAACTGGCATAAAACAATATTCATATTATTTTTTTATTATATGTTAACAAAGTTATTAAAATATTTTTACTTATAATGAATAATATTATTTTGTTTTTACATTTAACCAATATTTAGGCTTTTTAACATAATAAGTCTCTCTTAAATGGATCAGCATTTATTGTTGAATAGAGATTTTTTCAAAATAAATATGATTAAGTAAATAATTATATGATTATTTAATATTATTTAAGTTTATTTAATTATTGTTCATCATATAAGTAAATTGCATTATGATAAAATTATAATAACTATCTAATTTTTAACAAATTATTTATATAATATTTTTAGTCTCAGCTTATACGGACGATTAATATCCTCACAAATTTTTTTCAAATATTACATTTATTTTATCACAATTTTTGCTTTTTTAATTGAATTTCTATCGAGGGAATTTTCTGACATGGGGTAATGATAATTAATTATTATTTTGAATATTGGGTTATTATAATAATTTAATAGATCTATTAGAAATTTTTTACCTCAATAAATAAATGATTATTTATTATTATATATGTATTAAATTTTTATTATCCGATGACATTTTTCCATTATTTATTTTTATAAATATTATTTTTCATTTTAAATATCATGTAGTAGCTCTTTATTTGTTGATTTGACTTTTTAATACAATCAATGTTGTCGGTGTATAACCAATTATCAATGCTGAGACTCAAAAGCCATTTATGTTTAACTGGATATTTTAATTATAAAATATCTTAAAAATAAATTTAATACATATAAATTAAGTTTTTATGTTGATCTAATTAATATCAATTTTATATTTAGTATAAATTTGTAACTAACGATCCCTTAAATATTCATATACGAGCGTTCATTAATGATGTTATAGGAGGATTTTATCATGTTGATTTCAATTTGTAAATTAAATTTTATATTTTTGTAGCTATAATATTTGTAGATATTTCTTAATTTTAAAATTAATTTTTAAATTTTGATTGATGTATAATTGATATATAACCTTTAATTTTTGAAAGAACTTGAATTGTCGTAGTCGTTGTCAATTTGTTCGAGAAACAGATTTATATTTATAATTGCTCATCTGCAAATTCACTTTTGCATGCAAAAAATAAACAGTCGGGGAATTACTATCTAAATTCTTTTCAGAGTTGAAGTTTTGATGTTATTTACTTTGCTTTAATTGATCTTTATTGAAATGGTTGGAATAAATTTAATTTACCTTTTCCCAGCCCTAGATATAACAATTCTTTTGTCAGATCAAAATTGGATCTCTGACATAAATTTTTAGTTTTTTAAATACTTTGAACTGATCATATAACTCAAACTCTATAGTTTTGTGATCGAAAGCTTAAAAATTCTCCCTAACATAAACATTTCTGACTAAATTGGAAGCAGGTGTGAATACAAGGTCCAGGATTGAATTTTTCCAGTAGGTTCATTAACAAGTTGATTTAATTGATTTTGACCTATAAATCAAAAATCATATTCGCGATCTTGTCATAGATGTCGGTTAATTCTTTAGAATCCAATTTATGTGTCTAATATTAAAATCTCCGCATAATATTATTTTTTGATCAGTTTGATTTAAAAGAAACTTAAATAATATTTTTATTAATAATTGAACATTTATATTTACTATGACATAAATTTTTTTATATTTATAACTAGGGTTGTTGGCGACCGGTTAAAAACCGGTACCCTCGGTTTTCGGTTTTGGCCGGTTTACGACCCCCGGTTTTCGGTTTCGGTTTTCGATTGACCCCCGGTTTTTGGTTAACCGAAATCGGTTTATGCCTTAATTTGCCATACAAAATATTCAATTCATATTTTATTGCATTATTATGCTTCAATGAAATATTCTTAAGATCAGCCAACGAAAATTTTGTTATTTAGGGCCGCAAGTGAAAATACAATGATGGGTATTGGCTATTTATTAGCTTCAGCTCCCATGGACAATAGATGAAAGTTTTGGGATGTAATAAATTCCACCTTAATCCTTGCAAAGCCTCCAATTTCTTCTTTTTTTAGCGCCGCAGGCGAAAATTTTGAGAATTTTAGATATCAATTAAATTTTTGCAATGTTTTTACAATTCTGATAATATTTAAAAATAGATTTACAAGTACTCTTCCATTTTCAGCGCCGCAGGCGAAAATTTTGAGAATTCTGAAAGGCCTGGAGACAAGATTTCATCAATTTCTGCGCAGCAGGCGAAAATTTTGAGAATTTTCAAAGGCCAACGAGCAAGATTTCTTCCATTTTCTGCGCCGCAGACGAAAATTTTTAAAATTATAGGACTCCAATGAAAAGTTTGACTTGTTTTTTCACTTTTTTTAATATTAAAAATAATTTTCTAGTATAAAATAAAAACTTAAGTTTAAAATTTTTAATTTTTGGAATTAAAATGAAAATACATAAGTCAACCTTCAAACTTTGGATTCAAACCCAGTCCCATACAAAAAATAAATTAAGTGTTAAATTAAAACAAGATTTCATCAAGTAACCACTCAACCACACACAATGTCATGCGACGCAGTGAAAAAAATATTTATTGAAGGAGAAATTAGGAAAATTATTTTGACAGTGTGTTTTGGGAATTCAAATGGCCAAAAAATTCCATCTTTAGGGGTGTATTTTATAAACCGAAACCGGTCGGTTTAGGCCATCGGTTTTCGGTTTTCGCCGGTTTTCGACCCCCGGTTTTCGGTTTCGGTTTATTGGCCAAAAACACCGGTTTTCGGTTTCGGTTCGGTTAACCGACCGCCAACAACCCTATTTATAACACTTACTCAATTTTAACTCACAGAAGATGCGAGCAAGGACCACTCAAATATTTTGATACGTTTCTAAGAAAACGTTTTTGGGGGGGATGTCGTGTCGTTTATTTCATTTTTGAAATGTGAGTACACGCGGCATTTGATTTGTCTTCCTGAAGCGCAGACCGCGTTTTTCGAGTCACCCGTGGCCTTACGTATAGAGAAGATATCCCTCTACAATTCAGCAGAAGAAATTACCGGATTCCATCTTAGCCGGCCAAGCAGGACCGTTTTTCTTAATGACACCCGTCTTCCTCGACCATGTTTGCTTCTGAGAGTCATACGACCTCCATCGTAAAGCCTGAACCCTATTATTGCTGTCTAGGATAGATAACGATCCCATTGACTAGATTATTAAGATTTTTTGCTTCTTGTGTCCATTTTTGGTAATTTATAATTCATGGTGCAAATGCTTGAGAATTTCACTACGAGGTAGCGAAGTTCAAAAAATCATAACTTTATGAATATCACTCATATATACCTAAACCTGGTATTAAAATGAAGAGTAGATTCAGATCTTTAAGATGGTTAATAAGAAAAAAAGATATTTGTAAAATAACACCCCTAAAAATTTAATCGAAAAAAAGCGACACTAATTATGACCCGACCTAATATAATATTTTCAATAAGCTGTGTTGGACTTCTATTTATAAAATTTGCACCGTCCTTACCAAAAAGTTGATCAATTAATAAGTTTTATTCAATAAATAAAAATAATCAATTTTAAGTAATAGATTAGTAAATTTTATTAATTTTGCTAAACAACTTTGTCATTATTACTTTTTAATATGCAACCAGTTAAATATAATATCAAATCATCTAAATATACCTAAGAATATTTTTCAGTTTTACATTGAGATATTTAGTTTATATATACTTATATTAATAAAATTTTAAAATTATCTTTCCAAAACGATTGTTTTGTTTTAATTAATTATTTAAATATATTCTATATTTTGAAAATAATTTTTTATTATTATTTATTTGTAATCAGAAATACATACTATTATATCGTGTTAAATATTGTATTATTCCGTCTTCATCTTAAAGTATTTTAACAAATTTTCTAGAATATTATATGATGATTATAACCTAAATATAGTTTATAGTATTTAATTAAATTATTTTAAATTATTTAAATTAAATTATCTGTTTGCATAAATTTATAGAATGTTTTTACCGTTTTTTCCTTATATACATTACTTTGCTCCTAATTAACTATTTTTAGAACTAATTTGATAAATCATTTTTGGTTTTATCAGGCTTCCACAATAAACTTCCTTGATTGCATTTATATGTACCTGATATACATACTTTGCTTGAATATTTTTTAAATTTTATTTTGCATTTCCTAATTCATTATTCCTAAATGTTTTGATTGCTGTAATTTTAATATTTCATAAATTATTGATTTTTATAATAAAATTTTTTAAATTTCAAAATACTCTCAATGCTAATACATTAAATATTTAGAACTTTTACAAAATTGCACATTAATTAATTATTTATATTATTATTTTAATTTGATTCATTAAACTATATAAAAATTCTTTAAAGTTTAAATTCATAGTAATTTTTGTTTTGCGCATATTTCAAATTAATTTTAAATATACATACATATATAATAAATTTATTATAGAATTTAAATTAAATTTTAACTCATATAAAAATTAAAAAAGACAAAGCATCCCACCAAACATTTCACAAGCTTGCGTTTATCTTTTTAAAAATATTTTGAATTCATCAATTTATTCTAATCGTTTTGATTGTATTATACACTAATTTGTTTGTAAATTGTAATTGTTGTAATACCTTATTTATGAATGGTAAATATAATATTAATTTTATTAATCTTAATAATTTTACAATTTGAATATGTTGTTATAAAAAGTTATGAAAATTATAGTTATAAAAAACTAGTTATAAAAAATTACATGTTACACTCATAGCAATTTATTTCATATACATTTAGCTAGTTAATGTAAAAGTCTTATTTTTTACTATCAATATCATTAATTTAAACAAACCTTAAATGTTTGATATCTTAAAGACTGATTATTAATTACATCAATATTTATGTCATCCCATTAACTTTTAATATGTATTCTGTTTCTGCTCCGTTCATATTCTTTTATAAGAATTCAAGTCCATACTGCTTCGCACCACCAGACATTTTCAAGAATATTTTTTTAAGATATTCGACAGTGAGCTAACCAAGATGTGTCTATATTTCCAAAATCAATACAAGCCAAAATATTCATATTTTATTAATAATTTTGAACGTCTTTTTGATCTTGGTTTGAAAAATTTTTAATCGCATTATTTAAATGAGCATAATTCGGTAATTTTTTATTAAATCTTTTCAAAGTTTATAAACATAATTAGGTAGTTTACATTTACGTCAATAATCTTATTTAATTACTTTAAATAGTACATATGAAAAATAATACATATATTTATAAATTGATTTAAATATAATTACTAATTTTTTTATGATTTTGAACAATATATCAGATAAAAATATTAAAAATTATATATACCTCACTTTCTTTACATCTTGTAACATATATTAATCAATGTGTTACATTATTAATTTAATTTTAACTTCTTAACTAATCTTTATTTAATTATTATCATTGATAATATGTATTTAAATTTATTAGATAAGTCAATTTTTCTGAAGTTTGTTGAACTTATAAAATTTTTTAAACAAATTAATGAGATTTTTATTGAAATTGAAGTAGTGGAGAAAATATTTAAAATCAGTCATTCTGATAAAAACATTTATTCTCTTTTGAGTATATATCTACGGTAAATTTTCTTCTTAATTTGCTGAAAGATATAGCCATGACCAAACATCCCATCTGAGTAATTATTTATTACAGTTACAAAATAATATACCTTAAATTATTAAAATTATTTTATAATTAAATATTTTTAAAACTTTATTAGAATATTTTAGTTTAAGCATTTTTCTTTTTGTTTATTGTATTTTGGATAGTGTATTCCAACCATTCTTTCCCAGGCTCCTCCTTCTCTGGGATTTCTAGTGGTAATAAATTTCCATTGTGTCTTCTGATACTTTGTTAAATTTTGTAATTCCTTTGAACAGAACACATTAAAATTTAATTTTTGAACAATTTTAGCTCCGAGTGTAAAATTTGTAGCATTATCGGAGACTTTTATTGAGGGAGTGCCTATTCTTGATATAAATCTCCTGTAGGCTCGAATGAACAATTTAGTAGAGTCATCTTCAATCAAGTCTAGGTGTATTGCTATTATCGTACGACATGTGAATAGAGCACCATAGCTTTTCTGTTGAATTATGTATTTTTAGCGGCCCAAAATAGTCCATTCCACAGTAAGAAACAGTTGATACAAAATAGTATTGTTATTTATATGTATTTAAACTTAAGTATCATTTGACTCAAACTAATATTTTTATTCTAATATTAATTTCAAAATTTTTCACTTATCTAATTTATTTATTAGTTATTAATTAAAAAAATATTTTTATATAATTATATTATGTTGAGAGATGTGTGTAAAGTATGCTAATTGCCGAAACAATACCAAAGTAGGTTAAAATTAGTATTTTCTGGATTTTCTTTTCAATTTGAATTAGTTTTAATAAAATTATTAAAAAATAATTGGTCTATTTATATTTAATTGTTATATATTTTGTTTAAATATGTCAATTACTCCAACAGTGTGTTTGTTATCGGAAGATCTATTTACTAGAATTTTAAATTATGTTTAAATAAATTTTAAATCTTAATTATTGATTTTTTAGATGAAAAATATATTTTATATAAAATAGACTGATAAAATTTATAAAGTTTAATTATTGAGATAAAATAAACGAGGAATTTTTTAAATATTTGATTTGCTTTTAATTATTTATTTTAAATTATCTGACCTAATAAAAATATGATAAATTTTAAAAAAAAATACATATATAATAAATCATTAACTTTTTGTTCAGAAATAACATGTGTTTAATTATTGTTCGATATAATTATGGTCCATTTTTAAGAAATGTGGGAGGTGATTCACGTGCGCACTTTAACGTTTTTATTTTTTTAAAAATGCATATATAATAAATCCCCCCCATAAATCTGGCAACTTATATACACTGTGCAAATCAGCCTTGTAAGGGAAAATGTAAAACAGGTTCTAAAACCGATGAAACAACATTTTTCCATTTGACATGTGATCACACATGTATAATGGTAATTAAATTTATTAATCAAATAGCCAAGCCTCATTTATAGATACCCTTAGACTTAAAATTTTATATTAGATATATTTATTAATGTTAATAATTAAACGAATTGAGGAAACCTATTTAAAAATTAAAAGGGTAATAAAAAAAGATTTGTAATTAATTGAAAATAATTCAAGTGGGAAAATGTAGTTGTATGCAATAATAATATTAGAGAAATATTATAGATAGCAATAAAAATAACAACAATTATGGTAAAAAATAATATATAATGGTTTATTCTCCTTCATATTTATAAAAATGTGTGAAGTTCGAATCTAGGTTTTATAAATCAAAGAGAAATATTAGTCTACTTAAGGAGAATCATTAATAATAATAAATATACATAAATGATGAAACCTTTTACCTATATTGGATTTAAAATAATAAAAGATAAAATAATAAAATATGAAAAAATTAAAAAATTATGAGATAAAAAATATTAGAGATAAAAAACATTAGAAATCGCATCAAGAAATATATTTTTATGCCAAAGTTTACTTTACCATAACTTCGTTTAAAGACATCCAATCTCCCTAATTTTGGTACCAATCGACTCGTCTCGACGAGGAGCATCGAAATAGTCTATAATTAGATTTTTGAAAATTTCACCTAAAAAAGTCAAATTTAACATCAAGTTCCAAATTTATCATTCAAAGGCCCATATCTCAGCTCAACAACAAGATAATCGTTTAGTTCTTACATCAATCGAATCAGACAAAAGAGCTTATTCGAATGATATAAACATCCTGAATATCAGACACGCGGTTTTTAAATCAGAAGACTTTTGGTTCAAAAATTTTTGCCAAAACTTTAAGAAAAAATTCTCAAATTAATTTATAAAATTTAGAGAATATTTTTGTATCAAAAAGTTTGCTAGAGTGTTGGGAATCAAATAAAAAAAGAATTATCAATTTTCATTGAAATTGAAGAAAGTTATTCAAAAAATAAAGTCGGCGCTAAATTTGCCGCACCCCGTAGTAAAGTATTGCATAGGTTGATTGATCTATTAAAGACCAAATTTTCTGTTCTTGAATATATTATGTTACTAATTATTATATTATTTTAAATTTTATTTAATTATTTTTTAAATTCAATTTGTTTTTAAGTAAATTCCTTAAGAATGAATTTTATAGAATCAAAACTATTTTATTTAAGATTTATTCTTTTTATATAATTATATTATAACTATATAAAATGTTTATACTATGTATAACATGTTATATGCAACTATTTTAACTTTCTTTTTGTTTTATTTGAAAGTATTCTGTTGCCTTACAGTTATCTAATGCACATTTTTCACAAATTCAATTTCAAAAATTAGTATATCTCCTTAACGAATTATATTATCTTGTGATTTAAACAGATGTTTCTGACAATCTGTAATAAAATATATTAAAAATTTTAAACATTCATTTATGAAATTATAGTTTTTAAAATGGTACCTCCTATTGATGAATTTGCAAAAATATTAAAATGTAATTTCAATTCACTAAGAAACAAGACTTAATCACCCCTCTAATCGGGAACATATTTTGAACAAATTAAAGGGAAATGAGCTTAGAACAACTTAAAAAGATTACAATGGATTTTTGTAAGCAATTTTCTTTGTCGATCACAATCATAAGGAATTTTAATGAATAAATTTTTATTAAAGCAATTTAATGGATATTTACAAAAAATATAAGATTATTACATATAATTATTAATAGAGATTACATCTAATTATTAATAGATATTAGATTTAATTATTAATAGAGATATTAATGCAGCAAAATCTGAAACCAATTGATTAACCACAATTAATAATTTCAATAATACTAGTATAGAATAGTAATAGTAATTTGAAGTAGATGGCTTCGACAAATGGAAATTATTAAGAAGAATTAAAATTGTTAATTTGAAAATTTATTTTTAAAAATTTAGGAGCTATATTTGCTTAATATTGACCATGCTAGAGTCCATTGTGTTTGGGATTTTATTTTACGCAGTAAGACATTTCACGATCTCTTTTCGTGAACTTTTCAATTTTTTAGAGCTAGTTCGATTAAACTTGGTGGGTTTACATGTATTTTTGAAAAGTATATATATTTACTGAGCATATCAAGCATTATAGATAAAACTAGCATTTTATTATTAACAAATTTTAAGTAAAACGGCTTAATAAATTCATTAATTACATTACATTCATTAATTTATAAGAGTTAATTCGATTTTTTCCAAATTTATGTTCCATTTGTTTAGAAGTACAAATATAAATATAAACAAGTACAAATATAAAATACAAGTTCAAACTTTAATTATTTTCATGTAAAATTTTTAAATGCCTAATCCAATCCACAAATAAATGAGCGAACATGTATTTCTAATACCATATTCCATACATATATTCTCAATACTCCTACTTCTAAATTTTAAGACTATCACATGATTTGCAAGTTCCTCTAGTAAAGAAAACGAATCCAATTTCATAGGAGGTCGCATTTTGAAGCTGATATTTAAGATGATATTAATTTTATTCATTAACATACATAATTTTTATTTTATCATAATTTTTATTTTTATTTATAAAGTTTTTAAAATTTTATAAATTTTTCATTAGTTTTTTATAAAATCATTGAAATGTTTAATTGTGTGTCTAAATTTACACCCTATCTAAAAATTATTTAAAATAAAGAAAGATATATATCATATTTACTAATTTAAAATACGAAAAAAATATTTCAAAAATTATTTTAATTTAATACATATAATATACAAACTTTTATACGTTTTATATCATTAGCCGGTCAACTTTTATAACATTAACCGGTCAATTTTTTGTTAAATTTTTGTGTCATAAATTTCACTTTTTATTGAGATTTTTTCTCATAAATTATAGAAATAGAAAATTTATTAAAATTAAAATATTCTTTTATAAACTTTCTTATATATGAAATGTTTTTAAATATTAAATAAATAATGAACAATATTAATAGGTAATAAACACATATTATACATCAACGAGAACGGATACTCGCTTATTATATTCAATTTGTTAGGAATCGTCAATGTAAAGTTTAATATAGTTTAATATTCCTTTTTCACGGATAATTATGATAATTTTGAAGGTATTAAGATGTATAAGGGGATTAAGAGGGATATTAAAAGGTTAATACTTTGTGAAAAAGAAATGGATGCCATCCAAATTACATGATATCCAAATTACATGATTTAATCCATCCAAATTCATCAATATACTTAAAAATCCCTTAAATGCCTTTTGATCCCTCTACTATATCATGACCAAATTCCTCAATGACACAAACAATTATGACACAACTGTACAGGAAATTTGATTGTGTGGCATCGAAATTAATCAGACTTTGCCATTTAGCTCGTTGTCAATAGGGAGGGACAGGGACTTAAGGAGAATTAACTAAACAAAACCAAAATATCGAATTTAAGTAAAAAAAGTCGGTAAAATTTTGAATTAAAAAATATCAGATCGGGTATTTGATTCATCAAAGTTTTACTTCTGACCTATGAAAAATAAAATGGCCACCTCCATTTGAATGGCCCTCCAATTGAATGGCCCTTTTTTCAGGGTATCGAAAAATAGAATGGCGGCCATACTATTAGAATAAATACGGTATATATATTATTAATTCTCACGTGAGAAACATAAGGTTCTTCTTTTCTCTTTTAAACTTCACTTCTATTAATTTAAACTTTTCTTCTTAAATTCAATTCAAGTCAAACACAAACAACTTCAAATTAATGCATATTTAATTAAAAGGAGGCAATACAATTATAATTTTAATTTTCTGAGTTTTAATAATTTTTTACATATAAAAAATTTTTAATATCGATTTGTAAACAAGTTAATTTTAAATAGTTATTTAATATTTTGTATATGGCTAATCAATCTGACAATCTCAGTTGTTTGGATGTGGTAATACATAGATCATCACAATTCATATTACTTAATTTTAAATTAATATTACTAAATTTAAAATTTAAGTGTTAATATTTTTGTTCCGACATTTGTCTTACATTGTTTTACTTTGCTGAAACCTAATTACTTTTAATATAAGAACAAATTTTTTATGTATGATATTTCAATAAAATTTTATTTATAACTAATCAATTTTCTTAATTCATTAAACAATTTTTATTATTATGTAGTTAAATGCATTACTTTACTCTAATTGTTTATTAAACACTGAATTTATTAAACACTAAACTCAACTTTACTAACATAATTAGTATATGTATGTATTGTGAATATAAATAATAAATTTACAGAAACGCATCCAGTCCATGAATTTGTTACAACATAAATTCCATACTAATTTTCTTATTAAATCTAATTACATATTTATTTTTTCAATAACTTAATGCAGTATAACTAACGATTATTAGTAATAATCTAGCTCATATCATTATCTACACTTAATTTAATAAGCATTATTCGTAACAAACATTTAACATAATATGTATTATTAAGAACTTTATATCATTTATATTTCTTTTTTATACATATTAAGTAAAGCATTTTTTTTATTAAATTTTTTAAATTTTTATAAAATTTTTAAATTTTTCAATATAGGTTAATTATTAAATTTTTCAATATAGGTTAAACATTTTTTCCAAAGATGATTTATGCTTAACCCAAAGAACATTTGATTTAAATATGTTAAAATAAAAATCTTTTCTATTAAAAAATTTATTGCATTAACCCTTTATGAGGATAGAATAAAATATACAAAGCTGAATGTTGTCTTCAATTCGGCGCACAGATCTGTACTTCAATGATGTAAAGGTTTACTTTTCTTTATTAGGTTTATTTTTTTATTTATTTTTATGTTATAATTATTTGATATTATTTTTAAAAATTTGAGTGTAAATAATATTACTTTACTCCCATTATTTTTTTGAGACATTCTCCTCTTTCTTGGTAATATATAAGCTAGATCCTTAGCTAACATGTTTATCTACGAAATTGTTTAGAATATTAAATATTTTTTTGTTAAAAATTATTTTTTAAATGTTTTTTAAATATTGTTAATTTATTTAAATAATTAAAAAAGAACAGGTATAGCAAAACCTTCCTTTGTAAATAATTTATTTTTTAATTGATTTAATTCAAAAGTTTAATCAATATAATTCCAGCATAGCGATAGCATCTGGCTTTAAGTAATAATATACAGAGTGACAAAAAAGTAACCGGGCAGCTTATTTTTGCTATAACTTTATTCAACTTATAGCTAATGGGATCAAATCAAGCTTATATGATAGAGAATTAGCGACTCTAAACTTTTGGTTTATTACAAACAGACAGTTCCCTCAAAAATACCAAAAGGAGTAATCCATCGGATTCAACTCCATTGAGTACGGTGTCAATTTTTTAGACGTGTTAAAAAGGTCAAATTTGCTACGTATCAACCCAGAAATACTTTAGCCTTAAGAGCAGGGGATGAATTCTGCCAAAACCGAAGGCTGTAAAATGCTGTAAAATACCGAAGGCTGTAAAATACCCGGAAGGAGTTCCCGAAGATTCACGAAACCCCTCAGGATTCACTAAAATCAAGGGATTTTGACCGTTTTGCATATAACATCCCATATCATTAAAGATGAAAAGTGCTATGAATCATTAATATGTGAACTAGAAAGAGGAGACTTTGAATCACCATACCTGTCATTTTGGTGATTTTGAAATTTTAGTTCATAAAAAATTTTTCGCCTGAAAAATTTTTTTTCGACTTGCGAACTTTTGCTTAAATTTTTTTGCGCGCCTTTAACTCTATCTCCTAACAAAGGGTGGGAACTTAAAAAATTTTTTATTAATTATGTTCCTCGTTTAATTCTCTATCATATAAGCTTGATTTGATCCCATTAGCTATAAGTTGAATAAAGTTATAGCAAAAATAAGCTGCCCGGTTACTTTTTTGCACCCTGTATTATTAATTCAATTTATTAATTTATTTAATATTGAATCGATTAATTGTTTAAATTTTACAAATTGAATAAAGTCCTATAATTGAAAATTATATTAAGAAAACCCGTTAAATAAATCAGTTTGAAATTAAATTATTAAACTATAAAGCTATGACATCACGTTTAATGTTTTCCAAAATTAATTTTACTTTAATTTAAGTTATTAGTTCATTGGGATAATTGTAACTATTATTTTATTTTTTGTTTATTTTTTTATTTTTATTTATTTTTAGCATTTAATTGGATATATTCAATTATTTGATAATGTGATGAGTTTTAATTCCTCCTCAGACTTGGGGTAATTTTTATTCAAATTCATATATGTTAACATATACTATACTTATATAAATAAATGTTTTATAAAACAATTTTTGAAATAAATTTCAATCATTTTGAATAAATCGATTAGTAATTTGTACTTTTTTAGTAAAATTTATATATAAATTTTCATATCAACTCAAGAAATAAATAAATGTTTTATAAAACATTTATTTTTATAAAACATTTTTTAATATTTAATATTAATTTATTTAATATTAATTATTTGGTTATTTTTTATTGATTTACGAAATAGTTAAGTATAAATATAGGCAGACATACTAGAATGAATAGAATGTCGGTTAGGCGGAAATATTTTGCAATCATTTGAGGAGAAGTAGGTTTCTCTCGGCGTGCAAAACATTAATTATATGGATGCGCGGCCTTGGAGGGAAGATAGGGATAGGTGAATGCTAGTGCAGTAGAGTCAAAAATATAAATAAAATAAATGTAAAAAAGTTAATGAGTAAAAATTTACTTTACGACGAAGATCCAAAAGCAATGGATATAAAAATATAATTGTTTATTATAATTGTTTAAAATGACGTTTAATTCTTGCAAAAATTTATTTTTTACTCTTGTCCATACAGAATTTTTATATAATAAAGTCATTAAGTATAAACTATACATTTAAGTTGTCATATATTTTAACATGTTCTTATTATAAAATTTCACCCTTAGGTAAAAAATTCATATTTAAACATTTAAATATTAATTATATATTTATTATATTATTATATATTTAAATATTTATTTTTTGGCATTCCGTTTTGGTGCTACATAATATGTATTTCTTTTAATTTTTATAACACGTTTTGTCGTATTTTGGGTAAATATTATAATTAAAAAACTTTTAGCATTGTTTTATTCTAATTATTTTCTTTAAAAATTGATATATGACGATATATCTGAAAATGTTATATCGTTTTTTTCTAATACTTATAATTTTTTATGTGTTAAGTACTGTTTGCATAACGTTTATGCAAGTAATACTTGGCTAACAACTAATATGACTATATGTATTCAATTCCCAATTTTTAAAAATTAATTATAGAATTATTTAGTTCATATAATATTCTTAGTTCAGGGTTTTTTTCTTTTAATTTTTTTACACGTTTTCAATTTTTTATTTTTTATAACGCCAGAAATATGCACAACCGTCTTATATCAAGTGTTGCTTCTTGTTTCGAAAATACCTCCGACTGTACTAGACAAGTTCTATCTTCGTTAGTATTATTGAAAAAAAAAAGTTAATTTTTTTATTGTTTAGTAGTTAAAGGAGAAGAAGCTGTATTTGTTGGTTGTTCATTTTTAACTTTTCTAAATAAATTTAAATTTCAAAAACAATAAAAGAAATACTTATTGGAACGGAACCATCGTTGCATAGTGCTAAGGCAAGGAGCTTCTAATCCATATAAACGCACAAGTTTCTTATAGTTAGCAGCACTATACTTATTAAGAAATATTTATTAAAAAATAATTCATAATTTTTTTATATCTTTTGTTAATATATCTAAGTATATTTAATCTTTTACATTCGTTCGATATTATTGAAGAAGACGAGCAATAATTTACAATTTTTGTAAAATAGATTCCACAAATTATATTTAGGTTAATTTTAAATTGAAATATTAATAATTTAAACATATACATTTTATTGTAATTTTATCTTTTTTTTAGTTTTTATTTTATTCAATAAACATTTCACAGCTTTCCCAGTTGGAAGATATCTTTCTTCAATTTCCCCAATATTTTAATAGATTTAGCCTTAGACAAAATTTTTAGACAACAAAACTAAAATATGTTCCAATAGTTTTTTTAAATTTAAAACGAAATCTTTTAAATAGTGAAGCACTGTTGAAGTAATTAACTAGTGTATGCTTCTCTTTTTTTAGGATCAAAAAATTTCAATAAATTTATCATCTGTACAGCCTTTTTATACAAACATTTATTATTATAGATAAAAAAGACTAAATGCATATGTTTATTAAAAAACAGATCATTTATATATCTCTAGAAAATAATAATTCTTAAATTATTTATAAAAATTTGAATATCTATTCATAGTTTTTTCGTTAAGATTACGTTTTTGAACAGAAAATGCCATCGGTGTTTGCATTAAATAGTTTTACAAATAATACTAATTTTATAAATTTATTTATAAAAATTATTTTTTAATACAATATTTTTATAAACTATGATTGGTATAGTTTTCAACGGTGAAGTATATTTTGTGATTTGTTTTACAAGCTTATTAAGGTCGATTAAAAAACAGATATTTTCTAAAAAAAAGAGAACTGTTATAATATGAATATTTTTATATTATCAATTATTAGAATAATAAATTTTTTAAACCAACAAATTTTATGAAATTATCATATTACAATTAATAGAATTATTTAAAATTGAATGTTTTAAAGTATACCTACTGTTTGTTTTTAATCCTTAAGCTTAAATATAAACAGCAATGAAAATACATAAAATCCTGAAATACATATATGTATGTATGTAATATTTAATTCAATCAAATTTCTGTCCCCCTATCGTTGGCAAAAGCCACTTTATAAATAATTGTGCAATATATACATTCCCTAGAATTACAATGTAACTAATCAGAATCCATAAAATAACCATTACCAAAATAAATTTATGTTCCGTTACCAAAATAAATCTATATAAGATAATGCTTCAATTCATGTTTCATCCGCTTCCAATCAATGATTTATTGATAAAAAATAGATTTACTTGGGTGGCTTGCAATAAGCCCTGAATAAATAGTTATTTACTCTTTCTTTATTTTTTTATGATTGTTATTACATTTAAAGATTTAATGATCGTTTCAAATTTAATTTGAAACTTATATACCTACACGAATTTCAGAATTAGGTCTCTAAAATACAAAATGACGATCCTTAAAATAACAAGATATGTATTTATATTATTTAAAAAAGTTAAAAATTTATAAATCATGGTCGGGCACAATGTTATTTTCAATAAAACTATGATTAACACATTTGGTATAAAAAATTGCTATAAAAATTTTATTGAAAAGAAAACCGATTGGTTATTTTAAAAAGTCTAAGTAATGAGAAAATTTAGAAAAAATTTAAAAACATTGAAATCAAAAAATATTTAAATTTAATATATTTTAATTTAATAATTATAAATATTTAATTTTTATAATAATATAATAATTTTAAATAAATTTATAAAAATTCTTTTAATAAATAGTAAAATATAATAAAAAAATATGAATATGCAAAATATAATTATTATAGATTTGTTTGATTGTGATCTAAAAATTTTTATTATAACCAAACTACAAAAAACTATGGAATCAATCTTTTCGGCATGAGATTCGTCATTTCAGCGGTATTAAATATTTTTTTTCAAATTTTTTATATTATATTTTTTTCAAGTAATTTTTCAATTAAAAATATCTAATTTTTTATAAAAAAGTTTAAAAAAAATACAAAAACATTTCATATTCAGCTGTTTCCACTCCTATTGTCACATCTCCATTGTAATGGAAGCATTACTGTTTGATATGATTTTCTTTAGTGTTAATCTATTGTAAATTCATTGGTAATTTATTATATCTTATTAAATTTTATGCTATTTACGCAAACTCTTTAAAATCCAAAAATTTCAATAAAAACATATCAATTTCAAACGAGAATACAATTTCAAGTTATGCATGTCATTATTTATTTGTTTATTCAAAAATGCATGTTTATGGGCAAAAACTTTAAAGGAAACAATTGAAGAGTAATTCAAAACTTTTTAAATTAAGAAGTACCCGTTTTGTTAGGTGGTTTAAATGGTCTCGCAGAGATTTGGGGTGACAGTTCAAAATTTTAACACATTATTAATAAAAAAATAACATAGCTAAAATAAAATAGTCAACAATAGTAAAGCAATAATTTTGTTCAGGGCAATTAATTTATTTAGATAAAATGTGATTTGGACTTTTATTTAGATAAAAAACTTTATTTAAATGTTGTTTTGTTAATTATAAGATAAAAAATATTATGCGCAGTCAACTCAAATGATTATAATTTTTATTTAAGTATCATTGATAAATATTTTTAATTCTAAAAGAAGAAATAAACTCGAATAAATGATTGCGCGCCATTAGAAATCGAAAGGGTTGTTGGGTCAGAATTTTGTCAAAAAAGTTGTTTTTTTTCAAGAGTTTTTATCTTTACTATAATCATTGAAACTATTTACATTTATTCCCAATAATAAGCATGTTTTAATTATTTATAAAAATATTTTTTTTGAATAATTATTTTTCGATGTGTGTTAAGGTTGCTTTATGATTTATTTTATTTTAAAATACTTTTCAAAAAATTATAACCATATTTAGATTTTTTAAAGTTAGCTCATTTCTAAATTCTATTTGTCAAACTTAAATTTAATTGTCAACCTAATTTTATCCGATTTTGAATTGACTTCTTTTCATTTGTACCTAATACTTTTGATATATTAGTTTACACTAATAGCACGGTTTTGATAATATATATTTTATAAATCATCTTATAGGATAATGTAATTTAACGTATTTATTAACGTATTTAAATTAATATAATTCAATATTTCAAAAATATCCGTGCTCTAATAGAAATTAGTTCATTTAGTTTATTCACTCAAATACTTTATTTAAATTTATAAAACTTTCATATTATTCAAATAGATTCTTTAATTTATAAATTCCATTTTTATTATATTGGATTAAATATGTACTCGTATTTTTCTATTTCAAAGTTATTTATTTTACATTACATTTCTATTTTTATAATATTAATTTGCTTGTATTAAATAGCTTCTGAAAATAATTTTTCAATTTATTCTACTGTTTCCAGTGGATATATGTTAGATACAGATCTAAGAATGCAATAACAAAATATTACAAATTGAACAATCTAAATTAATTCTCTCATCATGTTCAATTACTCTTTTTGTAACCCACGTTCATTCTATTGTATTTCTTTTGACTTCAATTTTATAATAGAAAGAGGCCCTATCATTCACAGAACGCCAACCTGTTTTGGGTAACAGATTGATGCAGTCAATAGATAAAGAGCGGATTCGGAATAAGAAGGAGACTTCTCTATGATGCGAGCCACGATTATCTTCTTTTTTTCTTTTGCACAATTTTGTTCTAATAATTTAGCTCGTTTTGCTTTAAGAATTTGCATGTTTTTTTCTTCTTTATTTTCATGAATATGTACTAAAACTCGAACAATAGTCCACATATATTAATTGAAGCACCTGAGTTACGGGCCCGTAAAAATTGAAAAACCGTAAATTGAAAACGCAAAATTGAAAAAACTCTAAAAATTCAAACCTATTTGTAAAAATTCGTACCTATTTTACCGCTTTTTGAACTTTTTTGAACCTATTTTAGCCTTTTTTCGAACCTATTTAGGTACTTATTTTCGGATTTTTTGAACCTAAAAAACTCGCTCTAATAATTAAAAATATTAAGATAAGAAATTAAACATAATTTGTATAATAATTTAACACATAATTAGTAATTAACACATAAGTTTATTTTAGCTTCCCTAAGATTTTGTATTGTAGACTAAAAATTGCCAAATTTTTCCTATCCAATAAATATTTTCAACAATGCTTCGTTCGCTCACCTGCTTATAAACTGTATTAATCTCCACATACAGACACTCTTCTCTCCTATCATTAACTATATCAAAAAGCGTTCCTTTCTTTTATAAAAAATATATCTTTGTCTTTGAATTGATTCACCTTTTATTTTTATAAACTTAGCTTTAATGAAAAAATTTTTTATTAAATAAATAAAATTTGCAATAAAATTATGAAAGAAATTAATTGAATTAAAAATTAAATAAATTTCAAAAGAAGAAATTTATAAGTTAAGCAGAGGAGTTTAAACATTAGTAAAATAATAAACATGTTATTTAATAATGTAAGAGAAGTGCAGTTTCTTTTCCCAAAGATTTTCCGTCAATGGCAAATGGCATGAATTGTGAATCTTTAAGAAAAATTCTACAAAATTCTACAAAAATTTCGAAATTCTATATTAAGATTTATTCTATATTATAAATTCTATATTATTTTATTAAATTTTTTCATAAAATAATAAAATAAATTTATTAAATTTTTATTAAAATATATTATAAATTCTATATTATTTTATTAAATTTTTTTAACAAATGGTCGAATGATTTGCTTTATTAATCTTTTGATTAATCTTTAAGTTAAATCTCAATTTAAAATTTTTAACTCAAGAGAAACGACTAAAATTTTTCTCTTTTTGAAAATTCAAGAAAATATTCTTAAAGAAAATTAAACACAAGAATGATGTTAATAAAAGCAATTATATTATTTAAATAGAAGATGATACTAATGTGTGGATAAACGACAACAACTTTTCAGACCTGTTCAAATATATTATTTAGAACAATCATATTTAAAATAGATTTACTTTATATACATAAATATTTACTAAGATTTCTATCGACTAAAAATTTTTTTGATATTTTATTTAATATTGATAGATAAAATCGCTGATTATTTTTATCTAAAACATAAAAATAAATAATATCTGCATTTTTAGAGTGATTAGTGAGTGATAATGCGAAAATGTTTAAAAAATTTATTTGTTGAAAAAGATTCTAAACATATCTTAAATAATTATAACCTATTTTTAAATACTTTGAAATTTTTAATGATTTGAAAATTCTTGCAATGTTAACTAAAACACAAAAAGATAAAAAAATATGTTTTTACTTACAAATTAACGGTACATAATGAGATCCTACCTAATGACTCATGCATAAATATGATATTTTTGTAAAAAATTTTTAAAAATTATTTGAAGAACTTAAAAAACTTCACACTAAAAATTAAAAATGATAAAATAATAAATAGAAAGGATGTTGTAAAAATTCTTAAAAACATACCATACAATTAATTCATTAAATTTTGGAGCATCAAAAACATAAATTATAAATATTAAAGTTCAAATATTTTTAGTAGCTTATATTTTTGCCATTTTGCTGTTATTTTAGATTGTGATCTAACGCTATAATTCCAAATTCGTATAATGTAGTACCTGGTTATAAATTAATTGCGAAAGCACCAAATGTAAACGAAGGCACCAATGATTTAATTTATAATAAAAAATTAAATTATAATAAAAAGCTAATAATTAAGAAAGTTAAGGTTATTTAAAATAGATATTTATTACATTGACTATCAAATTTTAGAATATAATTTTTGAAAATGTAAAACATTTATTTGAAATCTAAATTAACTGCAAAAACTGAAAATGCAAATTTAGCTAAATATAGTTAGAAATCGAATTATGATTAAATGCGTTGAAGTACATATGTTTAAGTAATCGGTTAAATCAACACAAGTGCAAATGAAACTTTAAAGTGTTGAAATCAAGAACATGGAATTCATTATAAATTAATGAAAAAATGCTTTATTTTTTAATTAAAAAGAGGTCATCTAATGTCATCTACATAATAATTCAATTAAAAAGATTTTTTGGATAGGTGTTTTATTTTTAATTATTAAATTTCAATTTAAATAAAATTTTTAATTCCGAAAGAGTTGCTCCCATTCCGTTTCTTCTGATTGTTGCAACTCTACATTTTATAGTTTCCTTATGGCTCTCATCAATCGCTAAACTCTATGAAGAAGAAGAAGAATGAAGAAGAAGAAATCTATGAGAAAGAATAAATATATGAAAAAGAAGAACCCGGGTCAGAGACCCGAACTAAATGAAAATGAGTTAACCAAAATAAAGACAATTTAAATAAGTAGTGGGATATATTGAATTAAATCTAAAATTATTCTAGATATTAGTAAAGTCAATTCATATAATTTTAAAAATGATATAATTTATTCTTTTTTTCTTAGATTAATTATGTACATTTAAGTATAATTCAATTTCGAATATCTAAAAGTTTTTATAGTTCAAATCAGGTCGGTCTTTAATAAAGATTTATTCTTCAATAATTAAGGGACACTTTTGTAATTTATTCGTTAAAATACATATGAACCTGTCACAATGTATACTTGATGTGCCGTATGACAACCATCTAAAATACTTGCCAATAATAAAAGTTTTTTAACTATTACAATATTATTCGTAATAAAATTTAGGAAAAAATTAAATCGTGTTTCCTGATTGCCTAGCATTTAAAGTACTTCTACATAACTAGTAAGTGTTAATTTTCATTATCAAGACAAAGTTTATAATTTTAAAAAGAAAAATGCAAAAATTTTTAATACAGAAAATTTTTAATTTTCCCTTTATCAACAAAAAAGTTTATCTATGGATAAGAGGGCTTTATGAAATGATTGAATATCATGAAGACCGTGAATATTATTGGTTATTTGAATGATGATCATTTAAAATGATAATTTTTTTTAAATTTCAAATTAAAATTTTTTTCACCTACATCCACTTGTGCCGAAATTCCGAAAATTTCGTTTTTCGGTTATTTTCCTGAATTTTTGCCAATAAATATTAAGTTATATATCAGTCGACTGAGAAATAAATATAAACTATTATATTTCATTATAAATGCTACAAATATTTTGAATTGAAATTAACTGTACTACAGTAAAAACTATCAAAAATCCGATAAATAACGAAAAATACTGTCGCATTTCTAATTTAAAGACTAAAAAATATTTTATAATTTAAATTACTGTGTGATAAAAATAGATATTGTTGACAAAACATCTAAATTTTCACAAACCTTTTGATGAATTTTTTGAGAAAATTGTTAAAATTTAAACTAATTTTTTCATCGACACAAATTATAGGGTATTTTAGATACTTTGATCGCAAACAAATTTCATTATTTTGACACATTGTACAACTAATAATAATTCATAGTACGGAATTTAAAATTTTATAAATTTAATAAAATAATAAAATCTTTATTTTATTTTATTTATTATATTTAATTTTTTTATTAGAGTTAATCTTTTTATTAATTTAATTAATCCTATAACCTGCTATTTTAAATATGTACAGTAAAAACTATCAAAAATCCGATAAATAACGAAAAATACTGTAAAAACTATCAAAATAAATTTAAGAAAACTGCGTAAGAATCTTCAGAAGATGTCTAAGTCGTCCGAAAAAAGGGCTTAAAGTATGTTTAACTTTTAGGAAAGTTTTCTAATTTATTATTAAATTTGATTTTTCTAAAATCTTAACTTAAAAAATAAAATACAAATAAAACTAATAATATTGAATTTAAATACACAGTATTCTTCGAGAAGGAAGAAAATTAAAAAATTTGGTTAATAAAATTCATGGATCTTAAAAAATATTCACAAATTTTGTGAAAATATATTTATTAAAATTACTATTTTTGGAAATTTATATCCTCATAATTGTTTTTTTTCATTTTAATTTCGTTTAATAGTTTTACTATGTTTTGTGCTAAGACTGGATTTTAATAAAAATAATAGTAAACAACTAAATTAAAAAGGGATAGTGCTCTTTTATTTTTTATCCATCAAAAGCACTCACACATTTTCAGTTTATTTTTATAAAGAACAGAAAATCATTATTTTCATGAATTTGCAAATTAGAAAAAATTAAACAATTATTTTACTACAACACAAATTTTCTAAATTCCATATTATATTTATATTTGCAACAACATTTTTCAACAACATTACGAGATGTTTTTTTTGCAAATTTGGACATATATTTTTAAAAGTATGAATAAAATATTAAATTTTATTTTGGTAATTTCCAAAGTTTCAAGACGTACTATCTTAGCAATTTAATAATTTAAAAATATATAAAATTTATTTTCTTACGTTCTGTTAAGACATTTATTAATATAAATAACATATAAATAGAAATATTATTTTAACAATCAATATTTGTATAAAATAAAAATAAAGTATAAATAAAAAGATAGATAAAAGAAAAATTAAAAATGCAACACAATGAAATAGTTTTACAAAAGTATTTTAAATCTATTTAATAGCAAAACTTAAACAAATTTAATTTTAAAGACATAAAAAGATAGATAAAATATAATAAAACAAAGCAATAATAAAAATATAATAAAATAAATCATAATAAAACAAAGCAATAACTAAATTATATATATAAACAAAGCAATAACTAAATTATAAATATTATAAACGAGTGCCGGAATTTTCGTCTCTGGAAATTTCGTCTCCAAGACTTTTCGGAACTTTCGTCTCCAACATTTTCGGAATTTTCGTCTCCAGCGGAATATTCGTCTCCAAGGAAATAAACGGAATATTCGTCTCCACAATTTTCGTCTCCGCTAGGAATTTTCGTCTCCAGAGGAAAATTTACCCGTTGATGGAATATTCCGCTGGAGACGAAAATTCCGAAAATGTTGGAGACGAAAGTTCCGAAAAGTCTTGGAGACGAAATTTCCAGAGACGAAAATTCCGTACACCATTATAAACGCGTGCCGCAAACGGGGTTTTGCGGCACGCGCCTCGCGGGGAGTCTACGGGCGCAGGGTCTGGGCTCATAACATAAACCTATTCCTATCTCCCTTGCTCTGGACGTATTTGGGGCATCCGTAGCAGCAAAAATCTCCACAGATGCCATAGGTAAGGAGCTAAAAGAAAAAATCATAACTTTGTCCAATCAAGTCGGATTTCGTCGATTTTGGTGTCATTCGACTCAGCTCGAGGAGCTCTTCCGAATGAGCTATTATTTGCATATTCGAATTTTTCACCCAAAAATGTGCTTACTCCCCCCTTTGTTTTTCGATTTCGGGGGCCTATATCTCGGTTCACAGGCATTTCCGTGAAAAGAGAGTGGCACCACTCGACTCAACTCGCCGAGACGAATCGAATGGTATGTGTTTTGTATCGAAATTTTGCCTCCGGTATACTATACTACAGCCAATTTTTCTATAACCAATGAATAAAAGAATAGACCTAATAGTTTAATGAGATTATGATTAAATGGGATATTATCCTTGGATATCTCAAATATACCACCAAATTTTCGGATATCCCATCAAGTTACTCTTAACCCACTGACATCTCCCTTAATCTACTGTCTAGTAAAGAAATATTTTATAAAAAGATTTTAAAAAATGGATGATGCATTCACATAAAGAAAAAATTACGCTGGCAGACCTAAACATGATTTTTAATCAGAGGAAAATATTATTAATTTTCGAAATTTTCGATTTTTTAATAATATTAAAAGTGAAAATCCATAATAATCTATAAATTTGGCTATGTAACATTTACCTGAGCAGCAAACAAGCTACAATATGTTAAAAATATTGTCTAGATTTTTAAATTGATGAATAATAATTATAGTAATATTAGACAACTGATAGCCTCGGCCGTTATGTTGCAAATTTCATTGTTGGGAAGTTGGATTTAAGCACAAATAAAAAATAAAAAAATATGAAGAATCAAAACTAATTAGAACAATTTTATTCATTAATTCCAAGTTATTTGGTAAAAATTTCAAATTTCGTAACAATTAAATTAAAAATTGTTTTATTTTAAAAAACATTTTTTAAAGGGTTTTAATAAATAATTAATTTTTAATAAATTTATAAATTCATATAATTGTTTTATAATTGATGTGAGAATAATTTAATGAAGAAAATTAGATAGTTAACAATATTTGAACAGAAATTAAAATGATTATTTTTTAAAATAGAAAAACTATTAAATGATAAAGCGTATCTGAACTCAGGATGAATTTATTTCAATGAAGTCTACATTTTATCATAAAAAATAATATTTCATAATTAATTGAATACAAAATTATTATTGTAAAAAATTTTAGAAATAAATAAACACAGACATCGATTTTTTAAATAATTTTCTTACTTTAATAATTAATCCTCAAAATAATGTCTTATTGTACATAAATATTGTAATAATTATTGAATTAATTATTATCTAAAATTTATTTTTTATATTTAATATTTAATAAATAGTATACTATATATTTATTAATTAAATAATAATATATATTTGATTAAATAATACTATCTATTGAATCTGGACTCACTTTAAAAAATAAATTTTAGTAAAACCTTGTTAGCTACATATGTTACCACCAGTTTTTTTCTTTCTATTTTTTATTATATGTTTTTTATTTAAAATTATTTAAGGTTTATTAAATTTTCTAACAAGATCAACTAAATATTTAAACAAATTAATAACCAATAAATTTTTTCCACTTATCGCGGGTTTGCGATAAAATTTGTAATGTTTTGATAAAGATTTATTAAAATTAAATAATTCTAATTGGGGATTGGAAACAACTCTTACCAGTGGTTTACGGCGGATGTATTATAATTTGATAGAAATGATAGAAAGCAAGACATTGAGCCTTAAAAATGCAAAAGAATATGTGAAAAGAGATATCTGATCGGACTTTGTTTCGGATTAATCGAAAAGTTAGAAAAAATAAAAAAACTAATAGATTTCTCTTTCATCGCTAAAGTTTTTGAACAATTGTGAAAAGATAAAAGAGTGATGTTTAACAAAATAAAATTTTATATATACATATTATAATTTAAAAAATTACAAATATATAAACTCGTAACTTGAAAATTTGAATTTAACTAATACATAATATTAAAAATAATAACCCTCAACATATAAATAATGTAAATGTTTTCATAATTACTGTTTGAAATTGATAAGAATAAAGAAAATCTCAGATAGACAATGTAATAGACAATTCATATGAGTACCTTTATGGCGAAATGTAATTCTAATGAAAAAAGAAACATCTCAAATCAACTAAAATTTTGTATATACCTAAAGATGAATCTAAAATATTAACAATAGAAACAAAAAATATTAAGGTTAACATAGAACCTTTTGCGAAAATAAATTTATTGTTAAATGTAAGAATCGAAATAATTATAAACAATATTGAATAGATTGTATTAGGGCGTAACAAAAGAAAATGCAAGAAAGGGGCGTGTCGGTTACTAAAAAAGCAATAAAACTATAAAAGGAGAAAAAAATGTGAATAAATAAACAAATCAAAAAAGATTTTTTAAAGGTCAGCGATGAATAGAAAAGTATAAGTAGAGTAATTTATTAATAGTGGGGCTGATCGATATTATTATTAATTAATAATATCGATCAGCCCTAGTGGGGCTGATCGATATTATTAATTGCATATTTGAATGAATAATATATATTTTTAAATAAATATAGTCTCCTAAAATAATTAAGCAAACCTCTAATAAATTAAAATATATATTCTATTAGATAAAAAATTTTATTTATTTTTTTTCAATATTTTTTTCTTTCCATCGAATTTACTTGAATACACTACTTAAATACATTACTAATAAATACAGCTATTCTAATAATTAAATAAATTTAAGTTATATATACTATTTAGTTAAGATTCTTTTTAAATTATTTTATTATTACTAAGTCCATATAGCCACCCCCGCTAATTATCTGTATTATTTTTTAAAATTATATTAAATCAGACTATACTAATCTATTAATTAATGTGCTAGATTATAAATGAAAAGAAATTAGATAAAAATGAGTTTAAGAATATTAAAAATATATTAATAGCCTATTCTTAGCAAACATTTTATTTTAGAAAAAAAAATAATAAATTTTTTGAAAAGCCTTCTATTCCTTAAATTTACTACAACATAAATTCCATAATATTTTATACAAATGAATTATTTGTTATCTATGTATATTAATTTATTAGCTATTTTCAATACAATTAACTGAAATATTCTATTTAAAATTTACGAGAGCTTCTGAAACTATTCATAAAAAGATTTATACGTTAACAAATTTTTGCTTTTACACGATAGTAGTTAATTTAATTTATTGCTTTCAGCATTTGTCATTTAATATTCTAATAAATTTGTGAGAAGCGCATCTTTTACATTTAATTAGAAATTTCTCATGTTTCCATCTTTTAATTTTTCCATATATGTATATATTTAAAACATCTATAACTGTTCCATCTATGAACACAAATATTAGTATAATATATCTTAAAATTTTTCTGATTATAAAATATTTAATACTACAGATTTAAAAGTAATTATTTCTTACAAAATTATTTTAAATTCAAATAATATTAGGTTGAATAATAAAAATATTATTCTATTAAAATTTCAATTATTTTGTCTAATTTCTGAATTTGTTCTTTATATGTTTTTAAATGATTTATTATAATAAAATTAGTAAACTTTAAATTAAATAAGAACATAATAACTAAAAATATTTTTATTAATTTAAATTTATTTATAATTAAACAAAAGCAGTTTTTTCGAAAAAATAAATAATCGAAAATTAATCAAATAAATAATCGAAAAAATAAATAAAATAAATATTTAAATTATTTAAGTTATTTTATATATTATGGCGATTTAAATCTTTGGCCTTCATTCTGGGACAATTATCGCTCTGCCATTCACGAAAACGCTCTTTTAAACGATTTAGATATATTTAATTATTTAAACGGTTGCATTAAAGGCGAAGCAAAAAAATTAATAAAAATTATTTTATAACTGAAGCAAATTACCTAAAAATGAGAGTTAATACAATATTTTTCATAATTCAAATAATTGAAAAATAATTCATAATATATTAACTAATTATGTAAAAAAACTTAGTAGCATAAAATAAGACCATATATATTTAAAAATAAAAATTAACTATCTAATTAAAATTAACTGATAGATTTGATTAGAAAAACCCAATAATCATAAATCCGATGCTCTAACATTTCCATTTCCCTTCTAGAACATCCCCATGTTTTTAATAAACACTGCAGGAAAAGACACCGTGACAAGCACTCTTTTTCACGATTTAACACATCGCGAGTGGAAATAGCTTTAAATATATGCAAAAAGCAGAAAATTAATCATTAATATCATGTTTATCATTTCACCATTTAAGGTTTAATATATTTATTAATATTTACTTCAAAAAATTAATTTATACGTTTTATACAACCTATTCCAATTTTTTCAATTAATTGAGAAAAATAAATAGATCTTTCTGTAATTCATAGAAGAGAAAATGAAAATTTTTATATATTCAGAATCTAATAAAGAATAAGATTATTGGAGTGAAATAATAGCAATGAAATAAAAAAAGAGAAACATAAACCTAATAAATATTACGGTACAGGCATAAACCTAATAAATATTACGGTTACATAAATATAACGGTACAAAATTTGGATAATACAAGAGCAAAAAGCAATTCACATCAGATATATACTTCCACAATACAAAAGGTGGAAACAATTTCTATAATTTAATAAATAACTCTAAATTTTTCAATATGATCAAACAGCCCGCTCATAATATTTTTGCTTTTAAAAGCAAGATAATGGATGTAGATGTCAAAATTTAAATAAAATTTACAAAAATACAGAAATTAACAAAATAAAGATTTTGATAAAATCATATTATTATTAAAAGGGTATTGTATGTGTCGAATCACAAATCGATAGATGAAGTCACTTTGGAATATTAGTAGAAATGAAATGGAAGGTTGCTTAAAGATCTAAAAAAAGTTTGAACTTAAAAAGAACTGAATAAATTTACTAATTCATATGTTATATAATTTTTAAATAATATTCACTAATAATTAAGTTTGAAAATTGTTTGAAATAGTAAATGAATAACATTTAACCATTTTTGAAAGACATTTATGGCTATCGACAATAGTACTGCAGCCTAGCAGTTAATATGAAAAATTTCTTAGTTTATTAATGAATTGAAGTTTATTGGATGGAATTATAATATAGTATATCTTACTCCATATATTTATAAAAAAATTTTCACCTAGATATATTCAATTTGATTTATTTCTGACAAATTAATGATGTGAAAAATAATAAAAATATCTCAAATTAAAACAGAAAAGTTTTTAAATAATCCAAATAATACAAAAAATTACAATTACCCTTTTATAAATAAGTAACATTGTCAACAACATGATGTAATGAAATCATTTTAGTTTATTGAAGAAATGTATAATTTAAATGTATAATTTAAAAATACAATAATAATACATTTGATAATACATAACGACAATCCTTTCTAATTTCATAATTTTTTTACATAATGCTTATTATTTTGAATTAGAATTTAAATTAATTTTCAAAAGATTTTTCAAAGAAATGGATTTTCAAAAGAAATGGAAATTACGTGCTTTACTACGAGCTAAATCAAACTTTGAGAAGAAAATTAAATTAAAAATTATTAAAATATCTTTAAAAAATTTGAATATAATAAAAAAGCAAAATTTATATTTTTTATAAAACTATTTTATTAGGAATTAAATAAAATAAATAAAATATTGAGTATATGTATATTAAAGTGTCTTTTGATTAATATTGAAAATTACTCAAATAACAAGTACACTCTGTACCAAAATGATAGGACCCCCTAGATTTTTATAAATATCCTACCAAATATTAAATGGATTTGTTTCGAATTTTGGTAGAATTTAGGTAAGAATATTATGTATCAATAATGAAAAGGTTTGACCGAGGTTGAATAATGTCCGAGGTTTGACTGATGTTGACGTGCACAAGAATAACAGTTTATCCGGTGTAGAGAAATAACAATGTAGGCGAAGGTGGAAAGGGCTTGGACAGACGACGGGAATCAGGGACTAGCCCCGCTAGTATGGTCCCACTAGACTAACGCTTTCACTGGCTTTTATACTATAGCGATACCACTACACAACACCTCCCCCTTGAAAAAAAGGTTCGGCTTCACTTAAAGCCGAAGCTTTACAATGTTGTGAAAATATCACTATAGTCTTTTAGACTATTGATACAATCTTTAAAGCCAGAGCGTCTGTCTCACTTAAACACTCATTTTCAACAAAATACAAAGATGTGGGATGACAAAAAAGGCAAAGGGACAGAACAACAAATTAATTTTTACAATACATAATTTATAGAATCACAAATTTGTCATCTTTGTCCACATCTTTTTCTTCTTCTTTGGCGGCAGTCATCGTTGTAACATTGCTTTCGTTGTCGTTTACAGCAAGCTCAGAGGAACAAAACAGGGCAAACGCACGTCCTTGAATGACACTCGTTTGATCTTTTTCACTGCTTGTCCATAAGCTCACTTAATGTTTCATTGCAGGCTCAGAGGATCACTTTTTTTTGATCTTGTCACTGCTGGACTTTTCATTGTAGGTTCGGTGCCGTTTTTCTAGTTCGGTGCCGTTTTTAGTTCGGTGCCGTTTTTCTGTGTACTTTTAGGATGGCTCGTGGTTGAATACTTTACTTGAATACTACTAATAATAACCACTCAAAGGATGTCTGATACATCCTGCCTCTTTCAAAGACTAGATACCGCAACACTTCACTGAACATACACTATGTGTAGTCTGGGTGATTCATTGACAAGGCTTCTTGGTCTTTGACCTCAGCCGAATTACTTTTGGTCTTACGCTTTCTTTTGCAGCCAAATTTGACTTAACTTTTACTTTGGGCTTACGCTTTCACTGGCTGCCAAGTTTTGACTTTACTTTTACATTGGGTTAATTATTGTTAATTTCAATTAATTGCGTATTTGTACATTATGTTTTTGTTATAGATTATGTACTTTACTTTTTTACAAAACTTTGGAGAAATATTTAAATATAGTTACACCCAAAATTTTTCCTTAGCTAACGGATTTTTTTCATTGTTTGATTAATTTTTCTATAATTTTCAGTACAAGCGAACTAGTCGTTCTCATTACATTGTTCATTTAATAACAAATATCTCTTTAAAATTACAAGTTATTCAATTTACATAAAGTTTAAAAACATGAAAATATAAAATAATTATTCTTAAAATAATAAATATCAAAGTAAATATTAATGTATATAATATAGATGCCAACATTTACTTTATATCATTTATTTGTTAATTTTTTAAATTTTACCTAAAATAAATATTTGGTTAGCTTAATTGGAATTAATATCATGTTAAATATTTTATCAGATTTTTTATTAACAATTCATTTCTTGAAATCAACTATAATATGTAGCATTTTTGCAATATACCAAAGGAACTATAAAATATTTTATTGCATATTTTTTACATACGTATTATTAAATTTATTTGTAATAAGTTGTACTATCTCTAATTTTTTCTTTTGTGTTTTTGTGAAAAATCACTGGACTTTTGCGTAAACAATGGTAACACAATTAATTTCTATTATCATTTAATTAATTTGTAAATTAAATCTATAATTCAGTAAAATATAAATTTATTAATTTGTTTATTTGTTATTAATTTGTTTTTCACAGCAATTGTGTTGGCCATATTACAAAAATTTTTGACATTGATAAAAAGATTATTTATATGTGCTTGCATCGAAGGTTCTGTAATTGTTGTTACAGTTTTTAAAAAAATCACAAAAATTAAATATTTTGAAGACTGCTCTTCTGTTTCGTTAAGTCAAGAACAATGCCTAAAATTTAGTAGTGTTTTGCTTTTTTCATTATACATTGTTTCTTTTTTTGTATTAAACAGTCAGCGATTTAACTTGAAAGATTTGATGGTAAAACTTTTATGGAACACCATTTAATTTTGAATTTATTTATACTCAACACTCAAAATACAAAGTTTTTCAAAAGTCGTCGGAAAAGATTTTTACTTTTTTCGACATTAAAGTTAGTGAAAAATAGGTTGCGGATTTTTAAGATACAATTTCAATAGAGCTTTGTTTTTATTTTGAGTTTTTAAAATTAAATTTATTTTATTGTTTAAAATTTTAAAGAGTCTACCAGAGCATTGGCTTTACCAAGCACTGTTGGAATTTAAATTGTTGTTAAGAATTTCCAAAACCCTTCCCTCGAAATGATATGTACTGTTATTTGCAAAACGATCAAAATTCCTTGATTTTTATGAATTCTTGGGTCAAAATAAATAAATACTTTGATCTACTCGAAATCCTTCAGTATTTTTTAGAACACTGGGTATGGGAAAACTTTTGGTATAGAAACTGGATCTATAAGTAGAATTCATCCCCTGATTATAAGGCTAAAGTGATGCAAGGTTGTCTTGTTGCCAATTTTCTCGGTTTTAGTGTGCCTCAAAAATGGCTACCGTACACACCGGGTTTGAATCCTTGGATTTATCTTTTTGGTCAATTTTGGAGGCAACGTTCTTTGCTTAATAACCCCAAAGTTTGGAGTCACTCCGACAATCACTCGTTCAGAAATGGGAAAAAATTACACCATAATAGGTGCGGCAATTTTGCAAAAATTTTTGCTTGCGTCTATTTCGATTATTTATTTCTCATTAAAAGTAATGGCATATTTAAACAACCTTTTTTATTTTAATTTTACTATCTTTTTTTTCTTTTTAAGCTATTGAGGCAAAAAATTTTCAAGCTTCTTTTCTCCTTTTTTTAATACTTTTAAAAACGCACAATTATTTAAGGAGATAAAATGTATTTGCTATTTGTGTTGAATTGAATTGACAAGATTTCTGTGTCGGCTTTACGTTTAATAAGACTTCTTTTCTTCTTCTAGTTATTCGGCCACTAATCTTTTTAATTTCATTGCGGTGGAAACAGTTTACTAATATTTTGGTCATAATAATATTTACTTATAAAATTTGTAGAAAAGATTTTTTAGTTTAAAATATTTAGCATTTTTATAATTTAAATTCATTTCAAAATTTTTATAAATATACATATTTGATAATGTATTGTTTAGACAAAATGAATAGATTTAAATAATTGATTTTTTAATATATATAATCAAAGTTAGTTCATTACTATAGTAGGAATTATTACAGGCAATTTAGTCAATGTAATATTTGTATTCCTTTTTTGTATTTTATAAAGCACTGTGATCTTGCTCTGCCAATCTTGGAATTGGTTTAATTTGGTTATTGGTTTAAGGTTTTTAAAGGTTTTATTTAATACAGCTTTATAAAACATAAATATTAGACGATATATACGTGAACTATAATTTTACAAAATTACAAAATAAATAACATAGACAACCAAATAATGAAAATATAAATATGCTGTAAATATTCCTGGTAGTAAATATTCCTGGTAAATCACTTAATCCCGATAATCCCGTTCTAAAATTTAGCGGGATCCCGCGGGATTTCGGGATTTCCACATGAAAACTTTTTACGTAATAGATATCGGGAAGATCAAAGGTCCACTTTTTCAGCGCCGCAGGCGAAAATTTTGAGAATTTCTAAGGTCGTCCCGTAAACTTCTTCGAGGAAATTTTGTCAAAAATATACCCCCAAGAACTAGTTCCAGAACTAGTTCCGAAGCTAGTTCCAGACACTTACTAGTTCCTTAGTTCCAGTTCCAAGCTAGTTCCAGGTATTTACTAGTTCCGTAGTTCTAGTTCCAAACTAGTTCCAGATAATCGTTAGTTCCGTAGTTCTAGTTCCGGAACTGGAACTTTGACATCACTGCCTATATGCCTTAAAAATTTTAATAAATTAAAAAAATAATTGAAGGAATTCATAAATTAAATAATGCTTACGTTTAAAAATAATTATAATAATAAAATGTTAAAATAATAAAAAAAAAATTAAATTTTTGTATAAATTTTTCAAAAAATTTTTGACATAAAATACTAAATAAACAGAATAGCAAAAAGTATTTACGAAAGGTAACTAGCAAGCTAAATCCGGTTCTGGTAGATCAATCATGCTCAACCATGCTAGAAAAAATTTTGGGAAATGTTTAAAATAAAATTTCATTAATATAACAATAGAAATGAGTTTTAATTCCTTATTTTTAAAATAGGCACTAAAAAGGGTTGCAACAGTAGAAACAAAGTGGTTAAACACTGCACAGCCTTTACAATATCTTCACAAATTTTTATTATCTATAAATACTGATTAATTTAAAGTTACCTATTAAAAACTTAAATCAAAAATTATTTTAATTTATGTTTATCTAAGACTTTATAAAGAAATTCTATGATTTTCAAAAATATATTAATAAAATTATATTTCATCTAAATTTAATTAAAAATCAATTACTTGATTATGAAAAATTAATTGTGTTAGTATAGTCATAAAATCAGAATAAAAAAAATAAATATTATACAGGGTGCGGCAAATTAGCGGCCGCTTTTGTTTTGGCTATAACTTTTTTAATTTTAAACGAAAATTGATAATTCTTTTTTTCCTGGATTCCTGATACTTTAGCAAAATTGTTGATACCAAAATCTCCTTTAAATCTTATAATTAAGTCTGATTAATTTTCTCTCAAATTTCGAGCAACAATTTTTGGATAAAATTTGGCCTGGATTCAAGGCTATTATTTTGATGTGCGAATTTTATATATCATTCGAATCAGCTCTCCAATCTGATTCGAATGACATCAAAATCAGGTGTCTATCACGTAAATGGGCCAAGATACGACTCTCTGATTGATAAATTAAAATAAATTTTGCAAATATAAATTTTTTAGGTAAATTTTCAAAAATGAGTTTATTAGCTATATCGATGCTCCTGAGCGAGAGGAGTTGATTGGTACCAAAATCACTCGGATTGACTTATTTTGAACGAAGTTATGATCACCAAAACTTTGGCATGAAAAAATGTTTTTAAATTTTCTAGAGTTCGAACCCGTTTATCTTTGCAATCTGTGAACCAAATTTTTATTATTTGGTATCAACAATTTTGCTAAAGTGTCGGGAATCTAGGAAAAAAAGAATTATCGGTTTTCATTAAAAATGAAGAAAGTTATAGCCAAAACAAAAGCGGCCGCTAATTTGCCGCACCCTGTAAATGATAAATCTTGCTGTCTAGAAAAGAAAAATTTCAAAGGTAGCCCAAGGAATTAAGAAATAAAAATTTATATGTCTGATAATTAGACAATCTGTAATTATCAAAATTTACATATAAATTTAATAAACAATTAAGAAAATCGATAATAATAATACAATTACAAATGTCATAAAAAGCTTCTTCCCTCCAACACATGTAAACATTTTTCGTTAATTTATTCTAGTTTAAATAAATTGGCAAAGAAAATAACAAAAATATTTACTTATATTTCTAATATCATTAGTACAAATGTTCAACAAAAAATAAATGAAATAGATAAATTTATATGGCAAAATCCTCATATTTTAGCATTAAAAGAACAACACGAGCAAAATCTAAAAAATAAATGAAAAAACCAAGGTAAAACAAATAAATTAAGAACAACATCAAAAAATTAAAATTCTAAAAAATCGAATTGGATAATCTAAAAAATACAATATTATCCGTGATAAAATTTTGGAAAAAATTAAATCGTGCATTCCTGATTGCCTTGCGATAAATGACTAACTCACAAGTTTTTGGCAAAAATAATTTTTAATAATAAAATAATATTAATTTAAAAAAGTAATATTTACATAGTATCTAGATTTTAATCTAATAAATAATAAAATATAATTAAGTCTTAATAAAATAAAATCTATTTTTTAACTGTCTATTAAATTTCACATGAAACATATAACGCACAAATAAATACAGAAATATATAAATTTAGAATCTTTATTAAATGAATATATACAGATTGTAAAATTATTTTGCAAAATTGTTAAATAACTAATAATTGTATAAAATTAATTGTAAGAATTTTTTATATTATATATTTTCTATTTATGAAAAAAATATTTAATTGCTAATATTTAATTGCTAATTTAATTGCTGTATTACAAGAAAATATTTAATTAAAAATTATGTTTATACAAACTTTATTATATAGTGATGTTTATTTTTATAAGCAATTTTAGAAAAAATATTATTTAGATTTTATTAAATACTAATTATTTATATTCATGAATATATTTATGATTATTGCATTTTAAATAATGATGATAATGATTGCCGTTCATTTATGTAAATGCAAAATTCCTGCAAAAAGTTTGTATAAAAAATTTGTGTGAGCAACACAACAAATATAAATTTATTTTTTACAAAAAAGTAATAATAGTAAAATATAATTTATTCAATATGAAATTTATTTTTAGTTAGAGGATTTTTTATAAATGTCTTCCAGCTCACCAGTCCAACAATATGACAGTAAGATTGTATTATATATGCGCTTTACGACATTAAAAACCCTTTCTGCAAATTCGATCCATCATTTACCTATCTATGGGGTACTGAGTCGAGGAGCGTACGTATATGCCAAATTCAAATATTTTTGGGACTTCAATTAGTAAATACATAGTACTAAAAATCGGGATATTAGATTTAAATAATTTAAAAAATGAATGAGAATATTAAATAAAATTTAAAAATAGCATAAAAAATAAAAATGAATATTTAATAAATTAAGAAAAATGGTATTATTATGATTAATTTTGAAATATCGTTTTTGCCAAATAAATTTTTGAAAAAACATTATAAGAGACGAAGATATTCAATAAGCAAATATCTTAAACGCACAATTCAGAAATAATAATTTTGAGTAAATGCAAATTGAGGAATATGCTAAAAATTAATCAAGAATATCTACACATCACAATTATAATTAATAGAAAACCTATATACCTATTTAATTTTGAATAAGTCAATATTAGCAGAATTAATCAATATTGAACCATTAGATTTTTGTTTACTTGTAGATAAAGTTGACTAACTGCAATAATTTATAAGAGGAGAAATTTCTAATATTTTTGTACCTCAAATAATGAATTTTATTTGTGTTTTTAATTTTTTGCATTGGCTATAACGCAGATTATGCAAATTTTTTGAGGATACTTCTTTCCAAATATACATAAATGATTCTTTTGTTGATGTAAAAAATTGAAAATATATTTGTTATTTAACATATAATTTTACCCGCATACATAATTTAGACATACATATAATGTGCCAGGAATTTCAGAAAATTACTTGAAATAAAAAAAACTGTGAAAGGCTGTTCAATATTTTTTTTGGAAAATGTGCAAATCATAAAAAAATAAAAACAAAATTCAAATAATTATATAACTAAGCAACTCCTAAATGAAGTAAAATATTTCGTGGGCTGAGCTTTGGTGCGCTCAATAGGATGTCCGAAAATAGGGAGGAATAAATATTGTATGTCGGAAATCATCGACACCAGAAAGTTTACTATAACAAGAATATTAAAGCGGTAAAGGCAACACGGCAGAAAATTGACGACAATAGACATTTTGAAAAGCAATTGGTTAAAAATTGTGCACATAAAAACAGAAAAATGGCTATTAAACCACCGGCAAACAACATCCATTAAACTACAATGATAGACACAGAAGCAAATACCTATATCAAATATAGTAAAGATCATGGTAAAACAAATTATACATCTAATAATATGTATTTAAAAAATATGAAAAATAAAGAAATTTAATGCGAAAAAAAGATTTTATATTATATGTATGTATATAACTCATCTACTTAATTTTTACAAATTAACAAATACAATAAGAATCTGATATAACATTATTTACAGAATTTACTTAAATAATAATAACTTGTTTTAATTTTTTGCATGAATATACTTACTAATATCTGAATTGATTTTTATAAAACTCGGGATTTATGCATATTAATATATAAATGTAAAAACTATAAAATAACAAATTAGCTATTAAATAACAATTAAAATCAAATTATTATTTTAGACTAATTATTTAAGGATTAGCAAATATGATTAATATAAAAGTAAATTTAAAAAATTTAAATAATTATTAAACAAAGTTAAATAAATGTTAATTCTATTTGATGGTTATAGTTCATTGTTTTTGTATTCTTTCATCTTTTGTGTTTTGATGCATATTATCCGAAAGCTCAGAAATTTTCTCCCATCCAAGCTTTGGCTTGGCCCATTTGTCCATCTTTACAGAATTAAATTGGAGTAAAATAAGAAATTCCTTGTAAAAAAAGTTGACTGCTACTATAAACAAGTTTTATGAACATTAAAAAATAAGTTACAAAATAAAAGTTTATAACGCATAAATACGATCGAATAATAAATTATATTAATTAAAAGAAAAATGCTAATAAAGAGTCGACCCAACACCCAATAAAACCAAACAGACATTTTAAAATATTACAATTGTAAAGCAGCACTTAAAAGTTTTTTTAGAAAAAATTTTTAAAAGGTGGCAGCTTTTCTCTATTTTTTTACAGCAGACATATTTTAGCAGCCATATCTCCCTCTCAAAAAACATCTAAATGAAAAGTAAATATGCTTAAAAATATAACATATACTCAAGCTCGAGTACGTACCCAACCCCATTCTATAAAGGCAATTTTTAACAAAAGTGCTTTATTTTTTAATAATTAATAGTTCAAATTACTTTCAAATAAATCAGGTTTGCGTGAAACTATTTAACGACTTTGCAAACAATTACAGACAATTTTTATTTGAGAAATATGACATAATGTTAACTCCAAAACGAAATGGCAATTTAAACGGCAAATTTATTGATTACATTCAAGGAAATTATAAAAAAGAAAATTCGAAAAATGTCTTTTAAAAAAGTATTAATTTAAACTCTATAAAATTTTACTTTTTCAAATGAGCAGTTTTTATTTTAAATTTAAGTTTTTAAAATTGCGAAATCAAATAGTAAATAAGTACAAGTTAATTTATGGGATAAAATTTCAAAATTTTTTATATTTTTTATGTTTTTATAATTTTTATAATTTTTATAATGTCTTATATATTTTTTATGTTTTTATATTTTTATGTTTTTATAATTTTTTATGTTTTTATAAGAAGCTAAAGAGTGAAGTTTTTAAAATTAGTTCTTCTACTGTTGTTAAAATAATCTTTGATTAAATTTTTATTAAATTTTTAATTAGGTATAATAATTTTTTGTGATTTTTCACTATATTTTATAAAATATTTTTAAAATAAAAGTCTTTAATTTTGCAAAGTTTTTAATTTGAAAAGAGTGAAAATGAAAATAATGTTATACAATTAACATTTTATTTAAGTAATTTTTTGGTAAAAAATCGTTAAAAATTAAATGTAAAAAATTTATCGTTCAAAAAATTATCATAAATTACATATTAAATATTTTTTTCTCTAAAATGTTAGTTAAACTATTGATAGAACTGTTATAACAATTTCTGTACCATCTATTATATAATTTCGAAAAGGACCAGCAAAGGGACAATAAAAAATACTGTCAAATTAATTCACAAATTTCATATTTCAACATTTGATCGACTTTCAGACGTAATATTTATACAATATTTTAATATAATCTTTATTCATTATGAATTCTGGGTACATGTTTCAAAACATAATTTTATGAATGTCAGATATAGTTGTTTAATAGAGAATTAATTTAGTTGTTTAATAGATAATAATAATTATTATAATTCAGTTAATTTATTTTATTATGTATTTTTAGTATTCTTAAAATCTTGAATAAACAATAGAAAGCGTTGAATAAACACAAAAATTTAATAATAGAAATAAAATAAACAATAGACATCAAAAAAATTAATAAGAAATAGTAACTATTAAAATATGTTAAACGTTTAACAGCTACAAAAATGAATATATTGCATCCTTGTGGACCTTTTCAAGAAATGTAAACTTTGCTAATGTTAAACGTGAAGATTTACTCAACCTTAATCAAGGCATTAATTTTGCTCCCGTTGCATCCAACTGGTTTATGCGTTTCAATCAGAAAGTGCCTAATTTATTAAATTGCCCAATACTTGATTTATTTACTAAATCAGAAAAATATTTATTTTACTCAAAAAAATTATACCATAAATAAATCATAATATGCTTAATTACATAAAAATTAATTTGTAGTATAATTTAGGGCATTAAATAATTTAATAGATTAGTCAACTTTTTTAATATATACAATTATAATATTATAGATAAATAATCATTAATAGGAATAAATTTATTCGCGAATTATAGATTTGTCATTCTATTTTGTTAAATCTTTTATCAAATATTGTTTTTATTAAAAAAAACTTATTTTAATGAAAAACTCAACTGTATAATGTTTTTTGTCATTGAGTTATTAGTCATACAATATGAGCTAAAATCATTATTATAATAATTATCAAAACAATTTTCAATATTATCCGTTTCATATCATAATTTGGAATTTAATAAAATTTTAAATATATTAACAGATTTATGGGGGGTAAAGGTTTAGAATATTTTTCTGGTCTCCAACAAAAAGTATTATTAGGGGTGGAGATATTTTTTCATTTGTAAAATTGTTAAAATAAAAATTTTCGCCGAGTTAATTTACCCTTAAATCTTCATAAATAAATTTACAAAACAATGTTAAAATTAAAATCTTCTTAATACTTTATCTGAAAAAGGATTTTAATGTTAATTCTTTATATATAAGAAGATATAAATTATTGAGAAGATATAGGACAATTATATTATTAGGTCCTTATATATGTAATCCTTATATATTTAATTTTAAAAATATTAATATCTTGTACATTTAAGTTGTTAAGAATGAAATTATATTTAAAATGAAAATATAACAATGTAAATTTAATTATATTAAAAAAATAGAATGTTTTTTTGATAATAAAGATCATTCACTACATTTCATAATGTTTATCACAAACAACAGTAACGCTGAGAAACGCGTTAAAGAAAATTTATATTTGAAAGTCGTCTGCCCAACGATTTTATAACAAAGATTCAATGATCAAATCTTTTAAAGTGAATAAGCTAATTAATGCAGTGATTATTGCACCGACATCATTTCAATTAAATAATAGGCAATTTTAATTTTCAAAAAAGTATATCTAATATATAATATGTATTAGAGATCGGACCAAACAAATATTTGGTCAAATAAAATCAAATATTTGACCAAATTTTATTTGATTTGGAGGAATATAGGTTTGGAGGAATATAGGTGGATTAAAAGTGTTATCCCGATGCACGTTATATCCTTTTATTACTTCAACTCTTAATCTCCCAATATCCCCCTATATCCCCTTTAAGCCTTACAATTACCTCATATCACTCTTAATCCCTCCACATCCATCTTAATCCTCCGATATCATCTCCATATCCTAATATACCCGATATACTCTCAAATACACAGATTTATAAGGTATTCCAAAATTTTTAAAAAAATTTGATATTTGATCAAATATTATATTTGACTTTGCAAATCAAATTTTTTCAAATATCAAATAATTCTCAAATTATTTGATCAAATATTTGACTTTGCAAATCAAATTTTTTCAAATATCAAATAATTCTCAAATTATTTGATCAAATATTTGACTTTGCAAATCAAATTTTTTCAAATATCAAATAATTCTCAAATTATTTGATCAAATATTTGACTTTGCAAATCAAATTTTTTCAAATATCAAATAATTCTCAAATTATTTGATCAAATATTTGACTTTGCAAATCAAATTTTTTCAAATATCAAATAATTCTCAAATTATTTGATCAAATATTTGACTTTGCAAATCAAATTTTTTCAAATATCAAATAATTCTCAAATTATTTGATCAAATATTTGACTTTGCAAATCAAATTTTTTCAAATATCAAATAATTCTCAAATTATTTGATCAAATATTTATTTGATGACTTTTGGGAGAAATCAATTTTTTTCAAATATTAAATAATTTTCAAATTATTTGATCAAATATTTGATATTGTCTTTTGTCCGATCTCTAATATGTATAATAAATACTATTACATTTATTTAACATACTACATATTTTATAATTTTTTGCTAAAAACTAGAGACTAAATAAAAGAGATAAAGCAGATAATATAAATCTTAACTAAGTATAAAAAATGAAAATAAAACAAAAAGTAAGAAGAATCTAAAATCGATATCCTTTTTATTTTAATAATTAAAAAGTATATTTAAACGAAGAATCAAAATTTCATTTATTTTATGTGAATTAACTTTTAGATGATAAATGAAATGTAAAAATAGTAAAAATTAGTTAAAGATAAATAAAATTTAAATAATGACGAATAACGAAGAAAATTAACGATGAGTTCAACCACCAAAAATGGCTGAGACCGCGGTGACTGCCTTTGGATATTGAATATAATTGAGAAGAGGAAAAATTGAGTTTTCGCATGGAAAAACAATGCAACACGACTGGATAAAGAAACAACCTAGTACAAAATGAATCTATAATTAAGAAATGGATATTAAGTTTAACTTAAGTAAAAAATGTTTTTTAAGTAAAAAAAGGATTTCTAACATTAGAATAAAAATCATGAATCATCTAAACAAATTTAAAATATAAAACGCCAACATTTAATTAAAAAATTTATTGTCATTAGGGTCTAGCAAAAAATAGGCAATATTCACTTAAAATTTTGATAAATTAAAAAAAATATGATGTACATATTTATTTAAATATTTAAAATTATTCAAATTTACTAAATTAAGTAAACTTTAAATTACAGATAATTGTTTGAAAATTAGCTGATTTGAAATTTAGCTGAACAGTAGTTTTAAAATTTAATCTTTTCTAATTCCAATTTTAGTGGTCCACTAAAATTGGAATTAGAAAAGATTAAATTTTAAAACTACTGTTTTTTTATTCTACTCTTGCTTTTTTGATTCTTTTGAATAAAATTTCTTCCTTTGAAATTTTAATATTAATTCTTTTGCATAAAATTACTTATTTTGGAATTTTAATATAAATTCAATTTAATTAAATTTTTAAAGTTTTTATCCAATAAAAAATAAATAAAATAATTTTAAGCAAAAAATGAAAAAATATATACTTTTCGATTGATTATTTAAAAAGAGCAGGCAAATTGAAAGTGAAGACAATATCTCTAATGAAGGATATATTATATATTACGGCCAATGTAAATAGTATAGGGGTCAAGGTTGTTTAGTTTAATGAAACCTTAAGACTAGAGTTCAGCGGGATCGGGATCCCGGTCGGGATCGGGCGGGATTATCCCGGGTTTTTCGAATCCCGATCCCGATTTTTCTGATCCCGGTCCCGAAATAAATATCCCGATCCCGATCCCGGCCAATCTCAATCCCGAGCCGGGATCCGGGATCCGGGATCGGGATGTGCATCAGATCCCGGTGCAAATCCCGACTTTATAAATTGACTAGAAGTCTGTGAAATAAAGTTAACAAAAGAGGGGAAGCATGAAAGTAAGAAAAATTTTCGCCTGCGGCGCAGAAAATAGAAGAAATTTGGCATCTTGACATACAAATTCTCAAAATTTTCGCCTGCGGCGCCGCAAAAATGAACAAAGCTGTCTTTACAACTTTAACGTCTATTGAGTGATTTAGTGTGATATCGAGGGATCAAGAGGGATTGAGAGGAGTATCGGTGGATTTGGAGTATAGAAGGATATCGGTGAATTTACAGGGATTAAGTTAGATTTGAAGAGAAATCGAGGGCTTGAGAGATATTACTACATGAATATATCACTAAATCCCTCAATCTCAGTTCTTAATCGTCCACATTTGAACGTAACGCACTTAATCGTATAGACTTGAACGTTTAGATTGAATGCCCTTGGCCTTCCAAAATTAAAAAATATTGCCTGCGGCGCTTAAAAGGGAGGAAATCTGGCACCTTGGCCTTCCAAATTTTTCAAAATTTTTGCCTGCGGCGCTTAAAATAGAAGAAGCCCAATCCCATTTATTCCCGCCAGTACCTTATCCCCCCTTAATCCTCTGAAAGTAAATTATGCGTCTATGAGACTTAAACTCAATATTTCAGCACTGCAGTGGCAATTTTAGAATCATACTGAGTTGTACATTTGTAAAGAAAATAAAAATTTTAAAATTTTAAAAAAAATTTTAAGTATATCCCGATCCCGATTTTTCAATCCCGGTCCCGATTCGGGATCGGGACCGGGATCGGGATCTCCAGCCCAAATCCCGATCCCGATTCTGGCCAATCCCGATCCCGTGTCGGGATCCGGGATCGGGATCGGGATCACCATTCCTAAATCCCGATCCCGGGTTTTTCTCAAAATCCCGATACCGCTGAACTCTACTTAAGACAACGATTTTTTATTAAGTTGAAAAGTTAAAGAAAAATGGGTGAGAAGAGTTTTATGATTAATGTAATTGTGTTTAAAATGGGGAAGTGAATATGATAAATCAACGAAGAAATAATTAAAGAAAAATAAATAAAAAAGGGGAATTTGGACTTTAATTAATATTTTTAGATCGTTATCTTTAATTTCAGTTTTCTTCGGGTTTCTTCGTTTTTTCGACTTAAGCGTCGAAATAGTCGAAACAGTTATTCTTGTTTATTTTAATCTTTTATCTATTTACAATGTAACGGAAAAATGTATTTTAATTAAAGTAAAACTAACTGTAAAACTGATCTAAAATGATAATTTTCATATATGCACAAAGAGCATTTAATTGTGAAGTTAAATCTTTCAAAACATAATTAGATTTGCCTTTACCTGCTTATTGCAGTATTTTAAAAACGTATTTTATTTTAAATCGTTATCAAAAATTTTGTTAATCTTTATGGACTATATGTAATTTTTAGTTGATTAATTTATGTATATGTATTAAAATTTTTTTTCTTTGTTTTCCTAAACAATTTATTAATAGTACTATTTAATTTTGTTAAATGTTGAGTCCCATGAAACATCGGAAGTTTATAAATAATTCTAAAATTTTCAATATAAATTTCATAAATTTTTGGATCTGTTTTATATTTCGATTTTATTTATATTTTTTTATTTAAAATAATACAACTTTATTATTTTTTATTTTATTTTTTATATGATTTTTAATTTTAAAATCAATTTTATAATTAATTAAAAGCAATTAAGCAATCTTACACATACATTGTTAATTAGCGAATAAAATCAGAATGTTTTATTAAAGTAATTTTTGTGTTTATATCAATTATATCAAACTATATAAATATCAACGATCTATTTTAAATTTTTTAATTATTTTTATTTTTTATATTTTAAACTAATTTTAATTTTACAGTATGTTTAAGCAATATTTAAAGCATATTAATATGCTGTAAATTCATCCAAAACACTAATTAGATTTTTTGCGCCAAATTAGTAAATTTCCTTGTAACATTGGCATGTAAACTTATTCAAATATTTTATTTTTAAGTGCTCTGCCGGCGGCAAGGAGAATTAAGCTCCTCATTTGTCTTCTAGGAGGACCATGACTTTGTTCAGTGTTTTGCCGACGGCGTCTTGCTGTCGAATTATAACCTAAAGTACGTGGCATAGTTTTTTAAATTACAAAAAATATTAATTATTATCAAGTATGGCAAGGTTTAAGAATTAAATTTAATATGAAATAACTCTTTATGGTAACTTAATAAGCATTGTATTTATAACTATATTAAAGAATCAAATTTATTATTTATACAACCTGGTCCTACTTCAGATGATATGGATATTTAAATATAATATGAAAGACCAAATTAACATAACGTCAAATACACTCTTTATGAACTTTATCAGTACATTTTGATAGATTCCAGCAAGTTGTGGTATTATTTTTTGTCTTATACGAAGAGGTGTGGAGCTGAATATTAAAGGAAGCTGAAAAATTTTATGGATTAAATTAAAAATTAAGCTAAATTACTACTCCTTTATTACTACTCCTTTAGATTTAGTAAACATACTAGTACATATAACTTAGAGCCCTTTCTGTTATAACTTTTCAATTATGGGTAGATAAATGTCGTTTTACAATAAGTATGTCAAAATTTAAATTTTAATTTAAGTATTTATTGAAAATTATTTATTGAAAAGATTATATAAAAAATTTTATAAAAAAATTATTATTTATGAAAAAGTTTCTTATTAATAGTCCGACTTTATTATATTTTTTTTTAAAAAATATATATCGAAATATGAAGAAGTAAGAAAGTTATTAATATAAATAATTAAAATTAAGCATTTATACCATAAAAATTTATGATTTGATTATTTGTTCTTATTAATTGTTTTACAAATTTATGGTTTGATTATTTGTTCAAAAATTTATGATTTGATTATTTGTTTTGATTTGATTATTTGTCATTGCAAAAAAGGATGCAATTCTTTCCATTCGCATTAAGGCTCAAATATCAAGAAAAGTCATCCGTTTGAATATTTTTGTCAATCTTTAATAAAAAATTCACCAAATTTATCTCAATAAAACCCATATTTCTTTTATACCAACTGCGTATAATTTTTATCATTTTTTCATTAAAACAAAAATTTAAACGCTTGTATTTCTATACTATTTACATTATATTTTTAAATGGGTAATTAAACATTAATGTGTAATTATTATTCTTTGTCGTTGATAATTAATAATACTTTGAGATTAAGAAACTTTGAAGAGATATTTGAATTTAGTTCGAATTAAAAATTTAAATTTGAAGAATAAATTGTTTAAAAAAATTATTTTTAGAAATTAAATGATTAAATTAAAATTAAAAAATAAAATGTTTTATTTGAAGTTTAATCTTTATTTTAAAAATTGTTTAAATTCAAAAATTTTTAGTGTGTTCCGAAAAGTTACTATTATTAAGTTTTTGGCTTTTTCTTTTTCAAAAAATCTTAAAAATTTGTTTTTCTTTTATTTTATTTTTTGATTTTTTAATTAAAAAAAACACACATTTTCCAAATTGATGCAGGTTTCACAAATTTTATCCTTGGTTGAACTTTGCCTTGGTTCGCCACTGAAAGATGTTCCTACAAGCACAATTGGAGTTGAGTCGATGATCTAAATATTACAAGTTAGATTTGTAATATAAATAACTAGAGGCCTGATTGCAAAATATGCATTATAATATGCATAAAAAATTGCCTAAATTGCACGAAAATATGCAAGAAACCCAAAATATCCACGAAAATATGCAAGAAAAATACAAATTATACCTAGAAATTTCGCATTTTTTAGTCAAAAACCTATTTTTATAAAGATTACTTTCAGTTTATATGTATTTTTCAACAAATTGATTATTTTTATTCTGATGGACATTTTATAATGTGGCGTTTTGGCGGAGTGACATTTTGGGGTGGAACATTTTTGGGTTGAGACATTATGGGTGTTGGCCATTTTTTTGGCACGCCCAAGAAACAAAAAATTTTTTACAAAATTTGTAATTTTTACAAAATTTTCTCTAAAATTTTACTAAATTTTCACTTTTTGGCAGGATTTTAGGCAATTTTCGCAATATTTTCTCCAAAAACTTTTAATATGCAGTAAAATATGCATTATGCAGCAAAGTCCGGAATATGCAAAAATATGATTATATGCAAATATAAACCCCCTCTAAAGTTCTCAAAACATGCGGAAACAGTGTTTTTTGTGCATTACACATCATGAAAAGTTTGCAAAAAAAATATGCATTTGCATAAAAATCCGGTCTCTATTAATAATACTAAATTCTTATTATAAATAGCAAAAATTTCAAAAATATGAATGCTTGTAGGGAAGCACAGGAGAATACAAATAACAACGCTCAAATGTACTCGATATTTGACCAATTAATGGATAACTGGGCTACACGACAACATCAACAATTACCGACAACATGAGCAACAACAACCAGACCAATTCAATTTGTGGCTCAGACAACAGCAACAACACAACAACCTCAAATAACTACTATAAAACAACAACAACGACAAAATTTTGGTGGTCCGATTCGTGCGCGAAGGCCATTTCAGCATTCCTACTACAAATGGCACAATTCATTCTTCTGGCATTGGACGCCCCGAGACAACATTAAATTCCAACAGAGGAAAGGAATTAAAAAGAATTTTTCGGTGGAGAATAAAATAAATAAAAATATATTTTTATGATTAATGTTTTTTTACCCACAAAAATTTCCCTTTTAAAAACAGCTGATTTTCAATATTTTCTTCACTTGTTTGAACAGTCGCTTGGAATAAATATTTTTTATTGTGAAAATAAAGAGTTGAATATATTTAAAGTAAGGGGCTTTAGATTTCTTTTTTTACACTATAAGGAAGGAAGAATAACTAAATATATAAAAATTATTTTTCATACTATTTAATTTTCAATGAAATTTTAATAAATATATTAATTAAATAATCAAATAAATAATTGCTTTTGTAATTTAATAATATTTTTTATCTGCCTAATTTACCTTTTTTCTTGAATATTCTATGGTATTAAAATAAAATTACATTTAAATTAATAAAATTAAAAAAAAATAATACGGTTTAATAAAAATAGTTTACAATGTGGTATGAATAGAAAAAGTTCTTTAATTATAAATAAATAGGTTGATGAATCTGAATAGAGTTTTGTTTATATTAATGAAGCAGGCGTATAAAAACTATATATGATGGTTTTAATAATGAAACAAGTTAATCTATCTTTTAAGCAGAAGTTATTTATTAATTTTAAAAATTATGTTGTTTATAAAATTAACATAAAAATTATTTATTGTAAAAAACGTTTATATTTTATTTCTAGATTATCTTTATCATAGAACAGTATAGCTTATATTTTAAGTTGGCAACATATTTAATAACTATCTCTAGTTAAGACCAGATATTTTGTAGGCTTTTTCGATTAGTATAAATTGTTTCTCCAAAAATAATTTTTTAATTTAAATTTTTATAATTTTTAATTATACATAATTATCAAAAATTAATTAATTACCAAAAATTCATTTATGTTCAAAATCTCATATTTATTGCTTCCATATAAGTTTACCAATGCACTAAATGCGCCTGAAAGTCTTCCTTGCGTTCCCTTCAGTTGTTTCTATTAATATTTTGTTAAGAGTTTTTAATATAATTTTCATCATTTTTTTAGTTTTTAATTAATACACATTTTTATTTAATAAACGTTTTATTCAATTAAATTAAATAATTATATTTATAAAAGTTCTACGGCTTTTCCTTTTCTATTCTTTTTCAATTTAATTCAGAACGGTCGAAGCATCGGTTGCCATTTGTTCAGCTCGTCTGCGCAGATAACGAAGATGATCTCAACCAGGCACGGATTGGCGTTGCCTGACTAAACGGGCGAAAACAGACTATATAGTCCTCGATCATAAGGATGCTCTGGCTATAATCTTTGCTTCGCCGGCCATACGTCTGGCCTTAAAATATTCATTAACAAGTCATACCAATTAATATACATAAATTGAGACTGCAACCTTTTTATTATTTCCAAGTATTTTTATTCTTCTTATTTATCGTCAAAACTTTTCTATTGGCGATTATCATTATATATAATTGGCATTATCATTATTTATAAAATTATATAATCTTTAAATTACTTTTAAAATAATTCTAAGTTTTTAAAATCTTATTAAAAGTTAAATAACAAAAATTTACTCATAACGTTTTGTAAATAAAAATAGATTTATTATTTTTTATTTTCAGTTTTTTAATTATTAAAAGGATGGTAAAATAGATTTTATTAGATAGATTTTATTTGTTGTAAATCCCCTTGGACAAAAATTTCATGTAAAATTTAAGCCAAATATGACTACTACAACATTGTTTTACTTACTTAAACATTACAGGCTAACTGTCATTTTTATACTAATAGGATTGTGCACATATTTTTTGTTTTAATTTCAAAAATTTTCCCATTTATCATACATGTGATTTTTCGCAAATACAGGGTGCGGCAAATTCGCGCAACTTTTTATTTTTAACATAACTTTCTTCATTCTTATCGAAAATTGGTAATTCTTTTTTTATTTTACACCTAACACTTTAGGAAATCTATTGGTACCAAATAATGAACATTTTGTTTTTGGATAGCAGAGAAAAACGAGCCCAAACATAAAAAAGGGTAAAAATGCAATTTTTTTTGTAAAAGTTTAATTGATCATAACTTTGTTCAAGATCATCCATTCCAAATAATTTTGGTACCAATCGACTTATCTCGTCCAGGCGTATCGAAATAGCTTATAATCTCATTTTCGAAAATTTCACACAAAAAATTCATATTTGCCAAAATTTGTTTAATTTATCATTCTGTGAGCCGTATCTCGGTTCATATATGTGATAGCGGAATGATTTTTACGTCATTCGAATCGGATTTCGGAGCTGATTCAAATGATATATAAATTTTACATATCGAAATCATACCCTCGACTCCAGGCCAATTTTTATCTAAAAAATTTTGCCTAAACTTTGACGGGAAATTAATCATACTGTATTGTAAAATCCAAAAGCGATTTTGGTATCAATAAATTTCCTAAAGTGTTAGGTGTAAAATAAAAAAAGAATTATCAATTTTCGATAAAAATGAAGAAAGTTATGTTAAAAACAAAAAGTTGCACGAATTTGCCGCACCCTGTATATCAAATTTTTATATTTCTGCACGTAAATATTTTTTCATAAATTTAAATATTTTTTCATAAATATTAAATATTTTTCCAAAAATTCTTGTTGTCGCTAAAATAGATTTTGTTTTATTTCAATTATTTAATTGCAAGTATTTTTTTATAATTATTGAATTCCTTATGATTTGTTTATGCCGCAATACTTAATGTATCGTTTATATAAAGTATTAGCAAAAATTTCCTGATTCACCTTTGATTTATATAAATTAAATAAAGTTTAAATTTATGCACAAATTCAAACACAGCAGCAAGAGCTGGGCGTATATATAAAATATATATACGCCAATAAATATACAGAGTGCGGCAAATTAAGGGAACTTTTTCTTTTGCTTATATCTCGCTTCAATCTTTACGAAAATTGATAAACTTTTTTATTATTTTTTTCCCAACACACTAAGAAAATTTTTGGTACAAAGCAATAGAAATTTGGTCCAAGTCTAGTAAAGATATGCCCATCCAAACATTTAAACGCGTCAAAAACATTTTTTATGACAAAGTTACTAATTTTGGTACCAAACGACTTATCTCAGTGAGGAGCATCGAAATAGTCCAGAAAAACATTTTTGAAAATTTCACCTAAAAAATTGAAATTAAGTACGTATATTCGAATCTATCCTTTAAAAATCCATATCTCAGCTCATGGACCAGATAAAAGTTTTATTTAACCAATATTCGAATTAGTTTGAAGAGCTTATTCAAATGACATAAAGTTTTCAAATATCAAAATCTTAACATTAAGCCCAGGCCAACTTTTATCAAAAAAATTCTACTTAAACTTTGAAGCAAAATTAGGCATGTTAAACCATAAAAATTAAAACCAATTTTAGTACCAAAAATTTTCTTAGAGTGTTGGGAAAAAAATAAAAAAAAGTTTATCAATTTTCGTAAAGATTGAAGCGAGATATAAGCAAAAGAAAAAGTTCCCTTAATTTGCCGCACCCTGTATATAAAAATAAAAATCTGAATCATTTGCTTATTTAAATGATAAAATTTGTAAAATATTAGCAAAAACTTTTTTTATTTTACAAGAAGTATACTGCCCGTCATAAATTTTGCAGTGTTGTTTATTTCAGTTTTTATAAAATAACATTCTGTCAAACATTGTACTTAACCAACTATCAAAAAATGTTTATAGTGGAATAATATTTGAATAAGCATCTATTAAAATTTTTTATAATTTGTTTTTTTTTTATAATTTGTTTTACAGGAGCAGTTTGATGGTACCCAGCACATAAAAATTCTTTAATATATTCGAAAATTTATTATTAAAATAAATTTGTATATTAATATAAAAAACTATTTTGTATTATCTTATTACAACACCTACCCTTAACCAATTTCCTTTAAACTTTGAATTGTCATATTATTTTTTATTTTATAAAAAACATACAAAAGAAAGAAACATATGGCAATATGTGTAATCGCTATGAAGTCAACGCTAAATAAACGACTGTCAAAAATTTAGAAAAGCGTCAAACCCATAATTTTTTCGTCGGTAAACTCATAATCCACAAGTTATTTTAATTCATTATCATTACCCTTTAAAAAATAAACAATTTCAAAACAAAAAATAAATTTTTTTACTATTTGTTGATGAAGTTTTTGTTAAGAAGATTATGGATGGCAAGTGGATATTCATTATTTTACAATAATAAAATTTAAAAAATCTCACAGATGATTTTCATAAGACAATGACTATTATATTAGTTTATTAATTTATTTCATATAATTAACTTACAATATATAAAATTATTTATTTCGCAAACTTGATAATTACTATAGTTTTCTACAATACAATACATATATATCTAATTATCAAGAATGTATTTTATTTCTGAAGAAAAATTTTGAAAGGAAAATTTTTGAAGTAAAAGAAAAATTTTGAGAAAAAAAATACGCATGATGCTAATGCACAAGGCATATTTAAATATTATGTTAGAGATTGAAATATGGCATTTAATCAATAAACTTCTAAATTTATATATAAATTATATACTAAACTTTCAAATTATAAACTCCATATTCAAGAAGTTTCAGGAACGTTTTCAAGTGAATTTTTATTTATTTTATATGATTAAATATTTAGTTTTTACTAAATATATAAAACATGGTCATGATCGACAAAATGCCAATCAAAAGTACAAAAATCTCGATTTTAAAGTACATAGGGACAAAATTTCCAAATTTAAAGTACACTCCAAATTATTTTTTAAAATATTTATTCGTGCTCAAATCTTCTATATTTCTCTCCTAAATGAATCTTTTCTAATAATTTCTTGTTTAAACTGAACATTTTGTACATTTAATGCATGACATGTCAAAATTTGCTGACACAAGAAGTAAAAAGCCTTGAAAGTATTGACCTCCATTTTTTGCGCCGCGGCAAAAATTTTGAAAATTTTGAAGTTCCTTAAGCCAGATTTCCTCTATTTTTTTGCGCCGCAGGCGAAAATTTTAGAATTTTTAGACTTTTTTCCCAATACCTTCCCCGATTTCATTTTCAATCCAAAATGTTGATTTTAAAGTACATACTTTCAATAAAGTACAAATTCAATTTCTTAAGTACGGAGGTCGATTTTAATGTAAAATAATTTCAAATAAATACGAATCGTAACCCTGATATAAAAGAATACATAAAACGCTTTGAACTTTAAACGAAGAGTAATTTATAATTTAAATTATTTATAGTTATTTAATTTTATAACTAAATATATACTAAATAGTAAATATTGCTTGTAAAACAATAAACTACCTTTTTCCCATAAATAACAAAAAAATATACGTTTTCGATGTTAGATTAATGTAATTTTGTAAGTATATACATAATAAATTGAAATAAAAAATAAGAATAAAGAACATTAACTCCACTAAAGTAGAATTATAATAAACCATAAAATTGAAAATTAATATTAAAGGTTATGCAACGACCAATCAAAGCACATGAATATTTATTAGTCTGTAGTATCAACCCGATTTTAAAGCTCATAATCTTTTACGAACTATTGTAGAACGAGGGCAAAATTTATTGATTTAACAAAATTCAATCATGATAAGTATTTTATATTTTGTCTAAAAAATTTGCTTGAAATTTTGTAAGAAATAAAGTGTTTAATAAATGAAAATTCTAATTAAAATTTTTTATTTTATAAATTTTAATTAGAAGAAGGTTCTTCTACATCATTTGCAGCAGAATCTCGTCACAATTTAAATATTCATAAACGAAATTTGAAGGATAGATTTTAAAATTCAACCAACAAACTGGTGCTACGGATTCGGATATTAAATAACAATAAAATAAGAATTATATCAATAACAATGATAAAAATACAAATGCCTTAAATAAGTACATATGCCTTAAATATATAACCTACAAAATCACTTAAATAAGTAAATTTATTCTCCTTGTTTATTTAATGTTAACGATTATATTGTTATTTCTGGAACCAGTTGGAAGGAATCAAAAATAATTAACAGACAAATTTTTATTCAATTTATACACATTTGCCTTATACAGATTCCCTTATCAAAGTATAAATTTATTATTTAATTAACTAACTAGATATTTCAAAAAGATGTTGATCCTAAAAAACACAGTAATATAAACATAGTAGCATAGAAAAATATTAAGATTTGATTAAATAGAGCAAAGGAAAATCCATTTAAGATGATCATCTATACAATCGAGGCATTCGATTTTTATCGATTACATCATTTCGCATAGAAATTGGTATTTACAAAACGATAATTATTTATGAAAGCATGTTTATATTTCGGTTACATGAACAAAAAGATTGTGAGATTATTGCAACTTTTAATGATGATGACTTATTAAATAGTGCTGCTATTATTATTCATGACTTTATTAAAACGAGATGGCATTATTAAAAACAGATAATACATTATTATTATCATTATATCTATTATATTTTAATATAACTTTAGTCCATTGAAAAACAATTATAATATTTTTGAGTTAAATGAATTAAAAATTAAATCATAATTCAAATCATAATTCATAATTCAACCAACTACCAAGAACAACAAATTAGCCGAGTCCTGGCATAACGCGATTGCAAGCATCTTGGGTCCAATTCAACAGTATACAGAAATCATCATTTGACATCTGTAATACATATTTGAATGAAGAAATCGTAAAGAAGCTAAATTAATAATAAATGTAAAAATAAAATAAAAATTAATGAAATATTTGAAAGTAAAAAAATAATTGATATTTTAAATGAAAAGAAGCAGATTAATGAATTAAATAAAAAATCAATATGCTGTGCATTTTTTAATTATTCACAAAAGCGCGAAGTTTTGTGAACAAGATAATATTGCAAGATAATATTGCAAGGATTTTACGTGTCATTCATTAATCAAATTTTTTAACAAATCTTTTAAAATCTAAGTAACAGAAATAAGCTTAAGAATCAAAAATTGAATAATCCTAAAATCTTGCTCAAAAAGATTCATCACACATTCCATAGCAAACAGACGCGGTGGATGCTGAAATTGTTAATGTAAAATGTGTTTAATAAATATTTTAATTAATTTAAAAAATTCAATTTGTAATTAATTTTCATTAAAACTATTGTTTGTTACACATACTATTAAATAACTTTTTAAATTTATGAATAAAGATGATTTTAAATTTAAACAAATAAAATGATTTAAATTTATAAATTTATGAATAAAGATGATTTTAAATTTAAACAAATAAAATGATTTAAATTTATTTTAAATTTAAACAAATAAAATGATTTAAATTTAAACATTTAAATTGATTTGAATATGAATCCCATTAATTGAAATTTTGTTGCATTTATCATTAATATAAATAATTTATTCGAATATTATACAGCTAATATTTAATTTTATTTATTTTATAAGTATTTTTTTATTTAAAAATTAATTTCATAATAACACTCTCTCAATAGAATTTAAGTACAATATTAATAATTTGATTATGTATCATCATATATTTAAAATTAAAAATGAATTGAAAACATTTTCATCAAACTATTTAGATAAAATTGTAATTGGCAATATAAGAAACATTTCAATTATAAAATTTACTTTAATTTTATACTAAATTTAATTAAAATTTTTAGTTCAAGCAAAATTTTTTACTTAAAATTTTTAGTTCAATTAAAATTTTGATTTAATTTTACTACATTTTTAAAATTTAATTTCAAATAAATTCTAATCGTTTATGTAATTTTTTAAGCAAATACTTTCATAGTTAAATACTCTTCAATAAGCATTAAATAAAAATTACAAATGAAAATTATTAAGACGATTTAATTAAAAAATTTTTCCTTGAAATATTTATTTAAATAATTAAATTTACAATTGAAATATAAAAAAAATTTTCAAATTATACAATTTTATTTACTTTTAAGAAATTTTTAAAAATAATTAAAAATTAGTATAAAATTTACCTATAATTGTGAAGCATTAATAAGATTACTACTAAATTTTGCCAAAAAACATGATAAATTATAATTTTAGAAATTCTTAAATTAATAATTTTTTAATAAGCCAATGTTTTTTTAAATAAATATTAGTTATAGATTTAATAAGGATTACTTTATATTTTTAAGATTAAATAGTTTAAAATTGTCGAATTTTGCAAATCATTTAACCTACATATTCAACTTCATTTTCTTCCTCTCTTATCTTTTGTGAAGTACCCTGATGAAGTAAATTAATTTATAAGATTTGATATATAAAATTATATAAAATTATATATATAAATTATAGAATAAATATTATCGATCTTTTGTTTATATTAATCGGTTTCTGAAGAAAGATGGTTAGCAAACTTTGATATTAACAGGAAGTTTCACAGCTTTATCTTTACTGATCAAGGTTAATGGTTCTTGAAATTCATTTAACTTTTATTGTAGTATTTTTGGAATTTCATGGTGTCATCTCTTATTTTTAATTAGGAGAAGTTGCATTTGGTTTTGCGGTCAGTTTCATGACCTAATATTTAATTTTAAACCGATTTTCCTTGAACGTAGGGTGAATTCATTAATAATGGAGTAACTGTACACGCGTCAATTTCACTATTTATTTTGTTTCTGTATTCACCACTAGATAATAATTAAAGATTCGAATAAATTTTTTAAACAATGACTGTTAGTAGTAATATTATGTAATACATTTTGAATATTTTTAAATTATATTATTTAACATTTGTTTTGTTCAATTTCATTTTTAATAGGAATTGTAAGAACAAGTTGCTTGAATATTTAAAATATCTATTTTGATCTGCTTATATTCTAAAAAGTATTAACTTCAATTTTATTATTTTAGAATTATAACAATTTTATTTCATTCAAATATATAGTAAACAATTAAAACTTTTTACAAATTTTTATTCTTTAACTTTCTAGATTTTTGAAAGAAGTTTTGTCGAAAATTTTTAAATATTTCTTATATGGTAGATTTTAATTTGAGCATAATAAATGCAGAAAAATATCGTAGATACATTAAGTAATAATTAAAAAAGTTAAAGCATATTTTCTTATTTAATTATCTAATAATTTTATTAAATTATTATGTATGTTGAATAATGATTGATTATAAATTTAAAATCTAGAATGTTGAGAATTAAATTAGTATACATATACTTTTCTAATTAAACATTAAACGATTATTTAGTTGATCACTTTATATGCATACTCCTGCTATATAGGATTTTAATATCTAGATTAATATTTCATTTTAAGAACATCGGCTTTTATAAGAGCAGATTAAAATATGGTCTTGATTAATAACTTGGAGAATCTGGTGAATTATTACATCGCATATTTTTAAACAATTGAGAAAAAATTATTTTAAAATTATAATATAAATTTTATAAAAATTAAATCTAAAATAAATAAAAATGATATTCTGGATTAAAATACTAATTTCTCAAATAAAAAAAAATTAATAAGTTAAATAAGTTGATGATTTTTTACTGAAAATATTTTGTTTTATGTTACAAACTAAAGGATTTTATCTCACATTCTATCCATTCTATTGTTAAGGTTTGTTTCCAATTTTTCCAAACTGCCTTTGTGCCAGACAAAATTACGGGGTCGAACTATATTTGTTGTTATTTTGCTATATGGAAGCAATGTCATAAACATTGAAATTAATATTTTGAATACTTTTATTTCTTTTATTTTCAAAAAAATTATTACAAATGTAAATCATATCTGTTTGAGTCGACATACTTTTCAGCATGTATGCTCGTCTATCTTTTAATCTATCTCTAATTGGATGCTTGCTTAGGTACGTTAGAATTTAGACATAATCTTCCGCTTGCTTATGATTTTATCATGTTTTATTTTTTATTATTATTATGTAAAATTTTAAATTTCTAAATTTATTTTTTTTAATTTAAAATAACGCGAAATTAAAAAGTTCCTATAATATACTACCTATAATATACTATAATATACTACTATAATATACAGCATACTACTTTTTATTTTTTCTGATATTATAGACCTATAAATTGAAAAATTAAATAGATAAATCTTTTTAGAATGCCTTAGAAAGATGATTTAGATAAATTAATTAAATGGATTTCTTCGAATATATTAAATTTATTTTATTAATTTTTTATGTTAGGTCTGTATTGCAAGAAATTATCAACTAGTTTTATTTAAATTATTACATAACAATTTTTAGCTTCTTAGTTCTTAAAATTTCTTGGTTCTTAAAATTTAAAATATTACTTATATTTTATTCAGCGTGTTTACATTGTATAACAATAAAAATAATATAAATATAATTTTTACAATAAAATATATTTTTTAATAAAATCCATGGAATTGTGTCGTTAATTAAATTTTTTCTTGCTAACGTTGATAAACTTGATTTTTTGTTGAAATTGTTTATTTATGTTTTTCTTATTTTTTAATTTTGTCGTTTAGTAATTCAATTCAATTTATACGCAATAAAATACGTGACATTCAGATAAAACAATCATTTAAAAAAATATAAGTGAATCATTTGTTTTTGATGGTCTGGGGAATAAATAGTTTTACTGTGATAAATTTTTGTTTAAAATGTGAGATAGATCGAATGTGTTTAAGAGCTTAGGAAACAGATCGGTGGATGCTTTTTGAATATCTGTAGGGAGTTTTCTATAGATATCTGGGATTTTAACGAAAAATGAGTTTTTTCGAATTGTGGTTGAACAAAATGGGATAAAGATATTGTGTGGATTACCTCTAGTAGTGGTTGGTTTGGTTGTATAATAGTCAAGGTGTGAGAGTTGGATTTTACCGGAGATAATATTGTGGAATAGAATAAGGCTAGATTTTAGACGCCTATGTGATAGAGGTTCAAGTTGAAACAATTCGAGGAGTTTATGATAGTCAGGTAATTGTTTTGAGTTTTTAGTTTTGCCCGAACGTAAATAAACAATTTGGAGGAATTTCTTTTGAACATTTTCAAGGGAAAGTATATCTTTCTGAAGGTAAGGGTTGAAAACAGGCGATCCAAATTCAAGGATTGGAAGAACGTAAATTTTAAAGAGAGTTATAAGAAAGTTTGGGTTTCTTGTTTTGAGTGATCTAATAATGGTAAAATAGGTTCTTGTAGCTTTTGCAGTGATTATCTTAATATGGGACTCCCATTTTAAGTCTGATGTGAAGTGGATACCCAAGTCGCGAATGCTTTCATTTTGTTGTGTAATTGGGATTGGGGAGTTTTCTAAGAAATATTCATGATTTGGATTTTTAGAGCCAATGTGTAGAGATTTGCATTTATTTATTGAGATTTTAAGGCCGTTAATCTTACAATAGTTTGAAAATTTATTAATAAAGTTTTGGAGTGGAGAGTAATGGTTATGTTGTGTAGAGTCAAAAGTGAAATAGGCCTTAAGATCATCAGCAAATAATTTCGGTGTGACATGTGGAGTTTTACAAAATTCAGTTAAATCATATATGTATGCAATGAATAGGATCGGGCCCAATACGCTACCCTGTGGGACACCACTGGTAATATTATGTTCTTCGGACGTGGTTGATTCAACTTGGACAGAGAAAGTGCGGTTATTCAAATAATCTTTAAGCCAATCAAGTAATGTATCAGTAATTCCCATAGCTTGGAGTTTTTTGAGGAGACGATCATGAGGGACTGTATCAAAAGCTTTAGCTAAATCAAAAAATATGACATCAATGCATTTCTTTTGTTCGATAGCTTGTGTGTAATCATCAAAAGTTTCTAGGAGTTGAGTTGTGACTGAGCGATTTTTACGGAATACGTGTTGATCAGGAGGAATAAGTTTATTTGATTCGAGAAAATTTGTTATTTCTTTGGTTATGCAATGTTCAAGTATTTTTGAAGTTGAGCACAAGAGAGAGATCGGTCTAAAGTCGATTGGTTCCTTAGGGTTAGTATTTTTTGGAATAGGACAAATAATTGACTTTTTCCATATCCGGGGAATTTTTTTAGTCATGATTGAATTTCTAAAGATAATGGTTAACGGCGAAGTCAAGGAGATAGCGGTATTTTTTAAAAAGATATTTGGAATGCCGTCTGGTGATGTATTGTTGACATTATCAAGATTGGAGATGATGTTAAAGATTTCTTGAGGAATTATGTCAATAAATGATAAGGAATGGGCTTGAGAAATTTTGATATCGTTTGATATCGTTAGATTCATGTACTTGTTGTTTTTTATTTTTGATATCTTAAATTAAAAATTTTATTCTATAAGGAGTAAATTGCTCATTGCCTTTTTTTACATATTTTTGGCATTTCTCATGATGTATTACAAAGCTACCATTACTGAAAAAAAAATTTACTTTAAATTTTTTAGGAAAAAATCATTATAAGATTAAATTTATTTTACTTAATATTTTTATTTTAATGTGACATTATTCTATCCAACAATAAGATTAACACATTTGAGTAATACGTAAAATACTTTTTAAAAAAATAACTTAACAAATTAAATAGTTGATTTTCGATATAAACATTCTAAATTTTAATTATCAGTTTTTTAAAAACTTGTTACAACATGTAATGCAAAGCATTAAAGGGTAATATATTATAACATTATTAAGAAGAACTCCTCATTAAATTCAAACACCAGTAAAACAATATATATTCGCGCCAACAGAAAAAGATAGTTTACAATGTAATTTAATTTAAATGATCAATACTATTTATTTTGCATTATTTTCATCTTATTTTTTCTTAATTACCCATTCACACATTGGAGCAGATCTTACAATGACGGAATTCCAACCGAGGGATGTATTTCTTTTTCAACTATGACCAAAGAGTTTTGCTCTGGGTCGAAACTTTTGGTTCGGCTTTCTTAGAGGTATTTTTTACTACGACATACATCATTAGTTCCAGTATTATCAATTTTAACTTGCTTATTTTCAACTTATTTCCATTACCATTTCGATATCATTTTCATCTTGTTTTACTAAACTTTTTTCGTGACATTTTCAAATTTTTTATACTCAAAGCTTGGAATATTTTATGGACAGACAAACGATAGGCAATATAGTAATTTAAATAATTGTCATAAAATAATTTTTTTGTTTTAATTACTTTTCATCATTTAAGAAATTTTATATTGATTTTTATTTAAAATAGTATAATGAATTTAATAATTTATGTGACAACAGAGAAAATAAGCTAAAATGATTGATATAAATAATAAATAAAATCAAACTAAAAATATAAAATATAAATAAGAAATTTGACTAATTTTAAATATAAAGATTTAACATTCAGTAATCAATTAAAAAATCTACTACATCAAATTTTCCAATGGAGGAAATTCTTAAAAACATATTATGTGTCAAAAAGAAACCAATTAGACAAAAATAATGCCCGTCTAATAGGGCAAAACATGAAAAATTACTGTACCAAGCAAAGAGTAGACAAATTTTTATTTCATTATTCTATATATTTATTATGTTTTATGTCTATAAGAACGAATTAATGTTTTTTGATATTATTTTAACGTAATATTATTTCTTCTTATTAAGTAATGAATATTTTACAGGTTGGTATAATTATATATAATATAATCTGTAAGTTTTAGAATAATTTATGTGAGAAACAAAAGTAGAAATTTAACCGCGTCAAAAGTAACATCAGAAAATCTATGAAAAAATGAAGACATCATTAGAAGGAAAAAGACGTTCAGAACGCCAAAATCTAATGGCGTATTTTCAATCTTCAAAACAATTCTCCATCCTACGGATGGGTTGAAACAATAATCCCCCAGTCTCTATTAATTCCCCAGTCTCTATTAATCCCCCACCCTAGAGATGGGTTGAAACAATAATACCCCTGGGGGATTACTAGAGCAAATACGGTAATTATTCTAGCGTATTTTAAATTTTAAATTAGTCAGAAATATTTGTAATAGATAATAAAATTATTATTACGTTATCATACTAAATATCGTCAACATTTTTAAAGTTGTGCTACATTTTGTATGGAATTATTATTTTTGAAAATGAAATTATTTTTATTTTTTATTATTAGAAATAATTAGATTTGTATCTTTGCAAACTGCAGCAAATCTGTGTTAACAGATTTAGAAAAAAGTTGAGGAATAAACGCTACTATTACTAGAATTTTTTCTACATCATAATTTTAGCCATGAACCACGAATTGGAAGAAGGGGAAATTGAAGAATAAAATCAACAAGAACAACAAAGTCAATAACACCAACAAAATAATCACCAACACAGCGTGGCCAAAATATGGCACGTATTGAAAATGTTCAGGCTGTCTTGGAGCGACGCTACGAAATGCATCGCTGGGTATGCACTAGAGACGGGTCACTTAATTTACGCATAACACATAAGTAAGCCTTATTTCTCTAAACAAATTATGTACAACAATATTAAATTACTTAAAAGCTTATATATTAATTTGCATCATATAATAAAATAAAATTAATAATTATTTAAAGATTATTAAATGAATAAAAATATTTTAGAGAATATTTGAACATATCTAATCCAGATCTGAAAGACTTCATTATTGAATAATTTAGTAAAATATTATTTTATAAATATTAGGCCGATTATTGTAAGAATATATTCGATGAAAATTTAATTTTGGATAAAAACAAATTATTATTATTATAAATAGTAATTTGTATATTATCAGAATTTGTGAACAAACTTTCAATATAATAAAGGAATTGTTTAATAAATAGGTTAGCCATATAATGAGTAATTTAGAATATTAATTTTTAAAAAGTTGGTTAAGTAGTGATAACTGATTCAATTAATTTCAATTATTTTTTAATGTTCAGGGAGTTCAGAATTAAATTATTAAATTATAGGTTTTAAAATTACAAATCTGCCAAATCTAATTTGGGCGGAATTAATGTTTAAAAAGATTTATTTCAAAAATATTGTACTTTTCTGTCCATGTTTGAAAAGTATGCAAGTTCCTTCTCATGGTCCAGTCACGATAACCTAAAACATCGAATGTTCTCATTGGTGACTCGAAAATAAGGCATATCTCGTCTTCCGCAAATAACACAGCGATCCTCGGCACCACCAGCTTGAATACCTTGTATACCACCACTATTTTAAGATTTAAAAGATAATATGAAAATGATCATTATAATAAAAATAAAGGCATTACAATAGAGTATTTTAAATTATTTTTTTGATAAAATTAATTATTGAATACAGTTATTTTATTATAAAATACAATATTCTTATAATATAATTTATTTAAAAAATATATTAGCAAGATTGATAAATCATGAAATAAATAATTTGTGTAAAGGCTGAAATCTACTTATAATATTTCTATAAAACAAGTCGTACGAATCAAAAATATAATTCTTTATTAAATTTTCAATAAAAATTAAATTTAATACCTGTGAAAGAAAAACAGGTTTTTTGAGTGGTTCTAAATAAAATTAATTCTCTTTATAACAATACGAAAAGCTCCTTTTTTAGATTTGAGCAAGAAAGAAATAATATTAAATTAGAAGAATAATTCTAAAAGTAATGACTATAAAAAGAAACATTCACACAGGCAAAAAATGTATCTATTTTAATTTTCAGTCTTTAACCTTTTTATTTAAAAATAGAAAAGAGAGAAAACGCTGTTGGTTTCGAAGTGACAGCGAATATTAAATTATATGTGAGTACATTATACAATTTTTTAAAAAGAAATGTAAATGTCGAAAGGCTGTCTGTTGCCTTCTTTTTTAATGAATCATGTCTGTGTATATATTTTGAAAAAGCGAATTGTATTACAAAAAATTACGGAATTTAATTCATTGTTTTGGCTTGTTTAATTCCATCAAAAGATTTTATTGTTGAAGAATTTTTAAAAATTTTGATTTGAGAAACTGTTGAATTTTATTTTTGTTGTTGTTGAAGAGGAAAAAGAATTTTGACTGTTAAAAAAATTATCTAAATAACTCCTTTTTCCTATTTAATTTCTTATTTTTATTAAATATCTTTACTTAAAAAAGCCAACCTTAAGTAAGCACATTATCATCTCATTTATAAAATTAACTGTGAAATAATTCTAAAAGAGATATTTCTTCAAAGAGAAAATATATAAAATAAATTTGAAAAAATAATTTATTTAAAAAATAATTTTTAACAGTCGAATCGTGAGGTATTTGAATATTGATTTATATTGATATTAATATGGATTTTAATAACTTATGAGTTTCATTGCTCTTTATTATCAATTAAGCTTTGTAAATTAATTCTGCAGTATAGGTATATAAGAATATGTAAATAAATTTTAAATTAATTTATTTATAGATCTGTGGTAAATCTCATAAAGTTCTAGTATTGATTATTTTAAACCGGATAATCTATACATATACATAATTATGTAAAATATATACCTTATATAAACTATGTTCAACTGGTTTTAAGTCTATGATATTATGAAAGACAAAAAATATAACATTGTTATACATATTTTATTCTTTTTCTTTTAACAAAAATAAGTATGTTTTATAACCATTTTTTTTCTTTTAAACAGAATACTAAATCTATTTACGAAAGGGAGATAAACGACTGTGACCCAAGGGAAACAAAACAAAATCTCAAAAGGAGGAAATCAAAAAGGTGAATTATTCAAATTTATATTTACTGGGAGAAAGGGCATAAACTTTTTGGAAGGAAGTGAACTTTTCTACTTGTAACGAAATAGAAGCAGACTTGAATAAAGTATTATTTCTTTTATAAAATCACTTTTGATGACAAAGCAAAGTAAAATCAATTAAAATCGAATAGGGATAATTCACAGATCATTAAAATTTTTAATAATTTAACTATTTTTTAAAAACAAAAGCTATTTAAAAAATGAATCAAAAATATCAATTCATCATACGATATAAATTCAAATTTAATTATTTATTTAATATGTTTCAATTATTCATTATAATATGTTTCAATAATTATAAAATATTAAAAAATTCATAAGAGTATACGATGCTGCTGGGTTGGAACAGGCCGTATTGGAACAGTGATAGGATGATGAAAATCTGGTGGCTGTAGATGAAGCCCGATTAAAATTGGTGCTGGTCTTCCTTTAAGTTCAATAGAAACACATTACACTCTATATATAAAAATTAATGTAAAAAATAGAAATTTTATGCATTATATACTTTTATTTTGCTTTTTTCTTTAATACTTATTTTATTCTGTTTTAATATTAATTCTATTCACTTAATTTTTTACTAAAAAATTAAATAAATTTTATTAAATTCATTTTTAATATTTATTTATTAATCGCACTAGAACAATTTAAAGTTATAATTTGAATTTTTACGCTTTTCAATGTTTTTTTATTTTCAATTTCAAAATTTTCAATTTTCATTTTTTTTACAATTTTCAAATTTTCAATGGAACAATATAAAAGTTCCAAGGCTTGTGTTATCTATAGTATAATCTTATAAAATTAAGATTTATCAACTTCGCTATTTTATTTGATTTGTTACTTCTGATTTTCCCTTTCATATTTTTAGCGCGAACTTTATATACGGAAATTTAGTCTTTGTTAAATATTAAGTCGCTGTTAAGTATCCTAAGATTTTGATTTACTCTCTTTTCAGATAAAATTACATCTTAATAAATTTTATTAAAGTCAAATAGCTTTGCTTCACTAGTCAAGATCCTCTTATCTAATAATTTATGGCTACGTTAATAGTATATAAATGGTTAATTTGTTTTTGTTATTTTCCTTTTATATAGAATTATGATTGTCTTGACTAAAATTGGCGTTACGCTCCTTATCTTCATTTAATTTTTTATTAAATTTTAGATCCGATAAAAGTTACAAAAATGAGAGTTTGCGATAATTATAAAGTTTTAAGTAAATTATGATTTTTGACTTACAAATTTAAATATAATTAGCTCTTTAAGTTATATTTTTATACTATTATCTTAGTCATACATATATTTAAATCAGCTACTTAGGCATTTGCACCGTTTGGCGTTTATTCTTATTGTATTTGTGAAATTTTTAAGTTAAAAAATTATATAAAATAAAAATAAATGAAATTTATTTGTCAAATACATTATTAATTTTGTTATTCATTACACCCAAATTCAGCGATTCTTTCCCTACATTCTCTCGTCCAATTTGTATCACCTTTACAAGCTCTCCATGGAGACGTAGCTCATCCAAAATGACTTTAAATTAGCAACCTTTTCATAACCAATTTATTTTTATAAAAATATTTTTACCAGATAGAATTACAACACATGTGGATCAAAAATGAACTTTTAAACCGTTTTGGAAGTCAAATGGACTAATTAAGCATTTTTAATTATTAAATATATTATAGTTCCTTTATATTAAAATTATGTTTTATAACAACAATTTTGGTAAAAAACTTTAAATTATTAAATTTAATGATAGAGTCGAAAATTTTTAGAAAAAATACTATCTTTAAAGTTGGAAATTAATTTATTAAATTAAGTATATTTTTATTATTTTTCAAAAATTCATAGTTTAAAAATTCACAGTTCATAATGCAACGAATTTGTTAATAGCATTTTTATTTCATATTCATTAAAAAATTTTTTAGAAATTCAGAATTTTATTCAGATATTTTTATAAGATTGTGTGCGTGCTCTTATAAAGCACAGAATTCTATGCACATTTATATAATTTGATTAGAAATGCACATTTGTAATTTCTAATTGTTGTTGGTTTTGCTAGTTGTTTTTTTTTAAAGCTACAATACAGGGTGCGTAAAAAGTTCCCGGAATTAATCAAAATGGATTTATTTTCTTGTATATCATAATAAAAATAAGTTTACACATACAAAACGTTTATAAGGATCATGTAAATAAATAATCAAAACAAATTTTCAAAATGAGATCCGACAGCCGAGATACAAGCACCCAAACACTACCGAAAAATTCCTTCGTTGGTCGCGCACCCCTCTTCTGTTATTGATCCCCAGGAATATTTTAATGCCGTCCTAAGTGGCTCTGTTGACGTGTGTCGTGTGCAGGGGAGTCTCTGCTACAACATAGACCAGACCGAAAATCCATTGGATTGAGGACCGGTGAGTTACAGGGCCAAATATCCTTTCCCCAAAATCCATGAAACAACTTTGCATTGAGGTTAATTGTTGTTTTAGCTCCATGTGCTGGTACCAAGTCCTGTTGTAAAATAAAATCATTTTCACCAAAATGTTGATGCTCCCAGGGAAGTAAAACATTCATCAAAATTTCATTTTGATAGACAAAAGCATTCATTTTGACGTTTCTGGCGATAAACACCAACGGCGTTTTCCAATGGCACAAATTCCTCCCCTTATCATCACAGATTGCGGGAAAAGTCTTTTTTGCACACCAATTAGTCTTTCGGACTAATTGGCGACAATTTTGGGTATTGTGAAAGCGTTGGACGGTAAAAATTTTCACGTAAGTAGACAACACCCGTTTAGCCGACCAACTGCGACCAAACGCTTTATGAAAAAGCATTTTTTGGGGAGTTTTGAGAGGAAAAAAAAATTTTTAAAATGAATTTTTTGAAGAAATAGTCTTATTATTTCAGTAACTTCAATAATCATAATAATTTTTAAATTAAAGTTGAATTGTTTTAAATTGTCTTAAATTATTATAAAATATTATATAAATTATTTTTCATAATAATAAGATGTTTTATTCTCAATAGATTTAATAATTAATTCATTAAATTTATTCTATGGATTAGTCTAGATGGATAGACAAGCTTAATAATCAACTACAAATAGAAATACAATAAATTTTCATTACATATGTATTATTATTCAAAACTAGAATATTTATAATAAAACATTTAGTTAAATATCAAAATCATTCGTTAATATACTGAATATTTTCAATTTTATTTTTAATGAAGAAAGTTTTTTGATTTAAAAATATAAAGATTTAAGTGTAAAAGAAATGAGCGACGGATGTCAGAAGTGATTTATTTAGTGGCTGAAATAAAAGGAAAGAATAATTAATTGATAGACATTATTGTTCATACTCAGAATAAAGTATATATACCAATTGGCCAATAATTTAATAGATTAATCGCCGCATTTAAAATAAATAACCGGTCAGTTAAAATCGTTAAATTAGCATAAGCGAAACAGGTGAGACTTGGGTCTAAATTAAATAATTTCTATTAAACTAAAAGAGACTTATCGTTAGTATTTTATCTTCATTAGACTTGCAACAGAAGTAAGGATTTAAATAAAAAAATTTTATATAATCGTTACAATTATTAGTAGAATATTTAAAAAAATATGTTTTGAATCTAATATTTAATTAAGTCAAAATAATACATATTTAGGTAATATTCAATTTCGTTCCCCCCTCCTTTTTTCCTTCCTCAAAGTATTACAAAATGGTCAGTCAATCTTAAGTTATAGAACTCGTCGAGCTGTGTCGGTTGACACCAAAATTGAAAAAATCGGACCTGATTTGACCGAGATACAGACCCCTAAAAATTGAACAACCATAGGGGCGAAAAACCATAGGTACCAAAATTTATACAAATTATAGCTCATTCGAAAGAGCTCGTCGAGCTTAGTCGAATGACACCAAAATCAATGTGATTGGACAAGATTTTACAAAGTTATGACATAAGTCGCCGACTCCGTTAGGTCTACTTCAGGTCATAACTTTGTCAAACCAAGTCATTCGACTCAGCTCGAAGAGCTCTTTCGAATAAGCTATCATTCGGATAAAATTTTTTCAGTCCAAAAAATCACCCCTATGGTTGTTCAATTTTTAGGGGTCTGTATCTCGGTCAAATCAGGTCCGATTTTTTCAATTTTGGTGTCATTCGACACAGCTCGACGAGTTCTATAACTTAAGATTGACTGACCATTTTGTAATACTTTGAGGAAGGAAAAAAGGAGGGGGGGGACGAAATTGAATATTACCCATATTTAATAATTGACATTTATTATCGAATCTACAGGGTGCGTAAAAAGTCTGCTCACACTCTTTTTGGCATAAAAATTTAATCATGTCGAATTTTGCCAAATAAATTCACACATACAATCATAAGATTGTGTGTTACTAGAAAATCATAAAAGATTTTCAAAATTTTACCCATTTACGGAAATAATAGCATCTAAACACTTCGGGAAATTGCCTACGATGGTCGCACATTCATTTCAATTTTTTGGTCCCGGGCGCGCTTTAATGAAGTTTTCAGATTTTCATTTATTTTTTATCTTTTCCTTCTAATCATTAGCTCCAAAATTGACCAAAAAGAATAGTCCAAAAGATTAATATAAGATAGATTTAAGGTCAAATATCTTTAACTCCAAAACTAGAAAACAACTTTTCACATAGCTGATTTTTTTGCCCATGTGTAAGTGCCCAGTCTTGTCCAAGGCTGATATTAATGTTTATATGTTTAATTTGCTCTACTTTAATTTTACATAGCAATTTAACTTCAAAAAAATTAAATAAGAGGTCAACAGACCTTAATCCTTCACCATATCTCATCAGATCTTAACCGGATCATAACTCACCAGATCCTAATCCTTTGGGCTATTCTTTTTGGTCAATTTTGAAGCAATTATTAGGCGGAAAATATAAAAAATAAATGAGAATTTTAAAACTTGATTAAAGCGTGCCCAGGACCAAACTATTAGTGACGATGAAGTTGCGACCATCGTGGTCAATTTTCAGTTGATTTAGGTGCTTGTATTTCCTCAAATTTGTAAAATTTTGAAAATCTTTTATAATATTCAGGTAATACACATTCCTTTGATTGTATGTGTGAATGTATTTGGCAAAATTCCACTTGATTAAATTTTTATACCAAAAAAAGTGTGGGCAAGGACTTTCTATGCACCCTGTAAAGCTAAAAATAATTATTAAATTTTCTTGACACAAATTGTATAAAGTATTAAATATAAGCAAATTTAATTATAAATATAATAATCAGCGACATATATCTAGTATTTAAGATAGGTAAAAAATTATTAACTTGAATTTGAATTTTTAATGAGTAGTTGTTTGTTCTGTTAATAATTCAAGTATAGGGATGCGAGCCTTTTTTCTAATGTAAAAAAAGTTATAAATTATTATTTCTTTAATAAAAAGTTATTTCTTTAAAGTTATAAATATAACAAATTACTGTTTAACAAATTACAAATTTAACAAATTACAATTTTATTTAATATTCTTAGATATATAAATACATAAATGAAATTTCTTTTTATATGTACATATAGTAGCTTTCGCAATTATTTATATTATTTTTGAGTTTACTTTTATATTTTTGTTCATTATAGAAAAATAATTTATTTTAACTACTGAAATAATCTATTTACTTTAAACATTAAATATTTCAATAATCGTGCTATATATACCAAAAAGTGTAAATTACAAATTAATAAATTACAAATAATATTAAATTTTATATTAACTAAATTAAAACTAAGCAAAAATTTGTACAATAATCTCTAAAAGTATAATCAGAGTAGTATTAATCGTGGAGAAAAATTTAGATGATAGATAGTAATTAAATATTAAAATGTTTGTTTGTTCCCTATATCGGACCGAGCCTCTTATAAATAGTTATTTATTTCAGAATAAGCTTAAAATTTATAATTAAATTAAATTCATAGTTTACAATTAATTTTTACTTTGTTTTTTAAAATAATTTTTATATTCTGAACGCGAAATTAATAATATTTATAAAATAATATTTACCTCCCCTTGCGCAGAAAGAGAAATTTCACAAATTTGCGAATAATGGATATTTTTGTTCTTATTGAGCCGGTTGCTATTCTGAATATAATGTACAATGATAATTATTATACAAGGAGAATTTTAAAAAATTACTTTGAAGCATATAATTAGAATCAAGCAAATATATTTACATCGTTTATATATGATTAGCATTAATTAACATTGAAATTTATCAATTTATTATTTTCTTCTCTTGTTCAAAAATTTCTCATTCAAGAATATTTTCTGCATATTTCACATTTAAATTTTTATATACCAATTCTTGCATCTAAACATATTTAGTTATTTGCATATATTTATTTTAAGTAAAATAATAATCATAAAACATTTGTCTCTTCATCCATTAACGTTAATGTCCCTCAAAGTGAAATCAGTAAACGGAAGTTAAATATTATTTGGTATAAGATTATTAGGTAAATCTTTATTGTTTTTCGAAATTACATTATTTAAATTATTATTTTGTATATTTTAAGTTCTATTTTTATTTTTTTCATTATTATTATTATCTTCTACATAAATTTTATTAAAATTTAAAATAGAAAATTCAATTGAACTTAATTTTTGATATTGAAGAATTTTTAAATAGTTAAAAAAATTTTATCCATATTTAAACGCATGCGTTTCTTGTATGAGAACAAACTTTATATAATAAAATGTATTAAAATATACATTTATAAAATAACCATATTTCTATATTTTTTCGAATATTATTTCTTTGTTAAAAGGTTTCTAATTTATTACAAATATTAGATATTAAATATTAAGAATTAAATTAATATTAAAAATTAATATTAATATTAAAGTTAATTTTAAAATTAATATTATAGTTAATATTAAATTAATATTAAAAACTACAAATATTAAGCTTATTAAAATGCTTAAAATTAATGATTTATAGTAATTCAAGAGTTTTAAAAAATTGGTTTTTAAAAATCTTTATAAATTTTAAAAAATCTTTATAAAATCCTTTCCAAAACTTTAAAAACTAAATTAACCTCGTCACTCCAGAAAGGAGCATCAGAATCTGTAGATTCTTCTACTTGTTCAGCAAGTTTATTTTTTGTTCTAAAAGAAAATAAATATTTTAAACTGTTTGTTAGTCGATTATTAAAAGGTACATGTGATTTTCGGAAATTATTTTTAAATTTAATTTGTAAGTTACAAATTCATTTAATTTGTAACTTTGTTAATTTGTTTTCTGTCTTTAAATAAGTGTTAATATTATTATAAAAGTGTTAATATTATTATAATAATATTATAAAAGCCAAATATATATTGTTTCATTTTTATTTATTCCAACAGAAAATTTCTTTTTTAATATATTTTTCATCCATGCGAGCCATTTCAGCTCTTGGTCTAAAATCATCTGTAGGCGGTCAAGAGCTAGAATCAGTATTTGATCTCGTTCTACATTTCACTCCTTTAATTCTCTATTTTGTTCCTTTTTTTGCAATATTAAGTATTTAATTAATATTACATATATTTAGTTTTATTACTCCATATTTATAGCTTATAGTTCATAGTATAAAAAGATTTTTATTTGGAAAAATCATAAATCAATTAATAAAGATAAATTTTAAGGGGTTAAGGGTCTGAGGGGTTAAGGGTCTTAATAATTAAGGGTCTGATGTTTATCTTTCAAAATGAAAGCGTTTTTTGGATAAAAGATTTTTGAACATAAATATTTTTTAAATTTATTTTTGTTATATTTTATATTCATATTCTTCTTATTTTTGGATATTTCTTTATGTTTTGCTGAAAGAGATTAACTTCTAAATATGAATTAAAAATGCTCAGCTTTATCTCGTCAAAAGGAAATCTTTTACAGCTTTTGCAAATATAATTAAATTTTATTTTTTTATATATAATTAAATTTTTTTTACTTTTAATAATTTTATTTGATCAGAACAAGTGAGAACATTTATCTACAGATTATTCTTTTTATACCTTATATTTTCAATTTTTACGTATAAAGTACCTTGAACTCAGTTATATTTTTTACTAGCAGAAGAAAAGCGTAGTTGTTCAGGTGTTAGTGAAGGTCTTATGAGTAATTTGGTCCATTTTTCCATCGATCGCATTTCAATACGTTTCTTTTTCCATTGAGCCAAACAAATTCGCTGAAAAGATGTACTGGGCAGTATCATTTTAATTAAACGACCATTTGGACCTGATTTGGCTGGATTTCCCATTCTATACACTGCCAAAGGCAATGTCTGGACGTCCAGCGCGTCCAGAACGCGTAAAACCTCCTCCTCGTCAGCTTTCGCACGTTCTGTTGGCCGAACTGCTGTTGATTCTTTTAAACCTATAATGACAAGACTACGTTGTCTTTCTTTATCCTCAACAGCTTTGGTTGCTGCTGTTTCTATAGTCGTTGAAATATTTTCTAATTTTTCAATAATATCTGTTGTGTTTAATGTTTCAACTTTGTCGTCTAATTTATTAATTTGTTGTTGAAATGTTTGGAGTTTAGCAAGAATTTCTTTAATTTCTTTAGATTGTGCCATTTTAAATATTTGTAATCCTTAAACTTAAACTTGGGTAATTAAACTTTTTTTTCCATCGATCGCAAAAAAAAAGTTTCTTTAGCATACGAAAGGCGAAAGTCAAAACATCAAGAAGGCGATTGTTAGAACCACCTTTAAGTTGCCTAGTTTTTAAATACAAATTTTTGTATTCTACCCGTAGCTCGTGACAACCTCTAACTCATTTTATGATTATGAATTTTGCCAGAAAACAGGCAACAATAATATATGAAAACTTTCATATAATATATGAAAACAGTAGACAATTATTAATAAAATATTATTTTAACTATGTAAAATAATAAATTAATAATAAATTATTAAATTTATATTTTAAACATATATTCTTAAAAAAATTATCAAAGTGCTATCAGACATTGAAAAAATGGAACGTTTTGTCTCAAATTAGTATTCGCGTGAATCCTTCTAAAGAAATGAAGGAAGATAATATATGAAAATAAAAATTAAAAATTTTGAAACAATTTTTCGTTTTTAATTAGTAAAGATTATATTCGTTTATTTTTGAATGATTTTTAGATTTGAATTATTTTCTAAACAATTTTTTACTAAAACATGAATAAGGAGTGTTATAGTTAATAAATTTTTTCTTTATTAATTATGAATAAAATTTAAATGAACTAATTCTCAATCATATAACCAGCAGAAGTATGTTAAATTAAGAAATCGCGAGTCTTCTTTTGAATTACGTATTTATTTTTAAATAAAAGCGTAAAAATTATAGATTTTAATGATATAAGATTAATTTTAAAACAATGTAATATGAAACAACCACACTTCAAATGTAAATTACGGAATTAAATTATAATTATATGAAATCATTACATTTTATTAGAAGACATTACAATACAAATTATTTTTGAACCACAATATTGAGAAAAATCTAATAAATTGGAATGGCAAGAACACCTTTATACAAGACATAAATTATTTAATAAAAGGTGTATAAAACATACAAGAATATATATTTCTTATTAAAATAAAAAGCAATAAATAATTGAACATACATAGTTATATAAACAAAAATCATGCTAAAATGTGAGCAATTTTTTAAAATTAATTAAAATTCACTGGTCACACATTGTTTAATATTGAAATGATTTCTAATAAAATTATTAAATAGTATATTCATAATCTTCAGTATATATTCATAATATTTAGAAATAATAATGATATTTAAATAATTATTAAAAAACTAGTTATAAATTATTATTCATAATGTCTTTTTGTTTACTAAATTCTTAGTTATTTTACTTATTTAAAAATACGATGCCTACCTATTATAATTCATCATTTTTTAAGCTTCTCACAAATTGAACGCAGACAAATGTCTGATATATCATCATCATTTTTAAAGAGAAATTTCCGAATTTTTTCAACAGTAGGGCTTAACAGGTTAACTTCTGCCAGATTCTAACATTGAGTTAATGTGAAAATTTGAAATTAAGCAAGAATTTACAGAAATGGCATTAACAACTATGGACTTTCCAGAGTATAATAAAATGCTTTTTTATAATAAAATGCTTTTCATGCTTTTTAAAATTTTTCTATTATTTAATATAAAAAATACGCTCCGGAAAAGTATTAAATATTAAACAAATTATAGACTTAATAATTAATTAAACTAATATTATTTAAAATTAAGTTATTCATTGATTTTTTGGACATTTTAGATTTAAATAAAACAACATCAATCATAACACTAAACCAACACAATCATATATTATTTTAAATTATACATTTATAATGGGACATGCTCTTTGCTATTTTTGAACAAGTAAAAATGAAAAATGTTGGATTCTGTTATGACCCCGCTTACGAAGAGATCAGAACAAACGTTTATCGCACAAAGAAATACAAAGCAGGTGAAGGTTGGAAGAAGAACTAAAACTGGGGAGAGCGAACTAACTATTGGCTGGGCTTTTATACTAATCACTTCAAGGGCTAACGCCCATACACAACAGATTCAAGGAAGAGTGGAAAGTGCAAGAGCTATAGATGTGCTCAAACAACCGAACTCGAATGACTACATGTCCAGTTGCATATTTTTTTTATATAAATGAATGACATTAATACAAGAAAATTGATAACGATTTTATAATATTTTCCCATTAAGCACATTGAAAGAATATGAACATCAGCATAATCAAAAATTAACAGTTTTTTAAATAATAAGATTTCTTTGTACCTTCTATTAGTATTACTAGACACTTAATTCTAACTAGTAGCACCGGATTGTTCCGCCCATACAATTACTATGGATTAGTGATTTACTCAATAAATTTATAAAAGAAGTGTAAAACATTAACTGAGAATTTAAAAATCATTATACTGTAATTTTTTAAACTAGTAAGTTTCTAAAAGTATTTTAAAATATAAATATTGTGTCATTAATCGAGACATTAAATAATTTATAGATTTAATAAATTAATTTGTGAATTAATAACAATTATTTTTCAAAATTCACGCATTCAAATACATTGACATTTTCTTTTAATAGACTTTTCGAATAGAACATTTAAGATGATAATGTGCTTTAAACAGTCACTAATCCAAAGTCTATAAAATTTTGATGTCAAGATAACAAAATCTGATATGGAGTCTGGACTAGATCAATTATGTAATCAATGTTTAGGAGAATATTAAGTAAATACAAACACTTTGTGATTTCTTCTTTGCGGACGGAGTAAAAAAACTTTAGAAACTATCTGTGGAATTTCGCGTAATTAGAATTATTGAGATAATAAAAAAATTATCACACACACATTAACATCAAAAACAAATATTCCTCCCTATTAAATCTAAACTCACAAATTAACACCTCATCTTCTAAATCAAATAGAAAACAAAACAATCTAAAAAAACTTAAAAATTAAATAAAACAACTTAAGTTTAATTCAAATATATTCGGCCTATCGTTTAATGAAACACTTGAAAAAATTCTACTTTTTAATAAATTACCATAATTTTAAACATAAACAAAATAAATATATTTTGTGACGAATATATTTAAAAACGATTGTTTTATTTATATATTTATTAATAATCCTGAAAAATACAATATTTAAATATAAAAATTAGATATATTATTATGTTTACGTAGCAAATTTAAAAATTTGTCATTGATTAAATTCTAATGATTTAATTCAACTATAAAAACGTTGATTTTAGCATATAAAATAAAATTTATTAATAACATACAAAATCTAAAAGAATAATTATAAAATTATTATTCTTTTAGAACTATTAAATTACTCTCAAGTTTTTAGTGAAATATTTTTGTATAAGCTAAAATCGAAGAATATAAAGCCAGTATCCAAAAATTAGTAGGGTCGCTATCTTCAGAAATCTAGCAGATACAGATTAAAACAAAAGGAAAAGGGAAAAATAAATAAAAACTAAAAAAGATATTTAAAAAATAACTAGTTTTTTAGGAATCTGAAAATAATATATGAAAACTTTTAAAGCCTTATTTTTAAAAAATGTAAAAGTTTTTAATATAAAAATAGAAAGAAGAAGATATAAGTAATTTAATTTAATAGATCAATTTAAATTTTTAATTTAATTTTAAAGTACTATTTTAAATACTTTTGAGATATAAATCCTTACCATTGTATGAGCACTATTTCAAGCTGAATAACTTATTTCTATATCGACTGCAAAATTTTTTAGTAAAATTTTCTAGTGCTTATTAAATATTTTTCTTCATCAACATCCTCAAATATTTTTTACTTTTTTAATTATAGATTTTAATTATAATTAGACATTGATATGCCTTCATTTAAGTGTACCGTATTTTCTCTAAAATAACCCCCCCCCCTCTAAAATAACCCCCCCCCCCTCTAAAATAACCCCTTTCTATGTAGAGGGGGGGGGGGGGGGGGTAAATAACCCCCCTTTTCTCTATTGAACTTTAGAAAATTGTTATTTAATATTTGGTAATAAATTTTAGTTTTTCAAAAATTTAGACATCGAAAAAAAACCCCCCCTCTAAAATAGCCCCCCTATAGAGGTCGATCGAAAAAAATAACCCCCGGGGTTTATTTTAGAGAAAATACGGTAGTGTGTATTTTTTAATTATTAAATATTTAATCTAATTATTTATATTATTCTAATTATTTATATTATGTATTATTTTATTTCACATTTTCATTAAATCTACTTATTTTTTTGAATAGAACATAGTAGTTAGTAATTTGTTACCTTTCTCCTGTATAATTTATTAAGAACATTAAGAATTGTAGAGATTAATAGACGGCTCGATATCTGTCGTATGTTGGTTTCCAAAGCAATAAAACGATATCATGAGCTTGGAAATACTCAGGACGGCCCTAGTAGTGGCCCGCTGGTAACCGCAGTTACGCCTGAAAACATCAACGTGGTCAGATTCCGAATTCGCCGTTTTTCTGAACAATCGATGTGAAAAACGGCCTCAGAGCTCGGAATGAGCTCGAGGAGCCTCCTAAGAATTGTCATAGTGAAGCTTAGACATCGGAGCTAAAAGATCAGCCGCGCATATTTCCTTATCTATCGAATGAAGCATCAGAAGCTTCAGAAATGTCGAAGCATTAAACGCCTGGTCGCAGCTGGTCGCCATAACACAGTGGTGAAATGTAAAAATTAATGCTAGTCTAAAAATGACATTCTGAGGGGGATTGAGCATCCATGGCCATTATAGCTTTACGGAGAAAACCAATTCTCGCTTCAGCAGGATTGAGCACCCGCGCATGGAGCCAAAACGACAATCCAGCTCTGTGGGGAGCTGTTTCCTGGTTTTTGGGAGTAAGATTTAAGGCCTTCAAACTCACTGGATTCAAGTCAGTTGATTATTCTATTTGGGCATTTCTGGAGCAAAAAGTATGCCGAATCAGATACGCAACATCGGAGGAACTAATGTTGTTTTGGAGCGAGCCTGGAACGAAATAACCGTGGAACAATGCGCAACCATTGTGAGTAACACCCGTAAGTATTTGGATGCGTGTATTTCAGTCAGGGTCGGTCATTTTGAGAAATTACTTTAATAAAATGATTATTATATCCTATTGATTATATTTTATCATTTTTTAATCTTAAATAAAATTTTTTTACAATAGATTTTATTAAAAACATTTGTCGCCGAACTTTTGCCCCACCCTGTATTAACAAAGTTATTGATGAAGATAAATTGATGAAGATAAATGTGCATATGATATTCTTATAAATTAGCTAAATTTAATTGTAATATATATTAATAAATCATTTTATATTAATGATTTATTTTATACTATTTACTAAAACACAATTATTTCATAAATTAAGCTAATTATTAAATGTATAACCAAAATCTCGCGATCTTAAACTTGTATAAACAATCTCTGGTGTCGGAAACATACTTCGTCATACTAATCAAATAAAATATTTAATAACACACATTTAGTAAAATACATTCTGAATTCTTTCTCTATCAAAGATAAATATATTATATTAGAACATTATTATAGAAAATTCCGGGACATTTTATGCACTCATGATTACTTTCCGCTAAAAATCATCAAATTTCTTTATATATTAGAACTAATAGATTAAAAGCAACAGTTAGAAAAAATGTCAACAAGAGTATCTTATTTCAGCTGCCCTTAAATATCTATTCTCATCAATATTTTTGGTATTTTCCTTTTCATTTACTAGAAGCAATTGATTTTTCTAACCAGTACTTCTTTTTCACTACAACCATACAAAATCAAAAATTGAAATTTTATCTTTGAAATTTTAGAATTTTTTTACAATATTTTAATACTTATAAAATGATTTTATCTTCTATATTTTCTTTTATATTTAGCAAAATTTAGCACTTAAAATTAGTTAAATGATTATAAATTTTGTACATGCTAAGCAGTTCGGCTTTATTTTTTTCATTTTTTTGTTTCCTATAGGTTTGGCATTATAATAAATTTTCATGTTTCTCTTTTTTATTATCTTTTTTAATTTGTTTCTTCATAAATTTTCAAATGGAGCTTTAGATTTTTTCTTTCTTTTGTTTGCTAATCTTCATACTTCTATGTATTTTTATTTGCTTTACAGAATTTTTTATGTTAAAATGCTTTGAGCATAAAAAATATTATAACTTATTCAAAATTTTTTAATTAATTAAGTATTTATAAATAATAAATTAATAAAGAATGTAAAAGTGTTTAAAAATCTGATCTTCAATTTAAAATGGTAAGAAATATATGTAAAGAATATTAATCAATTTATTCCCTTTATGAATAGTAATTTTAATCATCGTAATCTGTCAATGTACATTGAATCTTCTAAAGTTCGTAAAATAAACAAATTTAACTATGAAGTTTTAGGTTAACAGTCTGAATTTTGCCATTTTATTCATTTTGCTCTAAGTAATCTGTTCTGAAGACATAAGTACCAATAGCTCTAAATATGAAATAAATATAGTTAATATTATTTATTACCAAGATAAGATCTTTTGAAAAAATATCTTTAAAAATTTATATGTTATTATTTAAAACAATTTTACATTCTAAAATTACTTTCGGAAAAACTCGAATTACATATATGCAATTATAAATATTTTTTCAATTGTAAGCTAACCAAATAAAATAATGTCATGACTATCGTCTTAACATAACTGATGATTTATTATAAATAATTATTATAAATAACGAGTTCATACTGAGCAATCCTTTTATTTATCACTTCTATCTTCTTTTCTTGTTACCTTTAGCTTGGTTTGCTAATTATTTTTCATGTTTTCTTTTATTAATAACTTTTTTAATAATTTAATAATAAGTTAATAATTTAATAATTTAATAATAAGTTAATAATTTAATAATAATATATTTTTTAAATGTATTTTTCGATTTTCTTCTTTTTGTTCTTTGCAAATCTTCACATATTTTTATAACATTTTGTTCTACTTTGACTTATATAAAGACCAAGTTATCAAATTTCGTTCAAAAGCACTAGCAAATTAAAATAAAAATAAATTTATTAATTAATAAATTTAATTATAATAAATAGAATTTAAGTAATTAAACAAGTAAACAATAGAAATATTCAATTTCCAAAGATTTTATTTAAAAAATAAAAGTACAAAAAATTGATATTGTTTCTGGATGGAAGGTTATTCCTACCCAAAATTTTTTGTATTAACTTAGTTTAGAAATCATAGTACAATCTGAGTATCCACTTTAATGTTATTATTAGTGTAATTAATAGTAATATTTCCAACAAATCCAATTGTTTAAACCAATTAGTGATTAAAACTAAATTCATGTAGATTGGCGTAAATACCAAATACCAATTTAATTAAATACAACTTATATTTTTCGTAAAATTCAATTTATTTTCTACATCATTTTCTAATTTGCTGCATTTGATTATAAATGTTAACAAAACAGTTGTTTACTTTTTTTACTTTCTACTTTTAGTTATTAATTTATTGTTTAACATAACATAATTTCGATATTTCTTTGATTTATCTTGTTTATCAATCTATCTTTGGTCTTTTTGTTGAGTAAAAGCTAAATTTTAATTATATTTTATTTTTGAAATTAAAATATCATAAAAAATTTTTGACCGTTCTAAAATAAATAAATTTAAAATATAATTTCATTATTTCAATCTTTCTTCTTTTGATTCTCAGATTCTCAGATTTCTAAAATTTTAACTTTAATAAATTTTATATTTTATAAATCTCTATTTGTATGTAAATTATTTCACACTCATTTTAAATTCTGGTAAATTTATCCATTTTAATATGGTAAAAATGTTATTTAAATTAAATAATAATATTTGAATTATTATTTTTAATTAGATTTAGTATTTAAATTAGAATTAATCATTGGACGTGGCTTCTAAATTGATTACTGGTTGAAATGGAGGTCAAACTAATAAAATTCTACACAAAGTAATATTTTTAATTGATATAATTTCTATTTAGAGTTAAAAATATTCTTCCCGTAATATTTAGATATTTTTTAATCTAATGATAATAAAATGGAATAATTACGTCCATATTTTTCAAAATTTTATTAATTTCATTAAGCTTATTCATAATCTTAAAATTAATTTCAGTTACTCGAAATAAATTGATTATAAACAGCTGTTATCTCATTCGTAAAGTTTGATTTTTTAAGGCGCAAATTGTAATCTTTGTGTAGATTACAATATCAAATTTGATGTTGACAAATGTAGGCTCCATGATTTCGACGGATGGGTATTTTTTATTAAAAAACGTAGATTAAATTAAACGTACAGATGAATACGAACAGAACACGGATGATTATACTCTTGCTTTTTAATAAAAAAAAATATGTATTTCCTCTTTTAAATCTAGCTTTGCCAGCATATTTATGTTTTTATGTTAACATAAATTTAAACTAAAAAATTTACACTAAAAATTTTTGAAATGAAATTAGGTTACAATTTAATTTCAAAGAATTTGATTTTGAAAAGTGTCTAAGAATTACCTTAAACAATTATTTCTTACATGATTTTTACAGGGTGCGGCAAATTCGCGCAACTTTTTGTTTTTAACATAACTTTCTTCATTTTTATCGAAAATTGATGATTCTTTTTTTATTTTACACCTAACACTTTAGGAAATTTATTGGTACCAAATACTAAACATTTTGTTTTCGGATAGCAAAGAAAAACGAGCTCGAATATAAAAACGGGTAAAAATGCAATTTTTTTTGTAAAAGTTTAATTGATCATAACTTTGTTCAAGATCATCCAATCCCAATAATTTTGGTACCAATCGACTTATCTCGTTCAGGCGTATCGAAATAGCTTATAATCTCATTTTCGAAAATTTCACACAAAAAATTCATATTTGCCAAAATTTGTTTAATTTATCATTCAGTGAGCCGTATCTCGGTTCATATATGTGATAGCGGAATGATTTTTACGTCATTCGAATCGGATTTCGGAGCTGATTCGAATGATATATAAATTTTACATATCGAAATCATACCCTCGACTCCAGGCCAATTTTTATCAAAAAAATTTTGCCTAAACTTTGACGGGAAATTAATCATACTGAATTGTAAAATTCAGAAGCGATTATGGTATCAATAAATTTCCTAAAGTGTTAGGTGTAAAATAAAAAAAGAATTATCAATTTTCGATAAAAATGAAGAAAGTTATGTTAAAAACAAAAAGTTGCGCGAATTTGCCGCACCCTGTAAATTGAAATTTTTAAAATGTTACTTTAGAAGAGTAGGTTTTTAATTTCACATAATACATAACAGGTAGAATTTTGAACGCATTTATTTTAAAATTTTTTAATTCAGTATTATTTTAGTGAAAAAATTGTCTTTAAATTCTATAATGGATTTCTTTCTTCTCGAGAACTACAAATTTCTATAAGGTTACAATCTTGCTCCTTACTCTTTTTTAATTTCCAATTTTTGATTGTGATAATTTTTTACAAAAATCCATCAAAGCTTTTTGTAAAATGTGAAGTGTAACAAATGTTTATGTTCAGTTGCAGATTTTTATGTTCAGTTGTTTATGTTCAGTTGCAGAAAAATTGCCTCCCAGAAAAATTTTCATTCAATATATTTTTGGTACTTTAGTTTAATAATATTTCATTTACATAATTTATCATTTTATTGTCGAATAAGTCCAAAAATTTTATAATTATTATCCTTAAATTTAATATAATAAAATATTATTATTAAAATATTATATGTAGTTATATGATCTTCAGCTAGAAAATCTTCCAAAATATTATTTGGCTTATTTTAAAGATATTGTTTAAATAAATCTTCGTCCTAAATAGAAAAATTTTTTTATGTTGGTTAAAAAACCAAATCATCTTCGACCACACAGCTGTTGCGACTAATTGAGAACCCGGCCCACTTTATAAGTAATAGCATCACCATCCTCTACTTAAAATTTTTTGATGGTTCAAAAAAAGACAGTTATTTTTTTATGAATTGCTAGGTGTAGTTTACTTTTATAATAAAAGTTTTACGTTTAAATATACTTGTAGAAACGTTTAAATATACTTGTTTAAATATACTTGTAGTTTTACGTTTAGATATACTTATTAACAAAAAAGTTAGCAAAAAATTTGCCATTTAATATAAAAATTTAGTAGATTTAAAAAAACAAATTATTTTCATGATTATTCTAATTTTAAAAAATCAAGAAAATAACCCAGAACCATAATATATTCAGACGTGTGGAAAGCGTACAACATTATATTTAAATAAGTAATATTCAAACAACTAAATTCAATATAAATATAAAAAACATATAAATAAATTTAGAAAATATTTTTTTAATATATTAAAAGATATTATGTAGTTAGATATATTTACTTATAATTACCTGATTATACATACATACAACAGTCACAAAATAATTTTTATTAATATAGAAGACATGCATGTAAAGCTTAATGCGTCAGTCCTAATTTTTATCCGTTGATCTTGTAGAGAAGATTCTCGTTATACTAAATATAATTTTAAATAAATTTTAATTAAACAATTATTTCTATTAATATTAGAAATATATACCAATAATTCAAAGTGTTGAAAAAACCATGATATATATAAGTATGAGGTCATAATGGAAGACATTTTAATTGTAATAAATAAACTGGAAGCTAACATATTTAATAGAAAATTAAAAATTTAACTTTTAAATGAATTAATGATAGTGTTCAAAAATGGAGATAAAACTACAATTCGATAAAGAAGCATTATCATAAATTTACTAGCATTAATAAAATTAGTTTTATAAGTTATAATAGGAGATTCATTATATACCTATTCTATATCTCTTAAACAATTGAGAAAAAACATTAAAATTGTCTCGATCTAAATTACCTAATCAATAAAATTAAAACATAATAAAACAAACTATGACAAATGCAATTAAAATAATATCAAAAGATTTTATAGTTTTTTGTATCTTTAAATGATTAAAAGTCATAATCTTAAATAACATCTGGTGACACTTCTTATGTCCTCTGATCCTAAGAGGTCACTCGGGTTAAAAGTTCAAATATTTGAGGATTTCATAATTTATCATAATAAAATTAAGAATTAGTTAAATATTAAATAAATTTATTAGACAAAATAAAAATTAGATTCAAAGTACAAAGAATTATATGTCATAAAATTTTTAAAAATAAGCATAATAAGAGTAAACACATTTTATTTTTCAATTTGTAGTAAATTATGAAATAAAAATTGTTCAACATGGATTTCAAAAATTAAATTTATAAAATCAAAAATATTCCACACATTTTCATAAAATCTAATTCAGAAATTTCAACGAATTGAACAGAGGCTGAGAATAAGCCTCTATTCGATGAACTCCTATCGGCAAGAACAGATGAACTCCTATCGACAAAGTTTATCTTTTAAAAATAATATGGTAATAAAATAGAATAAAAAAACCTAATATTTAAAAAATTTAAAAAGAAAGTTATAAGTAAAAATTTTAAATATTATACAATAGCGTGAATTGAAACCTTTGTAAGAAACAATCGATCAAATTTATTTAAATACAAATGTTGAGATCAAAAGTTAGATCAGAATCGAAACAAATATCAGTGCTGAATCAAGAAAAATATATGAATTGAAAATCTGAACACAAATCATATTATAATCAGTATAAAATCATTTCGCCACAAATAGAGGAACAAAAAATCAATCAAAAACCAGAATAAATTCAGATCGAAATCTATATCAACAATTCAGTCCGGTTTCTTACAAAATTATTCGTTTTGTCTCATCTCGCCCGCGAAGCGAGGCCTAATCGCTCGTTTAGATTTGTTTAGTGTTTATTTTACCCCAATCTAATTCAAAAGGCAAAAGTGTTTATTTAAAATTTTTCATAATTTCAACTATAATTTTTTAGAATATTTTTTCATAATTTCATTTTTAGAAACTTCTTATTACTTATTATTGTATGTACTTATTTTTTTATCATAACGAGTTATACTAGATCTTAATTTACTTTTATTAGATTTTATTTTAACAACTAAAATATTCATTTAATTTTAGCCTTTTCTTTTTTATTTTGAGTTACTCAAAATTGCAAAATAAGCTTAAATTTAATTGTACTGAACCTTGTCCCTCCACTCGACATCTGTTGATATATTAATATGGGTTTTTACATATTAATATTTTTCATTATTTATTTTAACATTTAAGTTATTTAATATTTAAGAAATATTGTATAAGAATATTTTAAGATTACATTTTTTTATCTTTATTGTATGAGACTTGGGGGAAAACTTGATTATTTCGCAAATAACTTATTTTTAATTATAAATCATTCGTGCTTTCTTCTTTTTCGTGATGGAAGTGTAATTTTCATCATTAGCTCTCTATTATAATTTTACCACTTTAATCTTCTATTATATGATTTTTTTATTTATAAGCAAATGAATGTTTATTTTAAAAAAGCAAATTTAATTGATAAGTTATTTCATTTTTCAATTAATATTTCATATTAAACTATTTTTGATATTTTCAAATTCAATACAAATCTTTACGAAATCTGTTATCTATTTTTAAATGTTATGTCACCTCAATATCTAATTCTACATATGGATGTTTATATATTTTATAAGATTCAGCAATTTTGAAGTAATAAAACTTAGATCAGCTTAATTTATCAAACTTTTAGTTAAAAAATTCTTTTAATATTTAAAATTGTTTGTAATTAAACTTCATTCATTTATTTTTAACAGATATGTATAATATTTATTATTATTATAGTTCTATTTTTTATTTTTCATGGTATTTTGTTTTTATTGTTTAATAATTTTTTAATGATCAGTTAACTCTCTCTAAGATTATACACAGAAACTGAGTTTTTTTCTCTTTTTCAAAACAAGAAGAGATTACATAAATTTTTAAGAATAATCAGCTTGTTGATTTTTAATATAAATTAAGCTAGTTTTTTAATGTTCCCCAGAATTTATTTTTGACAATGTAATTATTATTAAAAATTATTTTAATTTATAATTAAATAATATATGTATTTTAGTATAAGTATTGTATTTTAGTATATGTATTTTAGTATATTTCAAATCATAGAATAAAATTTTTTCACGGTTCGATGATTAATGACGAGACATCATCATTATAACATAAATGTACATATTTCTCCTAAAAAACGTTTTTAAATATTCTAATTCAAATATTACATCAATTTTCTTAATTTTCTGAAATATTATTTTTAATAATATTATGACAAAAGTTATTAAAATTAAGTTATTTTAATAAAAGTTCATTTATTTATAAGTTTATGATATAATATTTATTCTATTGTATTTATTATATCTAACATTAAGTAATTGCCAATTTTTTTCAAAATGTTTCTAAAAAAGTTTCAACCTTGCTCACAACAATTACATGCAATTGCTAATTGGCTATTTCGATTATGACAATCCGTAATCCAATTTACTCTAACCCCCATCATGATTTTTTGTTAATTTTTCCATAAAGATAATAAAGCCTTATAATATTAGTTCTATTTTTGTTTATTAATAATTTTAATTCATATACCTAATTATTAAATATTCTCTATAAGTATTGTATTTTAGTATATGTATTTGTTCTAATGTGTATTGTTCTGTATTTGTTCTATTTTTAATTATTATTTATCTACTTAAATAGTGATTAATTTATTAAAAATTATTAATTACTAAATAATTAATTCAATAAATAATATTAATTTATTAATCAACATTATAAAGGATAATTTTTGCCGGTTGTTATATTTTTATTTATTATAATATTGAAAAATTAATGATATTTTTATGGGTAGTAATTAGTCGACCCACTTTTCGACCGGGTTATACTTGAGGTACGTCTCCAGTTCGATAATATTTTTACTAAGCACACTTATAATCGTTCTCGTGGCGCGAAAATTTAAAAAGATGATGAAGAAAAATAACTTTTAATTTAAAATTGGTTATTTTTTATGTTAAATTGTTTTATGTTAAATTTTTCTGTTTTCTATATTTATAATATCTAATATAAATTGTAATATTTACGGATAATTGGCTTTAATAAGAATATTTAAATATTGAATTTTAAATTTTATCATTTTAAAAAAATCATGTTCTTAAATTTTCACATGCAGCGTTTTCACTTAGTGATTTTTTGACACGCATCTCAATTAGTTTTAACTTTTCCAATCTATCCTCTACCTTTACATTATTAGTGTATAGATTGCAAATCAATAGTTGTATTGAACAAATAAATTCAAAAAAGCTTCTTCAAATAAATTCAAATATGAATTTTAATTAATAATTTTTTAATTTCAAAAAATTTTACAATTTAAAAAATTTATATTTAATTTTTATTTTTTTGATAAGTATGTAAAATGCAATTTTTTATTTTAAAAATTTTTATATTTTAATATGATGGACAAAGAATAGAATAATTTCTATTTTGAATGGCATCACCTTCATGTGGTTTGCCTTATCTACATATAAGCATTTATAATACAAAATACTAAACACGAGATGATTCATTTAATTAAATTTAAATTAAAAAATGTTTTTATAGATTTTTTAACTCGTAAAAATTTTTAATATTCTAAATAAATTAATTTAACATAAATAAATTAATTTAATATAAATTAAGTTAAAATTCTCAACTCGAACAAATAATTTTTAGTTTTTGTGTCTTTGGTTTTGTTTTTTTGGAATTTTTTGGTTTTGGTTAGTTTCTGCTTAATCTTAAGCCGATAGCTTGAAATAATATTAATAGTGCAGTATTAGTGCTGAAATTTATTTATTAGTTGATGTAAATGAGGATATTTTAAATCCTGATCTCTCAAAACACTTATAAAGACTCAGATCATAAATTATGTCCTTCGAAAATTTAGAGATTATACAATTTATTATTTTTAATATTAATAAACTAATTAATAACTAATGAAAGACGGAATAACGAAATACCTCCAAATTGTTATTTATGCTTATGTTCTAAATGTTTTTTCCATACAACATTGCTAAAGACTGATTTAAAAAATGTTCTATACACAGGGTTTCGATCTCGAATTTTTTAAAATCCGCAAATTTGATCGAAAAAATCCGCATTTTGTATCAAAAATCCGCAAAAAATTATCAAACACATAAATTGAATTAAAATCAATTTATTCGTTATATTTTTCGTCTTCTACAATTGAATTAAGCAATTTTTTATTACTAATATATGATCATTAGTAATAAGATGATCATTAGTAATGATCATCTTATGAAAATCCGACAATTATCTGAAAAATTACACTTGCATTTTTGTTTTTTATTTTTGGAAAATCCTTAAGCCAAATTTCTTCCTTTTTCTGCGCCGCAGGCGAAAATTTTTAGGATTTTGGAAGATCCTTAAGCCAAAAATCGTTCTTTTTCAGGCCAGGCAAAAAATTTCGTGGATTTTGGAAGATCACGGACACAGATTCCTTCCCTTTTTGCGCCGCAGGCGAAAATTTTGAGAATTTTTGAAGGTCTTAGCAGAAAAATAATGACATTTTATGCTATAAAAACCACAAGAAAATATAAAAAATCCTCATAATCTTCAAAAGACCACAAAAATCCGCAAATCCGCATATTTAAAAATAATCCTCATCGCCCTATCAAAAAACCACAAAATGAGGAAAAATCCGCAGATATCGAAACCCTGTCTATACATGATTATTTTAATTTTAAATTTACTTTCCCGAGATCATCAAGTTTGAAGTTAATAATTATTTTACCTTTACTACATTCTTTAAGAAAGTTATTTGTCCAAGAAATTACCGGATATAGTAATTAAAATTTTATTGTTTAATAGGTATATAAGCTTCATTTTTATGAATTTTAATCAACTATATTTATTTCTACAAGCAATATTCATTAAAAGGCAATATTTATTGGAACATTTGTCGTAGTTTTATTTCAAAAACTTGTTTATTCATAATTTTAAACAAAGACCTTTTTATTATTCAAATTACAATGCAATTCAGAGCCAATTTAACTTTCCAATTCTGCGATAAATTAAAATTGTAAACAAATTATTTAAATGTAAATAATGAGTTTGAATAAATAATATTTTTTGAAAAAACCAATATTTTTAAAAAACATTTCACTTTTTTCATTTCATTTTACACACTGCCTAATAACAACATTTTTATATTTTCACTTTAATTACAATTAAAGAATTACAATTAAAGAACAATTAAAGAATCACTTTAATTACAATTAAAGAAATGTTGATGCCCTTTCGTACTATATTCTCAGCATTATTGTCATTTATAATAAAAAATAATATAAATATTTGCTAAATTATTTCTAAATTAATTATTAATTTAAAACGGTTTTTAAAAATCCAATAATTTCTTAAATTTTAAATGATATAAACTGAATATTTTAATATTGTTAATCTTTACTTTAATTATAAATAAAGAAAAAAATATTTTAAATAAAATAATTATTTTAATAAATTAAAGATCTTAAATTTATGTATTTTTGTTTTTAATTTAAATAGAAATTAAATTTTAAAATTTTACACTTTCATTTGCGTTTGTAATTTTAGCGACAGATATTAAAAGCTAAATTATTTTAGTTATTCTCTAATTATTCTTAAAAAACTTTATAGGCTTTTTGATAAATAGAATTATTAGATTTCTAAATTAATATTATATTAACTTTTATTTAGTTTAATTATTTATTTTATTCTTTGTGGAAAGATTAAAAATAATCAGTAAATACAAGAAAAAAAATTTCCCTATTTATTGGAGATATTTTGCTGTAAACTTCGTTTCTATCGTTCCAACCCAAATAAGTAATTAAAACTATCATTTTTATTGTTATTTTAATAAGACAACACACGTATCAAACCAAAAAATTCTTTCAGGTAATTTGAAACTAAAATGCCATTGAAATTGGCGCTGCATTTCATTATGAATATCAAGATTCTGATGTTTTAAAATTAGCTAAAAGAAACGAAAACAAGATCGCTTTTATTCTTTTTTATTTTTTTTGTATAATTTATTATTTTTTATATCAATTTAATTTATATTCATTTTAACTATTATTCTGACAATATACTATATAAATAAATTTAACTTTTATCAAACGTTTATTCAATTATGTTTATATTCAATACACTCAATATAATATTTTTATCTAGAAACAAAAATTAGCAAGAATTTTTATTATTTATATTTTATGATAATACAAATAATTATTAAAAATCGATAAATAATCTATAGGAATAATTGAAAGACTATTTTTTATATATTTTTATTATAAATAATGCGAAAACGAATAAAACCTCATACGAGAAGAGTAAGCGTAACTTAAAATATTTTTAATTATTTAATTTTAAAACTTTCGCGAATAGATTGAGTTTTAATTTGAGAGATCAATATAACAAATTTATTTTTTAGAAAATAACTAAAACAGGTGCTGACTTAAAGTATACATGTAAAACCAACGGTGGAATCGTTTAGCACAAAATTAAGCTGTAAAGCAAAATGCACTTAAGATGAATAAACACAATACAGAAAAAATTTAGATTCTGCAAAGTTAAATTAAAATGTAATGTTCAATGTTTAGGTGGAAATTACGACATAGAAATAAAAGAAACTCTATTTTTGATTAATTTAAATAAATTTGGAAATGATCGTTTTAAATTAATTCTGAAAATAAAAATAATCAATTAGAAAATTTTAGTTGACGAGTATCTTAAATTATTTATTGGAAAGTATTAAAGCTTTGAAATTAAAATATAATACAGGAATTACTACTCGAAACACTTTTGTAATGAAGTACTTATAATATTACAGTTACATTACTTGAATATAATTCTAATAAATTTTGATAAAATTAATATTATGAACGTTACCCAGTACTCACACAAAATTTTTATACTGGTAGCGATACCAAATTTTATAAAAAAATTCTTTCCTGTTATTTATGAAATTATCTTTTATTCCTTTTTAATAATGTTTTAAAAATTCTTTATTTTTAATAATTTTTTAAATTATTAATTTTGTTTTTATTAAATATTTTTGCCATGAAATAGTAAATCAAAGTATTCTGAAATTTTATTACTTTAAGTGATGAAAGTTCTATATCAACGTTTAAAGGTTAAAATAAGTTATATTAACAAAATCAAAAAATTTTATTGTATTAGCAATTCGGATTCGGGGGGAAAATGTGATAGTAACTTATGAAGAAGATTAAATATAAATAAATTTTGTCAAGAAAGAAGACAAATAAAGACTGAAGTAAAAAGGAAGAAAAATAAAAAAACTGAAGTTTAAAAAAGTAAAATATAAAAACTGAAGCTACAAAGAAGAAGAATATAATGACTGAGTTTAAAACAAAGTAAAATAAAAAGAATGATAATTAATTTTTTAATCTTATTCTAATAAAAATATATAATTTTTTAAAAATATGAAACAAACAGTTGAAAACAGTTTATTTTTGAACTAAAAGTTTATTTTGAATAATAAGTTCTATGAAAATATAATTGAATGAAAAACTAGAAAACTAAAAAAGCAAATGATTTTGAAGAGGAAGAAAGTCTAGCACTAAAAAATGTTAGTGCAGCAAAAAATTTGACTAATGTTATTATAGACTCTAATGCAAATTATTTCTTCGATAAAATTAATTTTAGAAGCATATTGTTGTATTTCTTTAAATGAAGCTAAATTTAACTAAAAACTCCTCGATCATCTTCAATTGCATCGGTTATCATTACTTGATAACCAATATTTGAACATGCAAGCTACAGAAGTGCTGCCATTTGTTTAAGCATTTGCTGCTCATAAGGTGTTTTTCTAATTTTTTATATGTATTATTTTGCTATATTACTTTTAATTAACATGTTTGGAACCATTATTAGTCTTTTAGTATTAATCGGGATTGATTGTTTAACAAGGTACATTAATCATTAATTTTAAAGATTGATGTATAACTATTGAATTACTAATTGATTGATTACTGATTAAGAGGCTTAAGAGGATTACTGATTAAGTGGTTAAACTGATTAAGAGGTTTAATATTAAGGGTTTAATATTATAATTTTTTAAATATATATAATTTATCCTGATTTAACTTGTGGAAGCCGTTATGTGACTTGCTAAATAGTTAATAATGAGAGTACACATTGTTTGTGTGCATTATTATCTAAATTAATCTTAGATATTATAAAATATATTATTATAATATAATTATTCTTAAGATATCTTTAAGTCAAGTATATCTTTTTTGCAAACTGAGCAAAGAGAATAGTAAATATCTTTGTTAGCTAATTGTAATAAATTTATTTTGAATAAAGTTGTGTAACTTTTAGAGTTTTGTTTTATTTAATTAAAATATTAATTTACATAATTTATCCATTTAAAATTCTTAAAATAAATTACTAATGCAAAGATTCAATTCAATATTAATATTTATAGTTTTTAAATATGTATATAAATTGTTTAAATATATGATATGTATTAATTTAAATATGAAATCCATAAATGGAAATTAATTGTAATTATAATAAAGATTCTGAAATTATCTGAAAGTTTAGCGGCTGATGAGAGCCATAAAGAAAACTATAAAATGTAGAGTTGCAAGTTCAAAAAATTTCTGTTAATGAAATAAAAGGGTTGCTTTTTTAATAGATTTATTATTTAAATTAAGATTTACATATAAGTATTTTGAATTTTTAAATATTTAATAAATTTTCAAAGGTTCAATTTTAAATTAATTTTGTTTATATAAAATTATAATAATTAGTGGATAAATATGAGGAGCAATATCTGCCAATACCAATTCATTTAATTTCAGTATTAACTTGACGTAATCTTTCACCATTTAATTAATAATATTATCTAAGTAATAATAATTATATTTTATAAATGAATTATTTGCATACGATTTTCCTTTTTTTATAATTATATTAAAAAAAATAAATTTATATTCTCTTATTAAATTTATATTAACTCGCCTATTATCCTCGTGTGGTGGAATATCGTTCGGTTGCTGTACCTCTTCTTCCATAACAGTTTCATATAACTAGACACTTTCCATTCTAACTTGAATATATGAAACTTTTTACTATTCTTTAGAATTTATTTTTCAGAAATTTTCAGAAATTTATAATATTATTTTCACAACATTTTTTCATATTTCGCCAAATACATACATGAGTCAAATTTAAAAAATAATTTTATTTTATTTATAATTTTACAGTAATTGTATTTTTGATTGATATTATACTTTTTTTTATATATTTTGAAAAATTATAAATTTTTTGTTATTATTGATAGAAAGGCAAATTTTGTGCTGATTGTTAATCTGTAATAAGTTAAATAATTTAACGAGTTTTATTAGTTAAATTTGAATTATATGAAATAATTTTGATGAAATAATTTGAATTTTTCGCGTTTGCGACACTCCCCATGGCGAGTTATTAGCTAAATATATGTATTATTTTATTAGTTTTTCTTAAATAACACTTCCATATTCACAAATATTCTTTATATCTTCAATCTTACAGGTTAGAATAAATAATTATAATAAATTTAATGTTAATGCATCGGGCATCTATATTAATAAATATATAAATATTTATAATAATTATATAATTAAAATAATCATTCATAATGAAACATTTAGTGTTATTAATTTTTTTCTTTTGTCACACGGTTAAATTTATAATTATAACAACTAAATTATTAAATTAATTAAATAAACGTATTTAAACAACAGAAATTATTCTTAGTTTTTGCCCATTCAACGGTGCCCATTACCTTTTAAGCAATAAAACGATATATTTATAAAGAAACTTTAGGTTTATACTATATTTTCACACTTTATTTTTTAAGCTTACTTAAACTTTAAACTAAAATCTAAATTTATTTTTAAAATTTTTATTTTTTTCCATATATCAATTTTTCCGGTTTCCAGCAATTATATGTATTATTGCTAAAGTCCTTCAATTTTACATTAATTGATTAAAGGATTTATTAAAGAAATCTTTTTAAAAATTTGCTTTATACTTTAAATAATCATCTAGCATTTTTTTGATGAATAAAAGCGTACACTATTCTAATTTTTAAATTTGCAACATTTATTATTTAGGAGCTGGTTATTATTTTTATTTGAATTAATTAAATTATTATTATTGTTACTATACTTGCGCATGTTATCCATCAGTCTCGAAGGCGCATGAAAGTGTTACCTTTTGATTATTGTTAAACATTCGGCATTAAAAATGCTCTAATCTTTTGTTGAATGATATTGTCTACTTTTTCATTCTTAACTAAACCATCAAAAAGGATCTTAGATTTTTTCATCTCATCAATTGTTTATTTGTTAAATTAATTTAAGAAAGACTTCTCAATATTAATTTACTATTTAATTTTTCAATCTTTATTTTGCTCAAAATGTCCTTATCTTACTATATAGTTATATAATTATTTTACTTTTAAATAATATAACAAAATATGTCTTGTATCCTGTCAATAGATTCAAAATGAAGACCATCATCGTTGATAATAAATTTTTTCATATTTATAAATATGTAAATGAAATTATAAAAAGTTTTTTTATAATATATGTTTTTGCCAGGTTTATCAAATTTTTATCTATAAATCATCAATTATTAGATTTATCAACAATAATTCTAATATTAATAATATTAATCAGACTTAAAAATATCAATCAGACCTTCGTAGTAAACACTAAAATGGCAACATAATAAATGAACAACACAAATTGGGAATAATTGAAACTGTTAAAAATCCATCATTATTTAACTCACCATTAAATTATTTAATTGCAATAATTTGCGATATTGAAAAAGCATTTTTACAAGTTTCTATACACCCCACTCATCGTGATTCAATGAGATTTTTGTGGGTTAAAAATACCGATTTTCCTCCCTCTCGAAATAATATGAAAATTTTACGCTTTACTCGTGTCACTTTCGGATTAGCCCCTTCTCCCTTTCTATTAGCCGCAACAATCCGTTTCCATTTGTCCAAATATTGGTTATAAAAATTTGAGTTCAAAGAATAACTCAAAAATTTTAATTAGATTATATAAAAACATTGAACTATATTTATAAAAAATACGTCATGCATATCTATCAAATAAGGATTTTTAATTTTATGAAAACTTAATTATTGCTAAAAAATAATTTATTAAAATTAGACTTATTAAAAATCACTTTTAATCTTTTAATTAATAATTTCAATTATTATAAAAATTCCCTTCAATAGCAGTAGTAAGTACCCCCCAAACGTCACAAATGTCACACCCATTTGATCACCTGTCAATCAAACCTGAGGTTATAGGGGGTATTTTCCTTTTGATCTTTGCCGCAAACCCTTTGTTTTTGGAAGGGTTTGAGGGTAATTAATCATGATTAATTAGGGTAATTAATCATTGATGATTAATTGCTTTTTTGATTGAAATTGTGTGGGAATTGACAGGTTTTTTGTTTGTGGTTTCTGTGTGGGCTGTTGCAACATTTGGAGGTTAAAATAAAAATTTTTAAAGTAATATTTAAAAGTGCGGTAAAATAAAAGAGTAGTTAAAAGGTTTTGGTTGTGTAAAATTGCGGTAAAATAAAAGAGAGTTATAAAGAATGAATTTTTCGACTTTTCAACTATCTATTGAGTAGATTTAAGGAAAAATTAAACTGAAATGTTTTGATTGATTCAGAAGTGATTAGGTACAGTGATAAGTATAAGTATGTGATTGATAAGTGACTGGTGTGATAATTGGAATATGAAAAAGTTTAATGGGTAATATTTTGATTAATAATAAAAAATTTTATAAAATTTTAAAAAATAAAACCCGCGAGCGGAATCGAACCTTCACCTTCGTATTTTTTAATATGCGGGAACCTTATCCATTCGGTCATAGGGATGTACTTAAATTTAATTTGATAATTTATTATATAAATTAATTTCTCTGTGCATTTTGGTGGGAAGGTTGATGATTCAAAATTTAAAAATTGGCGTTGATTTCAAAATTTTAAAAATTGGCGTGGATTTCAAAATTTTAAAAATTGGCGGGGATTTTAAATTTTTTAAAAAATGGCTTAATCCTGGGAAATTCAGTCTGTGATTGAAATATTTGGGACTGGGAATTTCAGTCTGGGAATGTTCAAGAGTCACGCACGCTCTCAACCTTTGTAAGCTCATTATATTAATTTACTTAGCATAGCACACATTACTCAACGTGCACATAATATATTGATGTAAATTTTTTGTAAATTTAAGACTTAGAATATAAAATTGATGCAGAATTAAGGAATATAAGATAAAGTTAATAAAAAGTTAATGACCAGAAGGTACAGTTAGTGAAAAGTTAATGGATAGAAGATATAATTTGTGCAAAGTTAAGCAATGGAATATACAGATTTTGGGGGTAAAATTGCAAAGTTAAGCTTTAGAAGACACAATTGCTGCAAAGTTAAGCATCAGAAGATAGAATTGATGCAAAGTTAAGGGATAGAAGACAAAATTGATGCAAAGTTAAGAGATAGAAGATAAAATTTGTGTAAAGTTAAGAGAAATAACACACATTTTGAGTAAAACTATGAAAAAATGCGGGTATACACCTGATGTACAAGATGTATATAGAGGGGGAACGCGTGGAATGTGGGTATATTTGATCACGGATATTATGGGATGTATATGGGTATGTGTGTGCCCAAAATTTGATCATATGCGTACGCACACACCATTTTGGAGAAATGTTAAGTTTTATATGATAAATTTGCTTTAAAGTTAAGCGTTTGAAGATAAAATCTATATAAAGCTAAGGATTAGAAGATTTGCATTTTGATTAATTAGGGTAATTAATCATTCACGATTAATTACCCTTTGGCTCTTTGCGGTAAAATTATGTTTTAGGTGAAGCATTTGATGTATCTGATGGGGAGTAAAACTTTTTCAAAATAAAATTAAAATTGTACAATTATTGATTTTTGAGAAATACTGAAAAAATTATTTGAGAATTTTTAGACACGCCCATCAGTAAATATATAAAAGTAAACCCTGTGCAGTTTTCTATCTCATTTTAAAATAAGGAAAGTTTTATAAAACTGCGAAATTTTATTAATTAAATTTAAAATACAAATATATTTAAAATAATTTAATCAATGAAGGAACTTCTTCCTATTGTTTGCATTTCTGCCACCATTAATGGAGTGACAATTACATCTCCAAAATTAAATACTCCGCGTTACGTTCCTTTCAATAGTTCTGGAAAATGTAAAACATGTCGAGAGGATGATGTTGAAATTGATTATGTTATAACTATGAGGGGAATTTATATTATCAGTAATCGACTTAAGAAAAAAAAATTTGTGCCTTTTGATATAATTGAGAGATTTGGAGAAAAAAATGTTTTTCGTTTCAAAGTAAAAAGAAAAATTTTCACTATCCTCGAGAAGGAATCTAATTTATTAGTATCAGAATCAATTAATGAAAAATTCTTCCATTTAAAAGGCGATAAAGGAAATGCCCTACTTCGATCTACTTCGATCATTGACGAATATTTAGAATCACCAGCAGAGAAAAAGATGAAAATTGAAGATGAAAAGAAAGATAACAAAGATTCAGAGGAATTTCATTTGAAAAGTATCTCTATCTTAAATAATTGTTCAAACCCAATGAATTTGTAAAATTGTTTGTGGATAAACTTATTTAATAAATCTTAAAAATGTAAAATTTAATGAAAAGAAGAGGAATTTTTGAAATATTTTATAAAATAAAGTATTAATTTTTAGGGGTAAAAATACAAACATAGTCAAAATAAGATGCAATTAAATAAAAATTAATGAATATAAAATAAATTTTCTATTTTACTTTGATGAATAAAGAGAAATTTCGTATTTTTCCCATAAATTCTTATCCTCAACATATAACAAGAGAATTCCTCTCTTGACGTTTTTTATATCCGCGGGCGTTGTTTCTGATGAACTACAATCCTGAATAGTTGAATCTGACGAAATCGTTTCTATGGATTTCACTGATTCCGAAGAAGATGAAGCTTTTTTCCGAAGATTTTTCATAGTAATTGGACAATCAGAATCGGGATCGTCAAAATCCTCGACTACTAAATAAGCAATTCCAAAGGATAATAGCAGTCTTTAAAGTGAACGCATTGATGAAATGGATATTTTAGTAATATCTTATGTCTGGCGTGAAAATAAGCGCTGACAGAAATGTTAAAAGGCTTTCGAAGATTTCCGTACGCCATTAATTGATGAGAACCAAGTGTAGTTAAACCATCACAATAAATTTTCTGTATATTTCCATTTCTGTCGAAATAAGTTGTTTTCAAAACCTTTCCTCTAATTTCATCAAGGATGCGGTCTCTATCACATTTAATAGATAATCGTTGCTTAACAATATCCTTATTACAATCCAGAATATTTGAAATTTTTTCTAAGAGAGTTGTCATGATTTAACAATTAATGAATTTCGAAATAAAATGAAAGAAAGTATGAAATTGTGATGTTAATATAGGGTAAATAATTGTAATAATGTTTAACAGAGATAACAAAAGCCACGCCCTTCTTCGGAGTATAAATACCTGAGTTTGGAACCAAAATTTCATTCTTCAATTATTTGAGAAAATTTGAAAGTAAAATGTCCAACCCAAACTCTCCAAACTCAGTAAACACTGAAACGAAGCCTATTGAACACTGGGGGAGTTAAAATCTCTTTCGAGCTTTGTAAGCAATGCGTTAATCTGAATATGATGGTAAAAGACATTCTATGTGATTGGACGACAAAGAAAACAAATGAACAAGAAATACAAACCATTTCAAAATAAAAAATTCACAATTATACATTTAAATCCATTTTTAAATTAAATAAAACTTTTTTTTAAAAAAAAATTCAAGTGTTTTTATTAAGCTTAAAGTCCCTTAACTTTTTTCTTAGAAAATTTTATTGTTTTTATTAATTAAAATTAAAGTCCCTCTTAATAGTTTAGATAAACAACTTTTTATTCCCAATATTTAAAGTAATCCTATCATTTTGCGGCACTTTTTTGAAAGTGAGCAAAATTTTCGTCTTTAATCCATTTGTCAGGATAAACTTTCGTCGGCATAAAACAGTTAAAAGAAAATCAAAAAATTTCTATTTTACACGTTGTAATATTTTTTCTCCCCTTCTTACTATTTTCCTCACTTTTCTCTCCCTTTCACTCCTTTCCTCGCTGTCTCCTCTACTCATCCCTTTCCCTCTTCTTTTTTCACCAGCTGCCACTAAGTTTATTACACTGATTAGTATATCCTCGCGCGGCATTTCATTGGAAGTGGACAGATAAAAGAAAATACAGAAAAATTTCTATTTTACATGTTGTAATATTTTTCTCCTTTTCTTCCCATTTTTCAGCCTTTTCTCCGCCCTTTCTCTCTTCTCCCGTTCCCTCTTTTTTTCACAGGCTGGCACTAAGTTTATTACACTGATTAGTATATCCTCGCGCGGCATTTCTTTGGAGGAGGCGTGATTTAGTTGGTAATAGTTTTTCTGTAAATTGAATCTAGTCAATCTATTGCCATATATTAACAATTTTTTTATTCAAGCTTTGTTTTTTTGTTTTTTAGCTTTTCAATATTTTTTGTATTTTAGTTTCAATCTATTTAAAATTTTTTTAAATTTAAATTATTTTTCAACATGGAACATATTATAATAGATGAGGTAGAAATGAACGGTAAGCATCAAATTTCTTCATCAAATCTTCAAATTATTTTTCTTTTAGAAATTAACAACAGAAATCAAAGAAGTTCCCGTGCGCGTTCTTGCTCCTCAGGACGAGAACGTGCACGGGGACTTAGTCCTGAAGCTCATGTGGCTCATTTGCGTTTTCTTGAACTACGCAGAGCTGAGCTGATTCAAACTTACAGCAGCAACAACAATATTCTCAATTTTGCTGATACGCCTGGAACATCAACAACCACCATGGATGAATTAAATCCGATGTGGGCATCAATTGCTGAATTAACTGAGAGTTATAATAATGATGGGTATATCCCTAATTTTATGCAAATGGAGCACACTAATGGTAATTTTTTATTTAAAATTTTTATAAATTTAATAATAAGAGCGATCAAAAATTCTGCCCCGGCAGGCATCGATCCTGCGAGCTTCTAGTTATTCCAGGCGCCTTTATTCACCCCATACAGTCGCTCTGCCGATTGAGCTACCGGGACGTTGCTTTCACCTTCTTAATAGATTTTAAACCCCTGCTAGTAACCGTTTGGCCAACTGGATCTTTCTCTCCTTACCTAATTAACAAATTATTTTACATTTATAAAAATTTGTTTTAAAATCCTATAATTTCAAAATTTTTATAGCAACTCCTACTCATTATCCGAGTAGCATGGTAGAGGAAATTGTGCCTTGGCAGCTACCGGTGGCTCCTTTGGAGCCTTTACCACCGGTAGCTGAGGAGCTCCCAGAAAATTTCCACGACTATGATTATTTGGAGGCACCACATACACCACCAACTCTTTTAGAACTCAATGTACTGCAGCAGCAGCAGCAGCAGCAACAACAACAACAACAACAACAACAAATTATTATTGACGACAACGTCGTCGACATGGAAATTATTCAGGAATATTTTCCAGATTTTAATGCTGCACCCCCAAAAAAGAAGAAAATGATTGACCCTTCTGCAAAATATACGTCCGATGTTTGTATCGGATGTTTATGCACACATGAGGAGGTAAACATCATATATGGTCCATGCGGGTGTGCTTGCGTTAACTACTGCGCTGATTGTATTAATGATGGAATTGAAGAGAAGTTAGCGAACATGCACGACTGGAAGCGAGCAGTGGACAGAGATCAAATTTTAGGAGAATTGCCGCACTGTGCTTGCTGTAACAAAGAATACAGGCGTTTGGTGCGACGTTCGCGTCGCACCAAACGTAGTAATTCGCGATTTTTTTCTCATAATTTCCCTTAATTAAAAGGGTGCGAGTCCATAACTTGCTGGGGAAATTTTCTGGCCTTTATCAATTTTGGTACCAATCTCTTTAACTCGGTGAGAGTATTCGTTTAATAAAATTAGGTAAGATTCGGAAAAACTTTAAGCAAGTTATGGCTTTGCACATTTTTTGGTGTGCCCTTGCTTTTTAATGAAAGTTTTTATTGTTAATGATTTGTTAATTTTTTATATATTTGTCAAGTAAAAATTGTTGTTGATATATTGTATTTTTAATTTTGAAAATTTAATAGCTTAAGATGTTTTTATAGATTAAGTTTATAGTTTTAGATGTTTTTTATAGTTTAAGTTTAATTATCTAGGTTAAATTTTTTACTAACTAGGCTGTTTTTGGCGATTCTGTATATTTGTTCAATTTAATTTTTTAATTGTCATGGTTATTTATAATTTATTTCTACCATTTATCTCACACCGGTGTTAATTGGCACAGCCTGGCACGGATAAAATACGCCCCTTACTGCTGGTATATAAACTGCCGTTGAACAGATTTCCTTCTCATTTCTATTCATTCAAAAAAATTTTCAAAGAACAAAATGTCGAAAGGTAGTCCACCAAAACGTCCGAGATTTTCAATCGAATCTATTTTGGAAAATAATAAACAACCCTACAGTTTCTTTATTCAGAATATTTTATCGACTAGCACCCAAAATCAAAACAATACCAATAATCAAATTGGATTAGGAGTTCTAGATGATTTCATTGAAAAAACTGATTCGAAAATGACATATTGCAAAAGATTTAAAATGATGAAATCAGTTTCAAAATTCGTTATAAAAAAGGTGCCAGAAAATCCTGAGGAATTACTTCGTCGTCTTCTTGAAGAGTGTATCAGACAATCAATATCCGAAGCAAAAAATAATGATATAATTGTAGACCATTTGGGGGCTCTGATTTCTTCTCCATTACTTGACAGTGACATTTGGATCCCCATTAGAAAACTACATAGTGATGCAGTGGAAAATATTTTACAACGCTTTCTTCTCGTTTCGCAGTCAAAAGCCGAGCGCGGTTCACTCTGGGGTGAACCTTTTACAGTTGCAATTCATTCATTGGACGTTTCAGCACTGCCTAAGGAAAAAACAATCACTGGAAAAGGCTCTCAATCTCAATCTAATAATATACCATGTTGGCTCATTAAAGTTCATAATAATGATAGTTTTTGTCTTTTTTATGCCTTGGAACTAACTCGCAAATATGTAACGAAAGAGCTAGGTCATAGAAATAAATTTTATCGCTATTGCCTAAATCAATCAAAACAAAAAGAAGATGTTCTGAAATTAATGGAAGATGCTGGTATTTCAATGCAAAAAGAACGTTATGATGCTCAAACATATGTTCCAATAGTGGTAGATTACTGGAATAAATTATATAGTGGAAATGGGCATAAATTCAAAGTCTTTATTTTTGGAAATAAAGCTGAAGTGAAGACAAAGTATAAATATGGATCCGATACATTCAATATGCCAATTCCAATATACCACTCCAATGGACATTTTGATGGAATTAGAACTGTTGGTGCTCAGTTTGGTCCGCACTGGAACTATTGCTACACTTGCGAAAAGAAATATTTGAAAGCTAAAGAACATGATAACAACTGTAAATCAAGATGTAGACTTTGTGGGAGAGTTGGAATAGGGAGACCATGTTCAAATTCAGGAGATTTCAAAAAAGATTGTCAAGAATGTGGGAAGACATTTTGGAACAAAGACTGTCATGATCATCACAAGTCAAGCAACAACTGTCTGAGATTCAAACAATGTGAAAAATGTGGCACAATATGGAGCACAAAGGTTCATCAAAAAAATCCAGAAAAGAAACATGTTTGTGGACAGAAATGGTGTACAATCTGTATACAATTTCATAGTTCAGAGAGAGGGTGTTACATAAAACCTCTCGAAGAAAAAAAACTGGCACCATATAGACTTGTAACCTTCGACTTTGAAGCAACACAACACACGAAACATTCCAAAACATCAAATGCTCGAGTTCATTCTGTCAACTTTATTGCCGCTACTATAATATGTACAAATTGTATGAATGACAGAAAAAATTGGAAATCATTTCTACATCGTGAGAACAAATTTTGCAGCATTTGTGGAAAAAATAGAAATATTACATTCTCTCATCGTCCTTATTACAAGACTAAAGTAGATGAACAACGAGTGACAACAAATCCTCTCTATGATTTTGTGAAATGGCTTCTATTTGAACTTGATGGTCCTTTCACAACAATAGCTTTTTCTCATTTTGGAGGTAGATATGATATGGTAATGGTCTTTCGCGAAATTTTTGTTGCCGGAATAGTACCAACAATGATTCGTAGGGGGAATAAATTATATGAATTGAAGGTTCCCCGGAGTCACAAATGCAATGAAGTGATTTTTAGAGATTCATACAACATCTGTCCGGTTGCTTTAGGGCAACTTGTAGGAGCATTTGATCTACAAATACAAGAAAAACAATTCTTCCCGCATCTAGCCAACAATCCACTAAACTACGACATAACACTCGCAAAGCTTCCTCAAAAATCAGATTACTTATATGGTGGCATGTTACCCAATAAACAAAAATTATTCGACAAATGGTACAATCAAGAATGTCATAAACCCTTTTGTTTGAATGAAGCATTGGCTGAATACTGCTTGAATGATGTGGAAATATTAACTGAAGCATTGTTGGCATTTCGACAAAAGTTTTTAGAAATTAGTCGTCCTAAAGGAAATAATGGATCAATAGGTATAGACATCATTCGTGAAACAATGACAATTGCGTCAGCGTGTATGAAACATTTTAGACTAAATCACCTCAAACCTGATCATTTGGCTATTGTCCCTGAAAAAGGTTACGACAAGTGCGACAACCAAAGCACAATTGCTATGAAATATCTAGACTGGTATGCAGAGAAACATGGTGTTGAAATACAAACTGCCTACTCGGAGAGAGGGGAATATAAAGTAGCCGGGAAGTTCAAGGTTGATGGATATATAAGCAGTGAAGACAAAGCGATTGAAGTTCATGGTTGTGTGTGGCATGCATGTCCACGGCACTATGGTGATAGACCAGACTTTATTTTACCCAATGGCAAAACAGTAGAAGTTGTTCAAAAAGAAAATGAAGAGAGATTAAAAATTCTTAGACAACATATAAAAACTGTAGACGTTGTGTGGGAATGTGAAATAAACAACATGTTACGTAGAGATAAAAAAATGAGAAGAAGTTTTTCAAATTACATTGACAAAGGTCCAATTAAACTAAGGGATTGCTTCTTTGGAGGTCGAACAGGATCATTTAGTCTTCATTATGAGGCAGATGATCTTCATGACATAACTTATTTAGATTTCAACTCTCTTTACCCATCCACAATTGCAACGACAACATTTCCCGTAGGACATCCAAAGGTTATAGTAGTGCCAAGGAGGGAACAAGAAGTAAATTGGGATAACAGTAATCAAATTCCAATAAAGGGGATTCTTAAAGTATTTCTAATTCCACCAGAACGCATTGATATTCCTGCAATGCCAGTAAAGTTTGATGATAGATTACTCTTTCCACTTTGTCGTCAATGTGCACTGGACTATCCGAGAGGTGCTACATTGCTAAACTACAACTGCCCACATAGTGATGAAAAGAGAGGATGGGTTTCAACATGTACGTCAATTGAACTTGCAGAAGCATTGAAAAGCGGATATAGAGTGACAAAATATTTTAGAGGTCTTCACTATGATAAATGGGATGGAGAATTATTCAAAGGATATGTTGCTGAATTCATGAGTATGAAAATTCATTCAAGTGGGTTTCCAAACGAAATCGATACTAAAGACAAAGAAGATGACTTTATATTGGAATGCAAAGAGAGATTTGGAATAGAATTGAAAAGAGAAAAGATGATGCCCGATAAAGCGATGCGATACATTTCCAAATTAATGTTGAACTCATTATGGGGGCGATTCAGTTTAAGAAATACCTTAACGAAAAGTCATATTACTGATTCGCCTGCAGAACTCAGAATGTTTGCCGAAAATAAGTCAATAGAAATCAACACTATTGATAAATTAACGACGGACACAATTCTAATTACATACGAACCGAAAAATGAGTTTATAGAAGAACACAATTCCTCTAATATAGTCATATCTCTTTGGACAACATCAATGGCTCGCATAAAATTACTGAACGCAATGCAAAAGATATTAAAAACGCCCGACTGTTCAATATTGTATGGAGACACGGATAGTATATTGTTCACCCATCCAAAGATGAAAGAATGTCCACTTTCGTCAGGGCCTTATCTTGGAGATCTGGCAAGAGAATATAATGAATGTGAGATTAAAGAATACGTTGGCGCCGCATGCAAAGCTTATGCATTAAGAATGAGTGAAAAGGAAACAGGAAAAGAGAAAAGTATGTTAAAGGTGAGAGGAATTACATTGACATCAGACATCTGCAGGAAACTGAATTATTCAACATTCAAGGACAGTGTATTGGACTTTGGAAGAATAAGGGAAGAAGATGAAACAGAAGAAATTTCAAAAGAAGATGTGATGATTTTAGAATATCCCAACTTTATCCGACCTAATGTAAAAACAGGTTCTATTATTTCTGCCCCGCTCACAAAAACATTTAAACCAATTATTTTAAAGGGTATAGTAACCCGTAACATGAAAATTGTTGACTTTGGCCATAAAATTTAAATTTAAACAAATTCATTTCCAAGTGAACAATTTATAATATTTTTAATTAACATTTATATTTGTTAAAATTATAAACTTTTTCCCTCAGACAAACTCAAATTATATATAGGATATAAAATTAAATCATAAAATTCAACAAAAATTTATTTTCGATTAAATAGATTAAATATTTCATTAAGTCGATTATACTTTAATTTTATTTCTTTACGATCATTAGCCCAAAACGACGAACCCTTCGATGAAACGGACGTTGTCTCCCAATCATTGATATCGATTTGAATTGGACCATTTTCAGTTTCATAATCGTTAACAATTTTAGCAATTTTTTCAAATTTCTGTTTCTTTTGAAAATTCCTTGCTTGTTTTTCGGAAGCACTTCTTTCATGAGCTTAATGTTTGAATAATTTATAAAACTAATACTTAGGAATAATACCACATATATATTCACAAATAATTATTAAATTTTACTTTATATTTTACCTCAAATATTTAAATACTAGGTATTATTCCTAAGTATAGGTATTGAAATTTTATTTAAATTTTTAATCATGGTAAAATACTAGGTTTAAATATAAATCAAAATAATTAGAGAAAGTACCCGAAAGACAAGTTAAAAAGTTTATTAACGCCCATGACAGGCAATAAAAGATTTTTTCGCCCATTACAGGCAATAAAAGAAAATTTTCGCCCATGACAGGCAATAAAAAAGATTAGATAGAAAAAGAAAACGCCCGTTACAGGCAATAAAAGATTAAGATAGAAGATATAAGGATGCTGAAAACTAAACCTTTCGGTAAATTTTTCTAATTATTTTAATTTATAATTAAACCTAGTATTTTCCCAAAATTAAATTATTAATTTTAAATTTCTACCCCTCTTGTTCCTTGTCTGCTGTACAAGAATATCCTCCTCCCCCTCCTAAATTTATGAATATTTAAGTAAAATAAATAAATTAAAACCTCAACTCCAAAACTCCCATCAATAATTAGTGTCCCGTTCCCCCCACTCCCCTGCGCCTCGCCAGATACGGCGAGGGGAGTGGGTGCCCCCTCCGCCTCACAAATTACGACAGGAGGAGGCACGGGCTGGATTCCTGAGGTCCCAGGAGCTGAAGGGTCCTAATTAAGAAATTAAACAATGAACACAAAAAATAAACCTCATTTTCATTCAAAGGAGTGGGTAACCCACCCCGCCCAATCCCCTGCACCTCGCCAGGTACGGTGAGGGGATTAGGTGCCCCCTCCGCCTCGGAAATTACGGCTAGAGGAGGCTCGGGGTGGGTCCCAGGTTCCTCGTCAATCGGCTGCTGGAGTTCGATATCTCCGGCAATTGTTCGCACCTTATTAAAATAAAAATTTAAAAATTTACTCAAAAATACTTCATCATCTTCATCAGGGTGAGGCTCCTCATCCCCCCCATTCCCCTGCGCCTCGCCAAGTACGGCGAGAGGAATGGGTGCCCCCTCCGCCTCGTCAATTACGGCAGGAGGAGGCTCGGGATGAGGCCCAATCATATCCATAGGCCCACCAACATCAATTTCTCCATCCTTATTAAAAATTATTTTGATTCAAAAAATTTAACTTTAAAAATTAAAAATTACTTCATCCACATTTGCAGCAATAAGTTCAACCCTCTCATCAAATTCTTCTTCCCCCTCCTCACCCTCCTCACCTTCCATCCCCTCCTCATCTACCTTATAAAATCTTCTTCTTCCTCCGCATTCTTTGCACTTCGTATTTATTTTTTTAATAGGGTTGTTTTTAATCCACTGAACAAGAAAAAAGTTTATTTCTGTGAAAGATGTCCAGTAATGCTTCCTATCATTGACGAATTTGAGCTTAAAAATTTTTTAAATGAAAGAATTTTATAAAAATTTTTTTTAATTTTGTAAAAATTTTTTAATTTTGTAAAAATTTTTTTAATTTTGTAAAAAATTTTATCTCAAAATTTTAGAAAAATAAAATTACTAGAAATTCAATTGTAGTATTTTTTTGACATCTGTTACATTCGTAGAAACGAGCATCAATGATTCGCTCGTACTCGAATTCTTTGAATGAGCAAGTATTTGTTGCACACTTTTTTTTATAAAATTTGATTTTTTTTCTATTTCCAGCTTCAAGTCTTGTTTTAAAATAAAGTGTAGACTCCTTTTGGATATTATAATTATTAATTGTATATTTGCCATAAATGATTTTTCCACCGAATGTCTAAAATTATGTAGTGTATGTACGGGTGGTAAAATTCTTGACAATACATCTGATTCTATTCATCTAGACGAGCTTTTTAGAATGAGATATTATTTGTATATTCGAATATACAAACCTAGATTAAACATGACCCCATTGTTTTCGATTTTATGCAGTACATACAGATAAATGGGTCATCTCATATTCGAATTTTTCACCTCAAAATTAGCTTGATCACTCTGGTTTTTTTTAAATTTAGGACAAAATCTAGTTAAAAATTGTTTGATAAAGTAGGGAGTGATAACATTCTACTCAGCTCGTCGAAATGAATAGAATGAGATGGATTGTCAAGAATTTTACCATAGGTCTTTAAACCATATTCAATCAAAAACTTGTATATTTAATCAAAAATTACCAAATAATTGTTTTCAAATTGAATTCCTTCCTTGTCTTGAATTTTTGCCTTCACATTCTCAATAGTATCAGAAGATTGAACGTTGATTGTAATTGTTTTTGTATTCATCATATTAACAAATATTTGGAATGTAGCAGGTAGTCTATTACCACATGATATGTCGACAAATGATCCAACATGGTCACTTTTGGAAAGCACAGCTGCGCGAAGACCACAGGATTCGATATTAGAAATGGAGTCAACATCGCTTTCTTCTAAATTTAATTAAAAATTTTGAATTCTTAAAAGGAATCATATTTAAGAAATTTTAGCTATGAATAATCAAAACCTGTCACGATTTATTTCCCTCTTAATCCCCTAAAAGCCAGGGCCGAGAAACAAAACACGGACTTTTTCGATCTGAATCCCGATCAGGCAAAAATTTTTAAAACCCGACCCTTCTTTCTCGGCCTTGACACCCCTGTTATATATTCAAATTAAATATAAAAAATACCAATGGATGAGAAAAGAATGTCGTTTGCAACATGTGGAGAATTGCCTGGTTTAGAATCAATCTCCCAACTCCAACCATAAATCTTTCCATTATCAGCAAGCGCAATAAGTTCAGATTGCATAGAGACGATTTTTACAAATTTTGTAACGTCATCAGGAAATTGGAATTTTGTTGAACCATCAGCAACATCATTGCCCGTTAGGCCCCAGTAAGTATAGCGTTCACCGAGAAAGAAATGTTCCTGGATTGTCGAGGAACTGTCCGCGTTTTCCTTGTTTTGATCCTTTGTTTTGTCTTTTGAATAGAAATGTTAAAATAAAAAATTTTTTAAATTTAAACCTTCACCCTTGCGTCTAGTCAAATCACGCGAAATCAAGTATTCGTAGCCATCACCAACAGAATAAATGCTGTCGCTATCAAGTAAAGCGGCTGCCGCAGCACCACTTCCATCGGAACGAAGCCAAGCATCAAGTAAAGAAAGCAACTCTTCGTAAAGATAGGCCTCACTTGTGTCATCCAAATCATCCATTTCATCATCATCGTGAGAAAGTAAATTGTTGACTGCCTCGGTGACATTTAAATTAGTGCGTTGTAATTCACGAACAATTACATCACGAGATTGGCCTTGTAAAACAACCTAAAAAGACTTTAATAAAACCATGAAAAAGGATAGAAACCTGGCCTTAGTCGATTCCAAACAATTGACCAAAATAGGGAGAATTCCACTAGAAATAAGGTCATCAATTGGCGGATTTCGATCAGATAAAAGAAGCTTTCGAGCCTGAGTTACAGCCCACATTCGAACCTCCGGGTCAGGACTCTGAGCTTGTTCAACAATTTTTTGTAGATTAGCTCGATAGAAGGGAATTCCTGACCCTCCTGCACCGCTTGTTGAGGCGTCAGCATTTTGACTGAAAAAAGGAATTTAAACGGTATAGTCTGACAAAGACTTCAGGTAAACTCTCTATAATCTTTGAAGTCTACCCGGACAGACCCCTGTCTATATAAATATTCGCCCGAGTTTCTCAATCCTACAAGTAATTAAAGGTTCCCAAAAACTACTTCCCAAAACCTAACCACAGTCTATCTCCTATAAATAATAATCTTTTAAAAACAAACTCTTCAATTTGAATATTATGCCTCTTCAAAATCACATCATCACGTTTTTCTTTTCGAATTGTCATGGCTTGCTCAATATGGCCTTTAAGAAGCGTTTCGCTATCCTCCCCGGCATGTTTGTATTGGATCTGTCTTTCAGCCATTTTTTGAAAACTATTTTTGTTGTTTTTTGTTTCTTTGATCACAAAAATTAGTCAAAACCGTTGCCGAGAATTTTTGAATTATAATTAGACAAAATTTTAATTTGCTTGAAAATTGATCTGAAAAAATTTAAAATAAAAATGACAAAACAAGAAGAGTTGTGCATCTTTTGCAAAACCAACAAAAACAGTAAATCAATAAACCTTGTGACTAACAAAGCAAAGAAAAATAGAAAAGAGAGACAACATGAAAAAAAAGAAAAGAAGAGATAGAAAAGAGAATAAATATTTTTTGTTTCTTTTCTCCTTCTCTTTTGAGATTAATGATTTTCAGTATAAGCAATTCAGTCGGAAGAGCTCGAAGAGCTCTTCCGAATGACAATTGCACAGAGAACAATTACACAGTGGACAATTGCACAGTAGTGTTGTTTATTCGCAAAATAACCTGCCCATTTATTCGCAAAACGACCTGTTTATTCGCGAAACTGTCCAAATAAACGTAAGGCTCATTCATCTAAAGGTCATAACTTCGTTCAGAATCATCCAAACAAGATAATTTTGGTGTCAGCGACTCAGCTCGAAGAGCTCTTCCGAATGAGCTATAATTTGCATCTTCGATTTTTTACCCCAAAAAACCGCATGGTTTCCTCTATTGTTTTTCGATTTTCGGGAGCATATATCTCTGCAAGTTTTCATTTCCCCCGAACAACTTTTCCAACAACGGGAAATATTGTTTGTAGAACAGGGAAAATGGTTGTTGTTCAGGAAACACCATTTTATAAAGTTCCCGCATACGAAAAAACCACAACGGTGAAGGTTCGATTCCGCTTGGGGATTTTATTTTTTAAAATTTTATAATTTGTTTTTATTATTAAACAAAAATATACCCATCCGAAAAAATTCATTACTTTATGATTTTACTGTTGGTGCTCAGTTTGGTCCGCACTGGAACTATTGCTACACTTGCGAAAAGAAATATTTGAAAGCTAAAGAACATGATAACAACTGTAAATCAAGATGTAGACTTTGTGGGAGAGTTGGAATAGGGAGACCATGTTCAAATTCAGGAGATTTCAAAAAAGATTGTCAAGAATGTGGGAAGACATTTTGGAACAAAGACTGTCATGATCATCACAAGTCAAGCAACAACTGTCTGAGATTCAAACAATGTGAAAAATGTGGCACAATATGGAGCACAAAGGTTCATCAAAAAAATCCAGAAAAGAAACATGTTTGTGGACAGAAATGGTGTACAATCTGTATACAATTTCATAGTTCAGAGAGAGGGTGTTACATAAAACCTCTCGAAGAAAAAAAACTGGCACCATATAGACTTGTAACCTTCGACTTTGAAGCAACACAACACACGAAACATTCCAAAACATCAAATGCTCGAGTTCATTCTGTCAACTTTATTGCCGCTACTATAATATGTACAAATTGTATGAATGACAGAAAAAATTGGAAATCATTTCTACATCGTGAGAACAAATTTTGCAGCATTTGTGGAAAAAATAGAAATATTACATTCTCTCATCGTCCTTATTACAAGACTAAAGTAGATGAACAACGAGTGACAACAAATCCTCTCTATGATTTTGTGAAATGGCTTCTATTTGAACTTGATGGTCCTTTCACAACAATAGCTTTTTCTCATTTTGGAGGTAGATATGATATGGTAATGGTCTTTCGCGAAATTTTTGTTGCCGGAATAGTACCAACAATGATTCGTAGGGGGAATAAATTATATGAATTGAAGGTTCCCCGGAGTCACAAATGCAATGAAGTGATTTTTAGAGATTCATACAACATCTGTCCGGTTGCTTTAGGGCAACTTGTAGGAGCATTTGATCTACAAATACAAGAAAAACAATTCTTCCCGCATCTAGCCAACAATCCACTAAACTACGACATAACACTCGCAAAGCTTCCTCAAAAATCAGATTACTTATATGGTGGCATGTTACCCAATAAACAAAAATTATTCGACAAATGGTACAATCAAGAATGTCATAAACCCTTTTGTTTGAATGAAGCATTGGCTGAATACTGCTTGAATGATGTGGAAATATTAACTGAAGCATTGTTGGCATTTCGACAAAAGTTTTTAGAAATTAGTCGTCCTAAAGGAAATAATGGATCAATAGGTATAGACATCATTCGTGAAACAATGACAATTGCGTCAGCGTGTATGAAACATTTTAGACTAAATCACCTCAAACCTGATCATTTGGCTATTGTCCCTGAAAAAGGTTACGACAAGTGCGACAACCAAAGCACAATTGCTATGAAATATCTAGACTGGTATGCAGAGAAACATGGTGTTGAAATACAAACTGCCTACTCGGAGAGAGGGGAATATAAAGTAGCCGGGAAGTTCAAGGTTGATGGATATATAAGCAGTGAAGACAAAGCGATTGAAGTTCATGGTTGTGTGTGGCATGCATGTCCACGGCACTATGGTGATAGACCAGACTTTATTTTACCCAATGGCAAAACAGTAGAAGTTGTTCAAAAAGAAAATGAAGAGAGATTAAAAATTCTTAGACAACATATAAAAACTGTAGACGTTGTGTGGGAATGTGAAATAAACAACATGTTACGTAGAGATAAAAAAATGAGAAGAAGTTTTTCAAATTACATTGACAAAGGTCCAATTAAACTAAGGGATTGCTTCTTTGGAGGTCGAACAGGACCATTTAGTCTTCATTATGAGGCAGATGATCTTCATGACATAACTTATTTAGATTTCAACTCTCTTTACCCATCCACAATTGCAACGACAACATTTCCCGTAGGACATCCAAAGGTTATAGTAGTGCCAAGGAGGGAACAAGAAGTAAATTGGGATAACAGTAATCAAATTCCAATAAAGGGGATTCTTAAAGTATTTCTAATTCCACCAGAACGCATTGATATTCCTGCAATGCCAGTAAAGTTTGATGATAGATTACTCTTTCCACTTTGTCGTCAATGTGCACTGGACTATCCGAGAGGTGCTACATTGCTAAACTACAACTGCCCACATAGTGATGAAAAGAGAGGATGGGTTTCAACATGTACGTCAATTGAACTTGCAGAAGCATTGAAAAGCGGATATAGAGTGACAAAATATTTTAGAGGTCTTCACTATGATAAATGGGATGGAGAATTATTCAAAGGATATGTTGCTGAATTCATGAGTATGAAAATTCATTCAAGTGGGTTTCCAAACGAAATCGATACTAAAGACAAAGAAGATGACTTTATATTGGAATGCAAAGAGAGATTTGGAATAGAATTGAAAAGAGAAAAGATGATGCCCGATAAAGCGATGCGATACATTTCCAAATTAATGTTGAACTCATTATGGGGGCGATTCAGTTTAAGAAATACCTTAACGAAAAGTCATATTACTGATTCGCCTGCAGAACTCAGAATGTTTGCCGAAAATAAGTCAATAGAAATCAACACTATTGATAAATTAACGACGGACACAATTCTAATTACATACGAACCGAAAAATGAGTTTATAGAAGAACACAATTCCTCTAATATAGTCATATCTCTTTGGACAACATCAATGGCTCGCATAAAATTACTGAACGCAATGCAAAAGATATTAAAAACGCCCGACTGTTCAATATTGTATGGAGACACGGATAGTATATTGTTCACCCATCCAAAGATGAAAGAATGTCCACTTTCGTCAGGGCCTTATCTTGGAGATCTGGCAAGAGAATATAATGAATGTGAGATTAAAGAATACGTTGGCGCCGCATGCAAAGCTTATGCATTAAGAATGAGTGAAAAGGAAACAGGAAAAGAGAAAAGTATGTTAAAGGTGAGAGGAATTACATTGACATCAGACATCTGCAGGAAACTGAATTATTCAACATTCAAGGACAGTGTATTGGACTTTGGAAGAATAAGGGAAGAAGATGAAACAGAAGAAATTTCAAAAGAAGATGTGATGATTTTAGAATATCCCAACTTTATCCGACCTAATGTAAAAACAGGTTCTATTATTTCTGCCCCGCTCACAAAAACATTTAAACCAATTATTTTAAAGGGTATAGTAACCCGTAACATGAAAATTGTTGACTTTGGCCATAAAATTTAAATTTAAACAAATTCATTTCCAAGTGAACAATTTATAATATTTTTAATTAAAATTTATATTTGTTAAAATTATAAACTTTTTCCCTCAGACAAACTCAAATTATATATAGGATATAAAATTAAATCATAAAATTCAACAAAAATTTATTTTCGATTAAATAGATTAAATATTTCATTAAGTCGATTATACTTTAATTTTATTTCTTTACGATCATTAGCCCAAAACGACGAACCCTTCGATGAAACGGACGTTGTCTCCCAATCATTGATATCGATTTGAATTGGACCATTTTCAGTTTCATAATCGTTAACAATTTTAGCAATTTTTTCAAATTTCTGTTTCTTTTGAAAATTCCTTGCTTGTTTTTCGGAAGCACTTCTTTCATGAGCTTAATGTTTGAATAATTTATAAAACTAATACTTAGGAATAATACCACATATATATTCACAAATAATTATTAAATTTTACTTTATATTTTACCTCAAATATTTAAATACTAGGTATTATTCCTAAGTATAGGTATTGAAATTTTATTTAAATTTTTAATCATGGTAAAATACTAGGTTTAAATATAAATCAAAATAATTAGAGAAAGTACCCGAAAGACAAGTTAAAAAGTTTATTAACGCCCATGACAGGCAATAAAAGATTTTTTCGCCCATTACAGGCAATAAAAGAAAATTTTCGCCCATGACAGGCAATAAAAAGATTAGATAGAAAAAGAAAACGCCCGTTACAGGCAATAAAAGATTAAGATAGAAGATATAAGGATGCTGAAAACTAAACCTTTCGGTAAATTTTTCTAATTATTTTAATTTATAATTAAACCTAGTATTTTCCCAAAATTAAATTATTAATTTTAAATTTCTACCCCTCTTGTTCCTTGTCTGCTGTACAAGAATATCCTCCTCCCCCTCCTAAATTTATGAATATTTAAGTAAAATAAATAAATTAAAACCTCAACTCCAAAACTCCCATCAATAATTAGTGTCCCGTTCCCCCCACTCCCCTGCGCCTCGCCAGATACGGCGAGGGGAGTGGGTGCCCCCTCCGCCTCACAAATTACGACAGGAGGAGGCACGGGCTGGATTCCTGAGGTCCAGGAGCTGAAGGGTCCTAATTAAGAAATTAAACAATGAACACAAAAAATAAACCTCATTTTCATTCAAAGGAGTGGGTAACCCACCCCGCCCAATCCCCTGCACCTCGCCAGGTACGGTGAGGGGATTAGGTGCCCCCTCCGCCTCGGAAATTACGGCTAGAGGAGGCTCGGGGTGGGTCCCAGGTTCCTCGTCAATCGGCTGCTGGAGTTCGATATCTCCGGCAATTGTTCGCACCTTATTAAAATAAAAATTTAAAAATTTACTCAAAAATACTTCATCATCTTCATCAGGGTGAGGCTCCTCATCCCCCCCATTCCCCTGCGCCTCGCCAAGTACGGCGAGAGGAATGGGTGCCCCCTCCGCCTCGTCAATTACGGCAGGAGGAGGCTCGGGATGAGGCCCAATCATATCCATAGGCCCACCAACATCAATTTCTCCATCCTTATTAAAAATTATTTTGATTCAAAAAATTTAACTTTAAAAATTAAAAATTACTTCATCCACATTTGCAGCAATAAGTTCAACCCTCTCATCAAATTCTTCTTCCCCCTCCTCACCCTCCTCACCTTCCATCCCCTCCTCATCTACCTTATAAAATCTTCTTCTTCCTCCGCATTCTTTGCACTTCGTATTTATTTTTTTAATAGGGTTGTTTTTAATCCACTGAACAAGAAAAAAGTTTATTTCTGTGAAAGATGTCCAGTAATGCTTCCTATCATTGACGAATTTGAGCTTAAAAATTTTTTAAATGAAAGAATTTTATAAAAATTTTTTTAATTTTGTAAAAATTTTTTAATTTTGTAAAAATTTTTTTAATTTTGTAAAAAATTTTATCTCAAAATTTTAGAAAAATAAAATTACTAGAAATTCAATTGTAGTATTTTTTTGACATCTGTTACATTCGTAGAAACGAGCATCAATGATTCGCTCGTACTCGAATTCTTTGAATGAGCAAGTATTTGTTGCACACTTTTTTTTATAAAATTTGATTTTTTTTCTATTTCCAGCTTCAAGTCTTGTTTTAAAATAAAGTGTAGACTCCTTTTGGATATTATAATTATTAATTGTATATTTGCCATAAATGATTTTTCCACCGAATGTCTAAAATTATGTAGTGTATGTACGGGTGGTAAAATTCTTGACAATACATCTGATTCTATTCATCTAGACGAGCTTTTTAGAATGAGATATTATTTGTATATTCGAATATACAAACCTAGATTAAACATGACCCCATTGTTTTCGATTTTATGCAGTACATACAGATAAATGGGTCATCTCATATTCGAATTTTTCACCTCAAAATTAGCTTGATCACTCTGGTTTTTTTTAAATTTAGGACAAAATCTAGTTAAAAATTGTTTGATAAAGTAGGGAGTGATAACATTCTACTCAGCTCGTCGAAATGAATAGAATGAGATGGATTGTCAAGAATTTTACCATAGGTCTTTAAACCATATTCAATCAAAAACTTGTATATTTAATCAAAAATTACCAAATAATTGTTTTCAAATTGAATTCCTTCCTTGTCTTGAATTTTTGCCTTCACATTCTCAATAGTATCAGAAGATTGAACGTTGATTGTAATTGTTTTTGTATTCATCATATTAACAAATATTTGGAATGTAGCAGGTAGTCTATTACCACATGATATGTCGACAAATGATCCAACATGGTCACTTTTGGAAAGCACAGCTGCGCGAAGACCACAGGATTCGATATTAGAAATGGAGTCAACATCGCTTTCTTCTAAATTTAATTAAAAATTTTGAATTCTTAAAAGGAATCATATTTAAGAAATTTTAGCTATGAATAATCAAAACCTGTCACGATTTATTTCCCTCTTAATCCCCTAAAAGCCAGGGCCGAGAAACAAAACACGGACTTTTTCGATCTGAATCCCGATCAGGCAAAAATTTTTAAAACCCGACCCTTCTTTCTCGGCCTTGACACCCCTGTTATATATTCAAATTAAATATAAAAAATACCAATGGATGAGAAAAGAATGTCGTTTGCAACATGTGGAGAATTGCCTGGTTTAGAATCAATCTCCCAACTCCAACCATAAATCTTTCCATTATCAGCAAGCGCAATAAGTTCAGATTGCATAGAGACGATTTTTACAAATTTTGTAACGTCATCAGGAAATTGGAATTTTGTTGAACCATCAGCAACATCATTGCCCGTTAGGCCCCAGTAAGTATAGCGTTCACCGAGAAAGAAATGTTCCTGGATTGTCGAGGAACTGTCCGCGTTTTCCTTGTTTTGATCCTTTGTTTTGTCTTTTGAATAGAAATGTTAAAATAAAAAATTTTTTAAATTTAAACCTTCACCCTTGCGTCTAGTCAAATCACGCGAAATCAAGTATTCGTAGCCATCACCAACAGAATAAATGCTGTCGCTATCAAGTAAAGCGGCTGCCGCAGCACCACTTCCATCGGAACGAAGCCAAGCATCAAGTAAAGAAAGCAACTCTTCGTAAAGATAGGCCTCACTTGTGTCATCCAAATCATCCATTTCATCATCATCGTGAGAAAGTAAATTGTTGACTGCCTCGGTGACATTTAAATTAGTGCGTTGTAATTCACGAACAATTACATCACGAGATTGGCCTTGTAAAACAACCTAAAAAGACTTTAATAAAACCATGAAAAAGGATAGAAACCTGGCCTTAGTCGATTCCAAACAATTGACCAAAATAGGGAGAATTCCACTAGAAATAAGGTCATCAATTGGCGGATTTCGATCAGATAAAAGAAGCTTTCGAGCCTGAGTTACAGCCCACATTCGAACCTCCGGGTCAGGACTCTGAGCTTGTTCAACAATTTTTTGTAGATTAGCTCGATAGAAGGGAATTCCTGACCCTCCTGCACCGCTTGTTGAGGCGTCAGCATTTTGACTGAAAAAAGGAATTTAAACGGTATAGTCTGACAAAGACTTCAGGTAAACTCTCTATAATCTTTGAAGTCTACCCGGACAGACCCCTGTCTATATAAATATTCGCCCGAGTTTCTCAATCCTACAAGTAATTAAAGGTTCCCAAAAACTACTTCCCAAAACCTAACCACAGTCTATCTCCTATAAATAATAATCTTTTAAAAACAAACTCTTCAATTTGAATATTATGCCTCTTCAAAATCACATCATCACGTTTTTCTTTTCGAATTGTCATGGCTTGCTCAATATGGCCTTTAAGAAGCGTTTCGCTATCCTCCCCGGCATGTTTGTATTGGATCTGTCTTTCAGCCATTTTTTGAAAACTATTTTTGTTGTTTTTTGTTTCTTTGATCACAAAAATTAGTCAAAACCGTTGCCGAGAATTTTTGAATTATAATTAGACAAAATTTTAATTTGCTTGAAAATTGATCTGAAAAAATTTAAAATAAAAATGACAAAACAAGAAGAGTTGTGCATCTTTTGCAAAACCAACAAAAACAGTAAATCAATAAACCTTGTGACTAACAAAGCAAAGAAAAATAGAAAAGAGAGACAACATGAAAAAAAAAGAAAAGAAGAGATAGAAAAGAGAATAAATATTTTTTGTTTCTTTTCTCCTTCTCTTTTGAGATTAATGATTTTCAGTATAAGCAATTCAGTCGGAAGAGCTCGAAGAGCTCTTCCGAATGACAATTGCACAGAGAACAATTACACAGTGGACAATTGCACAGTAGTGTTGTTTATTCGCAAAATAACCTGCCCATTTATTCGCAAAACGACCTGTTTATTCGCGAAACTGTCCAAATAAACGTAAGGCTCATTCATCTAAAGGTCATAACTTCGTTCAGAATCATCCAAACAAGATAATTTTGGTGTCAGCGACTCAGCTCGAAGAGCTCTTCCGAATGAGCTATAATTTGCATCTTCGATTTTTTACCCCAAAAAACCGCATGGTTTCCTCTATTGTTTTTCGATTTTCGGGAGCATATATCTCTGCAAGTTTTCATTTCCCCCGAACAACTTTTCCAACAACGGGAAATATTGTTTGTAGAACAGGGAAAATGGTTGTTGTTCAGGAAACACCATTTTATAAAGTTCCCGCATACGAAAAAACCACAACGGTGAAGGTTCGATTCCGCTTGGGGATTTTATTTTTTAAAATTTTATAATTTGTTTTTATTATTAAACAAAAATATACCCATCCGAAAAAATTCATTACTTTATGATTTTACCACATTTTCACTGCCCCCCAAAACCTTTTGACTCTCTTTTATTTTACCGCACTTTCAAAAAATAATTAAAAAATTTTTATTTTTGCAACCGACCACCCAGAAACCACAAACATCAAAGCTGTCACTTCCCACAAAAAATCAACCAAAAAGCAATTAATCATCAATGATTAATTACCCTAATTAATCATGATTAATTACCCTCAAACCCTTCCAAAAACAAAGGGTTTGCGGCAAAGATCAAAAGGAAAATACCCCCTATAACCTCAGGTTTGATTGACAGGTGATCAAATGGGTGTGACATTTGTGACGTTTGGGGGGTACTTACTACTAATAGCATGCATATTAAACCAAAAAAGTAAATAACGAATTTATATCGATTTATGAAAGAAAGATGTTTTTAGATTCTTATTCTTATACTGTTTTTAGATTCTTATATTTACTATTAAATTTTCAGCGGAAATATTACACTTCGATCAGTCATAATCTATGTCAACTCGATACAACTGGAGAATTTGATTTTTTGTGATATGTTTTTCAACATTTTTCAATATAATTACATATAATATTCTAACATTTTTTACGTTTGAAAAAACTTTTATTATTCAATTAGTGATATCAATTATTGATATAAACTTTTAATTCTTTAATTTAAAATATTTTATACTATAATACAATTTTATACTATAATGCATTTTATACTATAATTCTCAAATATCATATTTTTTTGTCATTAAATACATATAATTATAAAAATAAATAAGATTATCGGTATTGAATATTAAATGAATTGTCATTTAATTTAAATACTATATTTTAATCCCTTGTATTTGTTGCATTTGTTAAAATTCTATAAGTTTTATACATTTTATTAATATAAAAATATTAACATTGGAATTTTCCGGAATGTATTTAACATAAGAAAAACAAAACTTCAATATGTAATATCAAAATATTTACCAAATGGCTTGGAATTTGGTCAACCCACCACCTGATTGCGTGATTCTTTGTCGACCAACAACTAATGGCTTAGTCATCAGATGATGATTTTGTTTATAAAGTCAATTTTGTTTTGAAATTTTGTTCATAAAGTTCAAAAAATTTTTCAAAAAATTCAAAAAATTTTCAAATTTTCTTTATAAAGTTCAACCTCATTTAATTTTTCAAAGAGCAATCAAAATAATAATAGCTTGTGTTAAAATATTAAGCTAAATTTCAGTATATTTTAATTGCTCTCTTGCCAAGTATGTCTTTTATACTTCTGTTATAATGTGCCGGTGACAAAGAATGTGTCTCTCTTTGATTTACATTTTTTGAAATGTTGAAAAGAATAGTTTTTCAACAATCTAACTTTTTGAAGTGAGAAAAGAAAGAAAATTGATGAGCTTTTATATAACTTTATAAAACTCATTAAGAAATACTCATTAAGAAATTACTCATTAAGAAAATTATGTTAATATTTAAAAGATGCCAAAGTATAATTTAATAAATTTCTGTAAATACATATTTTTATTACGCATATATTTTATTTTATTATTTCAAATTATATAAAAAAAGTAAAAAAAAACGTAAAGTTGGTTTTCGTTTTGTATTTATTTGTTTCTATCGATTTATTATTTAATTATTTTTTTTAAATCTCAAGATTCTACATGACAGAATTTAATTTTTTTAAATTATAACAAATCAATTATTTATAGTGAAGAGCTTTTAGAAAAAACTTCTAGAAAAAATTCATAGAGAAGAGCTTTTTTTAAAATTTTATGTTATAGTTTTCACATTTAAAAATTAAGATTCGTATGTTACAAGTTGGGATTTTAATTAAAAAATTACTTTTTTAAAAGATTGTCGAATCATTTTTTGATTGTTTCAGCCTCTCTTTTTAATGAACGGCTACCATTCAAATAACTTTTGGTAAAATGTTCTGTTGAAACTAGTCATTTTTAACTATTAGAGAATAAAAAACTTTGGTATAATTTCGGAATACTAAACAGACTCCGATTGGGACAAATTATATGTCATTCGACTCAGCTCGGCGAGCTGAGTCGAATGACATCAAAAAATCGATTGGGACGTAACTATGGGCCGAGATACAGGGCTCGAAATGGTCAAAAACCATAGGGGGGACCAAGCACTTTTTTGGGGTGAAAAATTCGAAAATGCAAATAATAGCTCATTCGAAAGAGCTCCTCGAGCTGAGTCGAATGAGACCAAAATCAGCAAAATCCGACTTGATTTGACAAAGTTACAATCGTTTGTTTTAGCTCCTTACATTTGTTCTCCGTGGATGTTCTTGCTGCTGCGGAGGAAGCCGGGCATGCCCATCACAGCGATAATTGGAATAGGATTAAGTTACGAGCCCAGACCCAGCGCCCGTAGACTCCCCGCGAGGCGCGTGCCGCAAAACCCCGCGCGAAGCGCGGGGTTTTGCACAAGCGCCTCGCCGATGCCCCATAGGTTTACGTTGTTTGTTTTTTCTGTCATAACTTCGAACAAACTTGACCAATCACGACGATTTTGGTGTCATTCGACTCATCTTGAAGAGCTCTTTCAAATGAGCTATTAATTGCATATTCGAATTTTTCACCCCAAAAAAGTGCTTGGTCCCCCCTATGGTTTTTGACCATTTCGAGCCCTGTATCTCGGCCCATAGTTACGTCCCAATCGATTTTTTGATGTCATTCGACTCAGCTCGCCGAGCTGAGTCGAATGACATATAATTTGTCCCAATCGGAGTCTGTTTAGTATTCCGAAATTATTCCAAAACTTTAACCAGATGGTTAACACCCAATTGAAGTTAATTATTTAAGCGCTGTTGAGCGGTTAATCTATACCATCCATTTTATAATATTACAGGTAAAATAAAAATTGAGTATTTTCCAAATTTCGTAAATTTTTAACAAAAAATTTTTGTTCATATAATTTACAATTAATATTATTTCACAAATAACTTTAATTTTGCTTTTGCAAAAAACATCATCTAGCTAAAATTTTATAAAATTCAATAAAAATTTCATAATAACTATTAGTTCTATTTGTAAAATAATCGAATATAAATTAATTTAATTTATAATAATTAATTTAATCAATTATACTATGTAATGTAATTCATTCAATGAAATAAACAAATTTTTCATTATATCAAAATGTGTAGTGGTACATTTATCACATGTCTTTGCTAATAGTTCATTATTATATCAAGTTCATTTAAAGGGTATTTGTTCTAACAGATTTCTAAACGCCTAAGAGCCAAAGTTTCTATATTAATTTTTGCAAGTAATCTAACTTTAAAAATAGTAATTAGAATTGACTATATTAGTATATGCTTTTTATCTATGGTTTTTTATTTAAAAACGTTTATATTCATTGATTTACAGTTTATTTTTTCGAATTTAAAATTTATACATTAATATTATGTAATAAACAAATCTAATAAAACTGTTAGATTTAACTTGCTTTTAAAATAATTATACTTGTTTATAACAAATTAACTATAATAAATATATCCATTGTAAAATAAAACCAAAAACTTTAAAATCATGTCATCTTTCTTAATTGTTAAGGTTTTTAATTACATACATATATTAATTATTAGAAAGTAGTTACAATTTTACAATAGTATGTAATACAGGGTGCGGCAAATTGGCGGCCGCTTTTCTTTTTGCTATAACTTTTTTAATTTTTAATGAAAATCGTTAATTCTTTTTTTACTGGATTCACAGTACTTTAGCAATTTTTTTGATATCAAAATTGTCTTCAAATTTCATAATTTAGTCTGTTTAATCTTCTCTCAAAGTTTAAGCAAAATTTTTTGGATAATTATCGGTCTGACTTCAAGGCTATTATTTTGATATGAGAAATTTATATATCATCCGAATCAGCTCTTCAATCTGATTCGAATGACGTTAAAATCAGACGTCTATCACGTAAATGGACCGAGATATGACTTACTGAATGATAAATTAAAATTATTTTGGCAAATATAAAATTTTTGAGTGAAATTTTCAAAAATGAGATTATAAGCTATTTCGATGCGCCTGAGCAAGACGAGTCGATTGGTACTAAAATCATCGGTATTGAATAATTTTTGACGAAGTTATGATCAATTAAAGTTTGACAAGAAAAAATGTTTTTTGATGCTTTTAAATGTTTGGATCGACTTAACTTTATCATCTGTGAACCAGATTTCTATTTTTTGGTATCAAAAAAATTGCTAAAGTACTGGAAATCCAGTAAAAAAAGAATTAACGATTTTTATTGAAAATTAAAAAAGTTATAGCAAAAAGAAAAGCGGCCGCCAATTTGCCGCACCCTGTATATCTTTAAATTGTCTATTGTGGGTAATTGACAAATTCAATATTGAGAACACTTTTTTAGTTTTTTGTATTCTATTAATATTAATATATATTTTGTTAGATCATATTTAATTTCGCTTTATACTAGAACAAAAATTAATTTGTGCCATTGTCTATATCTATAATATTCTCACTTTGTTTATTACAACGAACTAAATCTAAATTTGAAAGACCGTATTTCACAACGCCTCGATAAAAAATACTTAATAATAAAAAAATTATAAACATTAGTAATTATATAAAAATTTCTAATTATTCGGAATAAGAGCTTTAGCACAAGTTTCTAGTAGATACATATTCCAATCAATAACAGTGCTATTACTTATTTCGAGTTATTCTTCGTCCATTTTATTAATGCTAACTCCTTAGACCAGATTGTTTTGTGTAATATAAGTCAATGTGTTTTCATATTAAATTTATCTAATTTTTAAATTTTATTTCAAAAATTAGTTTTTTATCTTATTTATTTCTTAATTCCATGGACAGTATAATATATACAATAATATATTCATTCAAAGAACTTCCAAAAATTTAAACAAATTTTTTAGTATTGAATAATTAAATAAAACTTGTAGAGTATTTGATTTAATTATAGATTTATTGCTGTTTAATGATATCTTAATGTGGTTTTTTAAGTATAAACTTTTGGAAGAGTATAGAATTGCTGAATTCTCTAAATGGAACATTTTTTTATATCTAAAATAAATTTTTTTAATATTCAAAAGTTCCAACATTCTAGACTTGATTGAGTCTTTATTTTTTCAATTTAATCTTCAATTTCATTTTTGATTTTCAATTTTTTATTCCTTTTAACTAATTATTTTGTGTTATTTATTTATACATTCCTATACTATTAGGTTAGTTATTTCCTTTTTTACTTTTTTCATCGACGTCTTTATTTAATAGAAGAAATTCTGGGCATGATGAGTACCAATAAATACCATAAACATAAATACTATAATAATATTTTAGAATAATTATATTAATTTTTTACTTATATTATTTCTATATACACATAATTTTTGGAAAAATTCCGTCATATCACCCGGAAAACGATTCGAACAAATGATATGTCATTCGAAAGAGCTCAACGAGCTGAGTCGAACGACACCAAAATTAGCTTCGGGACTCACCCATGGGCTGAGATATAGGTCCCCGAAAATCGAAAAACCATAGGGGGGAGTAAGCACATTTTTGTGGTCACTCAACAAATCGAATTTTTCACCACAAAAATGTGCTTACTCCCCCCTATGGTTTTTCGATTTTCGGGGACCTATATCTCAGCCCATGGGTGAGTCCCGAAGCTAATTTTGGTGTCGTTCGACTCAGCTCGTTGAGCTCTTTCGAATGACATATCATTTGTTCGAATCGGTTTCCGGGTGATATGACGGAATTTTACCTAATTTTTTAACTTAACTTAAGATGTTTCTCTTTTGTATCGCTTTAGTTAATTAATATAATATGAAATATCTGAACATATATTTTCTTAGCCTTTAAAAGTATTTGTACAAAAATTTTCCCACTATTTTTCTTATTATTTAATTAAAATATGAATTAGAAATTCACATTACTTTGGAAAAATATTTACTTGCTTTTCTCAAAATGTTATTTATATTAAATAAATTCCCCACTTTTCTGTCATTCTAAGTTGATAATATTATAACCAGACGAAAAAATTACATTTTACAACAATGAAATTTATTTCAATTAAAATAAATTTCATCAAAATTATCAATTTACTTTAAATTTAAGCGTCATATAATTATCCCGTAGAAAATACCCTCTGGAAACTAGAATCACTTTTAACACATTTTTTAAGCTGGACGACTGCCAACAAAAATATATTCATTAGATTTTGGAAATTACAAAATGTCGAGTCAGTTTGCAAAAATCCTCGTTTTTATTCAAAATACAAGTAAAGAAAAAATTTATCCATGTTTACTGTAAAAACAAAATTATTTGATCTGGTTCTTATTCATCATATGTTGTGTTTCACAGAATAATTTATCAACATTGACTGTTTTCTTGATTAATGTGAATTCTTATTGTGTATATGTAAATTATATAAAGCATAATGCTCGCATCAATAAACATTTTCCTTATTGATTTGTCCATAAATTTATAGAAAACTGAATCTGGAATTTAATTTTACGTGTTAATAACTTTGTTGCTCCATATTTATAGCTTATAGTTCATAATTCACTTTTGTAGAGATAACAATAATTAAGTAAATTTTTTGCGTTATAATAATTATAAAAAGATTTTCATTTGAAAAAATCATAAATCAATTAATAAAGATAAAATTTATTTAATTAGAAATGAATGTAAGAGAATCGCAGATCATTCATTAGTTGTTGATAAGCATGGTAAATCTATAAATTACATATTTCACCTTGATTATTTTTGAATCTGAAGAGCTTCTTTACATCATATTTACAAAAATTAATGTTAAAAAAGTTATTTTTATTTGAACTCAAGCAATTATTTTTAAATAATTTCATGTAGTTTGTCATTATCAAGACAGTCAAAGATTTCACATTTCCTTACTTAATTTGATTCTTAGAAGTTTATTTCTATTCATACTTTTTAAAAATTATATTCTGACATTTTCTAAAATACAAAAATCCCTAATTATTATCAATTTATTATATAGTATTTTATTATTTGAGCACAATCTGTACTTACTAAAATTTTATTTGTAAGTATTCCTTTTTGCGACTTTTAAAATTTCATCTTCATATAGTGTTTTGCGACGTTGATACCACCTGTCGATTATAAAAAAAACTTAGATTTTTTAAATTTTTATATTAAAAAAAGTGGCAAAATTTTGTTCCATTTTAAATAAAAGTATTATATTTTTAGTTTAAAATCTAGAATATCTTTCTAAGCCTTAAATGTTTTGTAGGTAAAAATGAAATATTTATAGCCGATTATGAAAATTTGGATTTGAAATAATAATCACGGTGCTGATGTTTATAAATTCAAAATGAAAGCGTTTTTTGTATAAAAGATTTTTTATGCATAATTATTTTTCAAATATATTTTTATTATTTTTATATTCATATTCTTCTAATTTTTGGAATATTTCTTTTTGTTGTGCTGATAGAGATTAACTTCTAAATATGAATCAAAAATGCTTAACTTTAGCTCGTCAAAAGGACATCTTTTACAGATTTTGCAAATATAATTAAACAAATGTTTAATTCTACAGATTATTTTTTTATATCTTATATTTTCAATTTTTACGTATAAAGTACCTTGAACTCAATTATATTTTTTACTATCAGAAGAAAGATACTTAAATATTTTTATTTAAATCTAAAATGTCCAAAAAATCAATGAATTAGTTAATTTTAATTAATATTAGTTTAATTAATTATTGAGTCGAATTTGTTTAATATTTAATACTTTTCCTGAGCGTATTTTTTATATTTATATATTTGTCATTTCTTAAATATAATAGAAAAATTAAAAATAGCATAAATGTTATCTTAAAATTATTTATTATCAAAAATAATACAGCATCTTTTATAATATTTGTATTGGATACTTTACTTGACTTACAAAATTGGAATTGTGTAATTAATCAAAATATTTCTAACGATCATTTATTTATTTCCAGTTATTTATTTTTTTACCATATTTGTTCTATCTTTTTTATTTACGAACTATTAATAATCGATTCCTTTTTTACACATCTCCTTTATTAACTCCCCCATTTTGAATATTTTATTTAAATATGCACAACAACATTAAGAACAATGCTGCGCTTATTAGAGTTTTTACCCATATATTAAATTAGCTTTTATTCAGATTATTTTATATTTATTATTACTTTTAAATTTAACTAAATTGTAAAAAGAAAAGAAAAATTTATATAAACTCAAAAAAGTTTAAAAATTATCGCCTAACAAGTAATTAAAATTGTAATTGAAAATATTGCTTCATCATAGCAGAAATCGATAAAACAATAAAACGTAGCATTATAATCATAAATTATATATGTATAATCATATATTTAAAAATAAGTGAATAAAATCATTTGATTTAATAACTTTATTTGATAGAATATTAAAAAAGTCATATTTTTCATACCAGTTATAAGATTTTAATAGAATATTGTGCTATAAAAGTGTTGTGGAGGAATTTTTAAATAATGATGCTTGTTTGTCATTGTGAAGATTAAAACCTAAAAGTTTGGTTAGGTAATCATTGGTTTCGAATTTATTCTGGCAATTTGATTTTGTCTTTCATCTTAATGAATTTTTATAATTATATTTTTATATTGTAAACATTTAAAACAGACGCTTTCAGTCAAGTCTCACTTCCAATCGTTGAAAACCTTAATTTTATGTGATCAGGACAAGTGAGAACATTTATTATTTAGGTGAATGCCCTCAAATAATATAACATTGATGATAATCTAAATAGATCCTTTATTTCAAATGACGTTCATTAAGTAATGATTGTTTAAAAACTTTTCTAAATATAATTTAATTTAAATAAATTAAACTTTATTTTTATAAAAATAATAACCAATTGTTTTTGGGGGATTTAAGTAATCAATATTGAGAATGACAGGTATTTATTTACATTCTCTTCTTTTCTTTTTGAATATTGTTTCTACGAGCAAAATATAAATGTAAAAATATTTTTAAAAATTTTGCAATTGACTTTTTCAAATATTTTTAGAAATTAATTGGTCTCACGGTTTTTGGCTATCATAATTTATTGAAATATTATTTGTATAAATTTGCTAAATAGATGTAGGAATTTAGATTTTAGATAAAGATCTGGTTTAATTTCTTGAAGATTTTTGAAAATTTCTATAATTTTATCATTCTTTGTAACCTTTATTATTTTAAACATTGTCTCTCGAACACCCTTTCAAAACCTATTTTTTCACAAAATTCTTTAAAAAGTACATACGTCTTGCCATGAGGTTCTAATGGAAAAAATAACATAAATTTATCTATTAAAGTACTATTTTAAAATTATTCCGAATATTAAGTTGATTTTAAATAAATAAATATTATCAGTATCATTAAATAAAGAGATCTAAAGGACAAAGCTGCATAAAAAATATTTTTTACATATTTTATTCCAATTTATTCCAAAAAATGCTTTAATATCATGTCAATGTTTTTTTGATTTTTTCTTGTAATATTAATTATTTGAGGATAATTATAAAGCTAAAAATAAAATATGTAAAAAACACCTCATTAATAAAGCGTTTAAAATTTTAATAAAATAAATATAAATTAACAAAAAAAAACAAATTTGTGGTAAAATTTTTTAATAAAAAGGATTAATGTATAGATCTGTAAGAAATCATCATATCAAGGAACTTCCTTTTATAAATTTGGTATTAACACATTTTTTTAAAGTCTAGACTAAGACTAATTTCTTCTAAACATACGATAACAATGCATCTCTACCTTCATTTTTTTCAAAATTCTGTTTATGTAAAGATTTTTAAACTTTTATTCCGTAATTAATTTTAATATTTATTATTCTTCAGAACTTTTGTTTATTAATATTTACAATTAATTATTTTCAATTATTTTTTGAGTTTTGTATTGTTTAAAAGCACATGTAATTACATAAAAATTATTATCGCTTTTTATCTAATTATAATTTTGATAAAAATCTTATATTTTTTTCCTTTGTTTCATTGATGATTTTTGACCTTAATCATTTTTATTTGTATTCAGTTTTTAGAGATTTATTATTTGTTTACTACTTTAAATTTATTTTTACAAGTTTTTAATTTTATTTTCATCTATTTTATTTTCATCTAGTTTTTAATTTTATTTTCATCTATTTTTTAAATGTAGAAATAACTAGGTATTATTAACTGATTATAGATAATGGTAACTGACTATTGCATAAGTTTTAGATGACACAAAATTTGTCAACGGATTATATTTCTGAAATAGAAATTGATTTTTAGAATAGATACAAAAAATTACAACTCAATATAATAGATTTTTATTATTGCCGTTCTACATTTTCTCAATAATAAGCCGTGTTTGTACATAGTAAGCCGTTTTTGAAAATTATTTTTTGTTAATTATTTAGTTAAAAAATTTTTAATTAAAGTTCTTTAAGTTCGTTAATTCTTTAAATTTCTTAATTCTTTAATTTCTTTAAAGTTATTCACAGAAGATGGCTTTTTATTCTTTCGAATTCTTTAATTCATTAACACATAAATCACAAGCAATCAAAGAAAATCTCTCTTTATTGTTATAAAAAAATTTTAATATGTATTAGTTTTTAATATGTATTAGTATATTAATTATTAGAGCCCGGATTTTTAGGCAAATGCCTGTTATTTCCTAGATAGGCCTGATGCTGAACAGAGCTGCACGAAAATTTTCGTTTCGTTTCGTTTTTCGTTATTTTCGTGGATTTTTTTATGATTTTCGTTTCGTTTCGTTTTCGTTTGAATTTTTTTTACTTTTTTTTTCGTTTCGTCTTTCGTTGAAAAAATATTTTCTTTCGTTTTCGTTTCGTAAAATGCCATTTTTGGACGAAAATTGACGAAAATATTTTTGATATTTTAGACATTTTTTTGCTTTTCTATCGTATTTTTAAGCCAAAATTCTCAAAATTTTTGCCTGCGGCGCTGAAAACGGATGAAATTTGGCTGTTTGACCTTCCAAAATTTCAAAATTTTCGCCTGCGGCGCTGAAAAAAAAGAAACTTTTAAGTTGTATCCTCCTCTGATATCACTTAAATCCCCCTTGATTTTTTATATGGCGAATAAACATGTAGAATAAATGAATATAGTGATTAAGTCTAATTGTAAGATGTATGTGTCCCTAGAATTATTTATCATATACCAGGATTCAAATGAGATTGGAGGATTTGTGTGGATTGAGGCGTACAATTAGAATTTTTTGGGTTCTATGTCACATTTTTAAGTCAAAAATTGATAATTTTTCCCCAGGGACTGGAAATTCATAAAAAATTTGCATGCGCGCTGCAATCAGAAAATTTATTAGACTATAGGGATAGAGACTGAGAGGGATACACGGATTCAAAAAACATTAGATGATTTTTGCGGATTAATGCAGATATCGGAGATCAATATCGCCTCTAAATCCCTTAGCCCGTAAATATCTCTACCTAATCACTTAATAATATCCACACACCTCCTTTTAATTACTCCAAATCACCCGATATATTTCTTACCTCCTAAAGAATATCAGAAAATATAATGGATCAAGTGGATATCAAAGTATTTGAAGTGATATCAGAGGATTTGGAGGCAAATATTTGAATTCAACCAAATATTTGATGCATTTAGACATGTACAACCTCGAAAAACTTATTATCTAGCTTTAAAATTGAAAGATTCCTAATTTAGACATTTTCGTTTCGTTTTCGTTTCGTTTCGTGGAAAATTTAGAGTTTTCGTTTCGTTTTCGTTTCGTAAAAATGAAATTTATTTTTTCGTTTCGTTTTCGTTTCGTACATTGATGATTTTATTTTTTTCGTTTTCGTTTCGTTGGGGGCAAAATTTCATTTTCGTGCAGCTCTGATGCTGAAACGTTCAAATCAGGTGTTATTTTAGTGAAATCTGCTTTCTAACTAATTTTATCATTGCCTAAAATTGCCTATTTTAGCTTTTTCTGACAAAATGCCCTATTTTGCCTTTTTTCAGCCTATTTTGCATATTTTTAATAAAATTTGCAAATTTTTGGGCATTTTTTGAGAAAATTGTTGTCTAAAAAATTTTTTTCTTGTAAAACATAAAATTTTTCCAAAAAATTTTTGTCAAAAAATTTTTTTGGGAATAATTTTCTTCTGAAAAATTTATCAATATACCCAAAAAAAATTAATATAAATTAATTAATATGTAATTCTGATCGTCAAAATTAATTTATTTAACATTTTATTGCTTAGATTTATCTTTTTGATAAAATTTAATCAATTTAAATCAGAAAATCTCGAAAAAATACTGCCTATTTTGCCTTTTTTCGGATTTTGGTGCCTATTTTGGCAGTTTTTTAGTGCCTATATAGGCGCCTATTTTTAACATTATCGTGCCTAAAAATCCTGGCTCTAATTATTATATATCAATTAATTTAGTTATATGATTAAAATTTTTTGAAACATCTGATAAGACAAAATGTTATGATGTAGGAATCACCGAAGCATTGTAAATTAGAAAAATCTTTCAACAAAACTTCAATTACGCAAAACGATTGGGCACGAATAATAGTTTTATTGAAAATAAGCTAGTCACCATCTATCCATAGTACAAAAATACGCGAATTAAAATATAAACGGAACTTTCAAAGGAGTTTTTCTTTCAAAATACTTTAATTATCTATGAACTTAAATACAAGTTTTTTAATCGCCAAAATAATTTATAATTTACAAATCTAATTCTAGTTATGCTTTTGATACTAATGATGACAAATGATAAAAAATAGTATATCATCACTTCTCCCATCAATTCACACAACTAAAGTTTGTAATGCACATCTTGCATGTGTAAAAATAACAGAAACTAATTCTCTAATTTCTCCATTACACATGAATGAGTTTACTTTTTTTACTCTTTATATTTAACTTTTAAAACTGGAATGTTAAAATTACATATCTATAACGGGGAAAATCAAAGTCTGAATCCTGTTCTGAACCCACGACCATTAACAATAATTTATTTCGTAAATATCCAAAACAAACAATATTATCAGGACTAAGACTTTTTTAATATATAGATATAATGAAGCTAATTATAAAATGTAACTTATAATTCATACATCAATAATTAAAGTATAAATATGTGTATTTGAATAAAACATCAGAAGATATCAGAATAAAATAAAAAATGAAAAATAAAATAAAACATAAAATTATAAAGATAAAATAGAATTTTCTGAATATATTACTAAAACTTGTTCAATTAATATAAAAAAGCTATAAATTGAAATATTTTCAGTGTATCCAAGCAATTTCAAGTATAAAATTCGAATGATGAGTTTTCAACATTCTCTTTCCATCTTTTGAGCAGCTCAACGATCCAGATTATGTATAGATTAATTTTCAATAATTAATTGTGAATAATGTGAATGGTTTGTTTGTAGAACTTAGTACACAACTTTTACAATCTTAAAATATTTACAATAAAAAAATAAAATTAAAAAATTATAGCCAGATTTCTTCTATTTCATAGAACGTAAGTTATTTAAAAAATATTTATCAAGTGATTACTTTTATATTTATAAAATAAATTATCCGCAACCACCAATAAAAATGGATTTAATTAAAAGTAATAAGATGATATCGAATTTGTAACGCAATTTCGATATCATCTTTAGAATTTAGGCAATTTAAATCAAATTATAGAAATCAATACATTAAATTCATAAAAAATTATAAATCATGTTTTTTCTCTTATTCGCTCATTCACTTATTCATTCAAATTTATCTCTTTACTTTATTAATATATTAAATTTTTAAATTAAAATTATCTTTAATAACGTGACAGTCATTATTAAAACCAATTTCTAAACCCATTTATTTTATCTAGTTTAAATTATTTTTTAATTAAAAATCTTTTTATTTTTAAATATTGTTAGTCTTCGAAATAAATTATTGTTCAACAAAGCAATAAGCACCAAAAACAACAATGTCAACCGACGCCGTCCATTCGGTTAGGCTGATGGGCCACCAGCGGCAAGTTAAAAATTCATTAATATTTTTAAAAATCTAATAAAATTAAATTTTTAAAAAAAAGTTAAAAATTGATTTTAAAGTTTTAAGAATCTTCTAAATGAAATTTATAGATTTTTTAAAAAATTAATTTAAATACACAATAATTAGTTTTTTAAATTTATAGTGAATAAATAATCATAATTAAACACATTAAAAACAGATTGCATAACTTTATTACATTCTTAAATTTGTAAAATTATAACATTGAGAAGACTCGATATTTTAGAAGCTGAACACTAGTAAATTTTGGAAGAAATAAAATACAGTGGAAAAAGGTAAAATTAGGTGAAGTAATTGGATATGAAGTTCTGAGAAACAATTTATTTTTTTTTGTTTTAACGAGTATGTTATTGAAGTGGCTGGCACGATCACAATTAAGTGGCTGGCACGATCACAATTATTGAACAAAATAAATTAATGGTATAGACAAATAAACCAAATAAAGCTTAATTTTGCTAATAATAATAATAGAAATAATGTACTGCTAAATGGTCACAAGAAAATAATATAACGAACTTAAGTGGCTGGCACGATCACCTGATATCTATCCGATAGAGAACATTTGGGGAATAATAGTAGGAGATATCTATGCCGATTGTCGTCAATATAATACATTTTATGAGTTAAAAACTGCTATTTAAAATGCTTGTTAGAAAATATATACTTTGTTAGAAAATATAATTTTTTGAAATATTTTTCTATAAAACTTTTAATGTTATTGCGATCTAAAAATATATTTAAGAAAATTCTCAAAAAATATTAAAAATTTATTAAAAAGTTAAAAAGATATAAATTGTTCGATTTGATGAAATCAATTGTAATGACAACGTTTATTTTAATTTTAGATTAAATAAAATATATAAAAAATAAAAAAAGAACACGAAACCATTGTTTATTTTCAAGAATAAATAAAATTATATACAAAAGTTAATGAATCATTGAAAAAAGTTAATAAAAATTTTTGATCACATATATCCTAAAATTTTAGAGGCAATTGAAGATTTTATAGAATTTGAATTCATAAATTACACTCATTATTTGAAAGGATACAAAACATGATTTTTACAAATAAATAAATATTTGAAAAAATTTTGCTGATACATTACATAACCTCCACGGCATAACATTGATAATATTAGCATGCAATATAAAGATGTTACGATTTCGTTGAACGCCAAAGTTTCACTTCAATTGTGTTAAATAATTTATACTTCATTTTTTTTAATTAAAATTTTATTTTGATGAAAGATTTTTGCATTCTGTAAAAATAAAATTATTAAAATTAAATAGCTCCGACTTAAATTTGAGATTGAAATATCTCGAGAAAAGGAGGATGATTCAATTTATTCCGAATGTTTACACTTTAAAGATGATAGCAGAGAATTTAATATTTTTATTATCAATATGCTTTTAGAACTCTAAATGAACTGTGTAAAGAGATGGATTATTTATAAAAACTTTAATCATGAAAAAATTCCATCATTATCACATGAATGCTGAAGAATTAATTTGTATATTTCTTTATTTTATTTTAATTAGAGAGGCATCAAGTACTAAGACAATGTTGAGGAACGAATTCCGAACAAATGATACTCATATTTATGATGTATACCAGGGATGTCTCGGGTTACCCGAAACCCGATACCCGAAACCCGGACTTTTTTTCGACCCGAAACCCGAAACCCGACCCGAGGAAAATTTGGAAAACCCGACCCGAAACCCGACTTTTTCCATAGAACTTTTCACCATTAAAAGAGAAAATCTGGCTTCTTGGCCTTCCAAATTTCTGAAAATTTTCGCCTGCGGCGCAGAAAAAGGCAGAAATCTGGCTTCTAGCTTTCCATAATTCTCAAAATTTTCGCCTGCGGCGCTGAAAAAGGAAGAAAACTGGCTTCTATCCTCCATAATTCTCAAAATTTTAGCCTGCGGCGCTAAAAGTAGAGTATTTAAATAACAATTTTACATCATGGGACGGCTCAGAAAAGTTAACTATCAAACAATTTGGAGAGGGCATCATGGGTTTTAGGTAGATTATTAGATTCGATATCTTCTCCTAATTCTTTTAATTGGTGAAGTATCTTCCCCAAATAATCTTTATATCCCTCTTAATCCCCAATCCCCTGATATTGCTTTAATCCATCCAGCTCAACATTTATCCCTGTAATTCCGCAGGTATCGCTCTAATTATTCCCCAAATCACTGATATCCCCCAGCACTTCGAAAAATCTGGATACAGTTCAAATTTTTAATTGACCCGACCCGAAACCCGACCCGAGACCCGAAACCCGGACTTTTTTTCGACCCGAAACCCGAAACCCGACCCGAGGAAAATTTTGAAAACCCGACCCGAAATCCGACCCGACTTTTTTCTCGACCCGAGACATCCCTGATGTATACTTCTGTTGTCTTTTGTTATTTCATGATTTTGTTCTAATATGAATTTTGAAAATTCTATGCTTTAAGAATTTCAAGGCTTTTTTCTCATTTTTCTCAGGTATTTTCATATGTAACCATAAATAAGAAATTAAAAATTTATATAGTGTAAGGCACTTTAATGCCATCCACCTCCGAAATCCTAACCCCCCAATTACCAATACCAATCACTTTATTATTTCCACATACTTCCTCCACATACATATTGTTCCTTCACCTTTAATCTTCCCCATCCCTTCCTTTTAGTTATTCATACACCTCTTCACGTGTTTTCCCATATTGTTCACCTTTTTATTTGTTTGTATTTATCCTCCCTCCTTCCCATCATCCATTGTAACGCCCCACTTATCTACAACTACATAAACAACATTGGAAGAGAAGAAAGTGATTCATTCGGGATTCATTCCGTGTTCTTTCTTGGTTCAGTTGGGATGTTCGTTAAAGAATTCTTTTGATTGGGAAATTGTTCGAGAGATGGATGTTTTAGAGAATTAATTTAACCCTTATTCAATACACACATTTATTTTTACTCATTTATTTTCGTGCTTTATATTTAAATGCATTTATTCACCTATATTATATTTGGCGATCACTTAAATAAACATAATCAATTAGACTTAATTGTGTAAGTGAATTGTCCCTTTAGCCGATAATTAGAATCCTTATGATTTCCCAATAGACTCAGTGGAATGCCGCCTTCATCTCGTCCTCCTTTTTCCCTTTCTAAAAACCTGACCAGTGAACTCTGATGGACGGTGCCATCAAACATGATGCCATCGGATGATTCACTGGGGCAGAGTTACTGGTAGCACCGGATCTCCACCCGCTCACCTTCCCCTGCGCAACCCCCCCCCCCCCTCCATCATTGCCCTCCAAATAGAAGAACCACTAAAATAACAGTAATTCGAAAAATTACAGTTAAATTTTCAAACCTTAATCCTATTCAACAACCCCAAACATCCTTCAAAAATACTATTATTTCATATTTTAAAAATACATATAAATTCTTCCTTTCAGAAAAAAGGAAGGAAAAATACATACAGAAATATTATATATGTCTACGACATTTCCATCATTTTCATTGCTTATGCCATTTAAAAATGGCTGCATTTGGCCTTTCTTTTTATTCTACCATCGCATCCACTAACACTCCGATCGAAAAATTAGCATTAAAAAATAAGAAAATGCTAGAGAGCACATCACAATTTTACTTCTTTCCATCAAACCACGCCACTCTTCTTTATCCCCATTCCCATTATATTTTAAATACATATATTTTTTTAAAACTGCTTTTATTAAAAATAAATTTTTACTTCTTCCCATTGAAATATGGAAAAAGTATTTTTCTCCCTGACTCTATTTAATTTTTCAAAATTTTTTTTATTATTTTAAAAAGCATTTTCATTAAAATAGATTTTTCTTAGATTGTTATTTTCTCTCGATATAATCTTGTAATTTTAAGTTAATTATATTGAAAATTTCTCACCAGATCTTCTTTTACGCTGTTTTGCCAAAATTCCATAAATTACCTTAAATAAGTTATAAGACACTCTTTCACCCAGAAAATCCCAAATAAGATTTTAATGTAATTAATTAAAATTCTAATGAATAATAAATTTAAAATAAAATTATTATTATCACCCTCTTTTAAGAGGTCATTTTCAGAATAACTCCGGAATATACTTAAAAGAATTTTTTTTTCCTCAAAGAATATTCCAAAATTCAAAATTCACTTTTAACCTATTTCCGACACTCCAATAGAAAATATTTTTAATATTTTATTTTTGACAGTGTATCAAAAATAAATTCAGTAGAAAATGTCTTATTGTCAATTTATCAAACAAATCCCAAAAATCTTTGGAAAGGAAAATAGAAACCAAACGGATTTTTTTTACAATTTGTAATTAAATATTTAATAATTTCAATGTAATTAATTTTTAATTTAATAATTAATGTAATTAATAATTAAAAATTCCACTCTTCAATCTCTATTTCTCCAAAAAAATTTTTTTTTCTTTGTTTACAAAAATTATGTCTCCCTATCCCAGGAAATAACCAATAGGAAGATAAAACTAAAGACAAAGAGGAGCTGACAGTACCTCTTTTAACGTTAGTCAAAAATAAACTTTCCTTTATGTTCTCACATCTAAGTGTCAGCAGATTTGAGAATGAATATACTAATTTTGCCTTTCATTGAGAAAATAGCCCAATCTAATATTTTTAACCCAAGCTAATATTTTTGCAAAATAAATAATTGTAATGAAATTTTATTAGGCCTCTGTAGAAGAAATCCAAAAAATAATAGGCCTCCATTAAAAAAAAACCAGTAAACAATAAACAAAAATTAATAGGCCTTTGTTGAAGATATCCAGATTTAAAAAAAAAAAATTAATAGGCCCCCGTATAATAAATCCAGTTAAAATATAAATTTATAGGCCTCAGTATAAGAAATCCAGACTTAAAAAAAGAGGAGTAATAGTCCCATTTTATAAATTTAATAGGCCTCCGTTTCAGAAATCCAGTTTAAAATTTTAAAAGGCCTCCGTTCAAGAAATCCTGTTTAAAAAATAATTTTAATAGGCCTCCGTTTAAGAAATCCATTTAAAAAAAATTTAATAGGCCTTCGTTTAAGAAATCCTGTTTAAAAAATAATTTTAATAGGCCTCCGTTTAAGAAATCCATTTAAAAAAAATTTAATAGGCCTCCGTTCAAGAAATCCTGTTTAAAAAATAATTTTGATAGGCCTCCGCCTAAGAAATCCATTTTAAAAAATTTAATAGGCCTCCGTCAAGAAATCCAGATTAAAATATAGCTAGATTAATAGGCCTCCGTTTAAGAAATCCAGTTTAAAATCTTTTTATAGGCCTCCGTTTCAGAAATCCAGGTTAAAAATTTAAGAGGCCTGCGTTAAAAAAAAAATCCAGTTAAAATAATAAAATTATAGGCCAATACAGTAACCCCATAGGAAATTTCATTACAATTATTTATCAAAGTTCAAAATCAGATATATATATTTTCTTCCGTTAAAAAGAATGTATAAGCAATTCTCATGTATTACAATCCCTATTAAAAAAATTTTTTATTTCAATTAAACTGTCTTGAGAAAAGCTTTCTCAAAACATTCTCCTTGTTAAAAAAATGTTTTTGTTCCTTTCTCAAGATATTACACCTTTTCATTTCACTGTGAATCCAGAGAAAAGAAAACCAGCCCCCATCTAATCCTAATCAAACTCTTTCATCTTTATATATCCAATATATATAAGGACTACTTTCAACCATCTCCTCACCATAAATCTTCATAAACAGCTATAAAAAAAACTTATACAAACAATTACAAAACAAAATTCTTTTAAATAGTACTACTAAACAATTATTATTCTAATTCAACAACTGGAATAGAATAGGCTTTTTGCTTTAACCATTACGCATATATTCCAAATATTTCCCGTACCTTTTTTCGTTTTATTTTTTTAATCCCTTTTAAATTTTTATACGCTTTATTTTCAATAACTCATTTTAATTTTTTTTATTATTCAAATTCATTTTTCACTTATTTAAATCGCATTTAATTAATTTATTAATACATTCATCCAACCTACCCTTTAAATAAATAATTTTCCGGCATGGACGAAGGTGACATTGCCGTGATTGATCAAAAGCTTTTTATGGAAAAACCGGAACCCCGAAATTCACTGACCTAGAGGCCATAATTTCTAATACATTAATGCTTGAAAATTCGATTAACCTCAAATTTCAAGCAGTAAATCGAAGACTCAATAGCGCAACCGAAGCCATTACCACCATTTCCGACGATCTTTGTTAGGTATGTGTGGGTCTAGTATAAAAGGAGTCGTTAGAGATCAGTCTGGGTCGACACCTGGGTCGACCGGCACCGTCTGTCCTTCATCATTCTTGCCTTTTGCCACCTTCACTATTGTTGTATTTTACATTCGGATAAACGTTATATTCTATTCCTGTGTTATTCTGTTAGTATCGGACACAACCGCAAGTCGATACATAACAGTGGCGCGGTCGCAGTAGTGAATCATTCGATTCACAATTCGGACATTATTCGGATTATTCAAATTCGGGGGAAGTATTCGGAGTATTCGGAGATTCGCAGAGCACATCAGATTCAGAGGAGACGGCGTCAGTTGAAGTGTGGCAGGCATTCAAGCCGATCGAATTCATCTATTCGACAAGGTCTAGCAAACCTTAGTCAATTTTAGTCGGACCAATTCGAGTTTTGAAAAGATAGTTGTGATTATTCGGTCCAGAAGTTAGTATTTTGTTGAGAAGATTATTCGATGAATTCGAGCTTGATCATCAGGAGCAGAGTGAAGGAGCAAGTTGTATTCAGTATTTTGATTATATGAGGAACCGCAGTCATGGGCAAGATGTAAGTCCCGATTATTTGTTTATTCAAGGCCGCAATGAGTAAGACGGTCAAGTGGACGTAAGACGGTCAAGTATTATTCAAGTCTGAGTCAATTATTTAGTCGCTCAGAGAAGTGTTAGATAAAATTTTATTATTCGCTCCATTGATGAATTCATATGGCATTATTCAGTTTGATAGAGAGATTATTCAGTTATTCAAAAGATAATGAGATTATTCAAATGCCATGTTTAGTTTTCGCCCAAGTATTAGAAAATAGGGCAGTATTATTCAGGGTTAGTAAAAATCCCTTACCCAGCCGGGTTTATTCAGATTATTCGATGTGCTTCTGCTTTGTTTGGATGTTTAGAAGATAGATGTTGATGTGAGGTTTTTATGGGTCATTTTGTGATAATTGTGATTTTTTGTTTGTTGTAAATTTTTTGTTTTGTTTTCCCCCAATGTTTGTAATTTTTGTCCCATTGTATTCAAGGCGGTGTTATTCAGTCATTCAATTCGAGAAGTTATTCAATTCGGACCCAACCTAACAATTCTATTCAGTAGCAATTATTCAAGTTAGTCCCTAACTTTTTTAAAGGAGGGAGATGTTAGGTATGTGTGGGTCTAGTATAAAAGGAGTCGTTAGAGATCAGTCTGGGTCGACACCTGGGTCGACCGGCACCGTCTGTCCTTCATCATTCTTGCCTTTTGCCACCTTCACTATTGTTGTATTTTACATTCGGATAAACGTTATATTCTATTCCTGTGTTATTCTGTTAGTATCGGACACAACCGCAAGTCGATACATAACAATCTTAATACCGGACTCCATACCTTGGCTAAAAGAATCGACGATATGCCCCAATTTACCTATTCAACCCCTAAGCCGAACATTCAACCCAGAATAACCCTGAACCGTGAAGACCAAAATTCAAATGTTGTAGGATCCTTGATCCAACAACAAAGCTCCACCTTGAAATCAATCCATACTGATGACAATAACATACAAGACTCTGACCCCGAAGATGACAATAATATTGGCACCATAGCAGGACTGACATTTGATTACAATATTCCCAACTCTCATGGCCCAATACCTATTTATTCAGGGGAATCAAGTGGCACGTTTTCCTCCTGGGCACAAAAATTCTTGGATTATATTGAAGGTACTGCCCAAAAACTCGATGAACCTTCAAAAATAGGGCGTCTCAAAATGTTTTTAGATGGAATTCCCAGACAAGTACTCGAAGAATTACCCCCTGAAGATAAGAACACCCTGACCAAAGCCATTGAATCCCTGAAACGATCCTTAGATACTCCAATCCGCGCCCAACTCGCAAAGCAATCCCTGTCCCTTTGCCGCCAGAAAGAAGACGAGTCAATAGACCGATTTGTTGACCGTCTTGTACCATTAATATTCGCCGCGTATCCCGAACAAAACCCCCAATCTAGGAAAGATATACTAAAGGCTGCCTTCCTAGATAAAATCAAGGAAGAGATAGCATTTTACGTTAGAGTCGGAATTACACCCCAACAATCCTTCGAGGAAGTACGAATAAAAGCTTTATAAGTTGAAAACCTTATACAGACCAGAAAACGTAAACATGAAAATGAGGAATGGCTCAGCGCCATATCTCAAATCAACCAAAAAGCCCCACCCAGATTTCCAAGTGGAAATTTCTCCACATGGCAAAATGACACTGACAAAAACAGAAAGACAGTAGGATTCTCGGATTCATTAAACAGAAATTATAGCCCACCACCTAGAAGCCCAAGTTACTCTCGATACCAAGAACAACCCAGAAACAATAATTTTTCGAATAAAAATTATTTTAATCAGAATGCCCCTAGAGGAAATTCCCAACCCAACTCCTTTGCACGAAACTTTAATCAACCAAGAAACTTTAACCAATCCTTTGGACGTCAACCGAACATGAATAACTTTAAGATTTGTAACTATTGTCATAAAGCAGGACACTTAATTTCTGAATGTTATACAAGATTAAGAAATTATGGCCCTTACCAGAACACAATTCGTGCACGTAACCCAAATTTCCAACAACCATTCCGTAACGCTTCATATCCCAGAAACCAAAATAATTATACATCTCAATATAACTCTGGACGTATAAACACTTTAGACGTTCATAACATACCTAATCATTTTAACAACCTTGACATTAATCACGGCCCACATAATATAAAGACCCTGTCAATAAATGAACAACCTGAAACAAAACCAAATGCTTCGAACCCAACGAATTACCCAACCGAATTAAACAAACCTGAGGATACGATCAACCAAGCAAGCGAAATTGAAAGGTGGGAACCTCCACTAAGTAAATCTAATTATTCTATTCCACCTTTAATAACGCGCTTATCCACAATATTTCTTCTTATTCTAATTATTCCCGGATACTTTGCTTATCCTCAAGTACCAGCCAATTTCAATTATAAACCCAATAGTCCTATGGTATGTCAAACAGAACAGCGTGGTGAATACTGGTCTCTTCCCGAATTCGCTCCTTGCCCACGAATAAAGCCCAACTTGACTGGATCTCCCGTACCTCAGAATATTCGATTATATCGCCTTAATGCCTTCAAACAAAATAACCAAGCTTGGGCATGTAGAATCATTAGGAAACAAGAAAATGAATACACAAACCCCATGAATGATCTTATAACAAAAAACATTCTGCCAACTAACCTTTACGTCCCTCCACTAACTTGCCAAAAAATGATTTCAGATAAACGTTGTGAATTTGGAACCCTCAAAGAAGAATCGGGCCTTTGGCATACTGATAACCGAATATACTATGAGAAAAGATACCCCATAGTTGGATGGTCTTGGAGATCTCATTCCTCCCTTAACTGTTACGTATTTAAAACAGAAATTTCAGTTCCACATACCTCTGAAACAATCCAATCCTCCCTCGGTAACATGAACCATTGCCGTTATACAGAAGGAAATTGTACCCTCTCTGATAACACAACGTTAATCTGGACCCCTGACCCCGAAAAACAATGTCTTTATATCCCAGTTGGAGAATATAAAGGTCATGTAATGGCAAATGTATGGATGGGAAACCAAATAGAACTTGGCCTCTCCCTTGACCCTAAATCCCAAAATATCAGTGACTGTAACAAAACCCTCAAATTAACTGAACAAGGATTTGCCTTTGAAGTAATCAAAGACAATAAACCAAAAAGACACAAAAGGTCCCCATCATCATTCGAATGGAATTGGGACCACGAAACTCTAGTAACTGACAGCCAATTAGAAGGGCAATTAACCTATTTGGACCAAGAAGTAAAAGACTCCTTAACTTTCCAATTTTCCCACTCACTTCACCAACTTTGCGAGTTTGCAGAAGAAACACGCAAATGGACCACAACTGCGATGCTCTCAGACCCAACCACATTAGCCCGGACAATTTTTCGCAACCCTAATTTAATAGCTCGATATATTTCCGGAAATACTCTAAAAATATGGCCTTGTATTCCCCTCTCTCCAACACAATATAAATTTGCACCCACTAATCTAGACACATGTTTTGACTTAATACCCGTTATTCTTAACACCCAAGGAAAAAAAGAACTATCTTTCATAGATCCCACGACTCTAATTATTTCATCAAAAGCCCGAAAAGCTCCGTGCGAACAATTCAAGAAAATCCCAATCCAGATTAACAATACACTAATAGAAATTGACCAAGTAACTGGTGAAGAAATTACTCTTCATAGTCGAATACTCACCAGTAACTCCCTTCATAAAATAGATTCACCCAAAATCGAACCTCATGCCTTCCACCATATGGTACTCGTAAACCTTACTGACATAATTGCCCACTCATATCTAACAAATTTAGCAGAAATTAGCCAGATTACTTACAGGATTGAGCAACAAAGTTCAGGTATAACTTCCTCATTTTCAAGTGACTGGGAACAAGTTAGACAAGAAATAATCCGCGAAACTTTAGGGGATTGGTCAAACTTACAAAACAATTTTTGTCTTGTTATATGTATAATTGCCTCAATTGACATACTTATTAGACTCTCAGTCCTATTACTTGAAAATTATCTGAAGAAATTCTCTCTAATTCGAGCAATTTCAGCACGAATTTTCTCGTCTCAACCCCCATCTAAACCAAATCCAGAACCCGAGAATAAGCCAAAAGCTGAAGCTACTATTAAGCATCAGGCTAAATTTAGAAATCACCCTTCTCAGATATTTTTAGAGCTAGGTCGTCCTAGTGAGGGACAACCCTCTAAATGGCCACCTTCGGCTACAAAATTCCCTCTTGTTTATCCTCCAGCACCTGCCCCAAGATCCAATACGAACAATTCAAAAAATCGATTAGACCGAAGGCGATCCCACTCATTAAATGTACTAATTAATTGGTCCAATTATGATTTTTCTACCAATCATCCTACTTGGGTTCACCACCCCCTTCCAATAGTAAATGCAACAAACGACTCGATGAGTTTCGACTGCCTCATAGACACCGGTTCGACAATCTCACTAGCTCCAATAGGACTTGCTATTGGTTTGCTCTGTCCCATAATAGAAGGGGAACTTATAGTAACAACTCCTTCTGGTCATAACGTCCCTATAATAGGTAAGACAATCGTAGAAATAATTATTTGCTCACACTCAAGAGAAATTGACTTGTACTTAGTTCCCAACGACAAATTTATTGGAGAAGGTTCATTCCAAATTATATTAGGATGTAATCTCTTCACTAAGCTCCCAGCTATGATCATAAACTTTGAGGATTCTCTTCTCTCAATTGACAAAGAAACCACCCCACTAATCCATACGAACAATCCCCAGCCGCAAATATTAGCCCTGACTAATAACTTTTATAACTCCACTATCACAGCCTACATAAATAATTATAAGTTTAGCTGCCTTGCGGACACAGGTGCAACTTTTACAGCAGCCCCTATAAGTATAGCAGAGAAACTAGTAGCTCCTATTAAATATGAGAAACTAGGTGCAATCAGCGCTTCCGGTCACCACATGCCTATAATAGCATCCTGCAACGCTCAAATATGCATTGCCGGACACATAATCCCAATCGAAATAAAATTTGTAGACGATAAATATTTCCATAATACCAAAGATTACGAAGTAATCTTAGGGTGCGATACTTTTGCCAAACTTCCCCCTCTTACTTTCAACCATAAAGAAAACATATTAACCATTGGAATTAACTCAACTCCAATGGGAATCAAACCGAAATTTCGAGTAATAGGAATTCGAGCATTTAAATCCCTAAGTATCCCACCAGAGAGTCAGTGCTTAGTACCAATAAGAACTGAAACAACCGATGATACCCAAATATTTTCTGTAAGCATTCTTGACAAAAGACTTGTAGATCAAGACTTTAGTCTAATCCCGACAGTAATCCAACCGAAAAACAATCTCTCAATAATTCCTCTTATTAATCCGACTCAAGAACCCAAAACTATCTATCAGAACATGAAGATAGCATTTGCTACGGAATTAACCCTCGATCAGGAGAATCTCCTATTTAATGAATGCCCCATTGAATCAATAAACAGTACAAAACTCACCGAACATGACACTTTAATTGAAATTGATCCGTCCTTTAAAATAGATTTTAGTAAATCATCGTTAAAAGAACCCGATTTAGGACTACTTAAATCTCTATGTGAAGAATTCTCAGATATTTTTAGTAAATCCCAATATGACCTTGGATCATGCAAAGCAGGATCCCACAACATAGTAACAACAACCCAAGAACCAATTACTAGCAAACCACACAGAACCCCATTTAAATACCGAGATTAGCTAAAAAAGCACATCCAACAGCTACTAAACTCAGGAGTAATGGTTCAGTCCGACACTCCCTGGGTATCAAACTTCGTTTTAGTCCAAAAGAAAGACGGAGGTCTCAGACCCTGCATTGACTTTCGTAAATTAAACGAAATCACTGTACCAGACTATTTCCCCTTACCTCGATTAGAAACCATAATGGAGAAAATAGGGAATTGTCATTTATATAGCTCCCTCGACCTCTCCTCGGGATATCTCCAAATTCCATTGACTGAAGAAGCCTCAAGAAAATGCGGACTAATTACAGAAGAAGGGATATTTCAAATGACTCACCTTCCGTTTGGACTAAGAAATGCCACAGCAGCGTTTAGTCGCACAATGACCCATGTCCTTTCCGGAGTTGAAAATGTACTCGCATATGTCGATGACATTTTGGTATACACTAAGTCCCCTGATGTTTCAAATCATCTAAAAACACTTCGCAGTGTTTTTGAGCGGTTTAGACTCTTCGACCTCAAACTTTCTCCCAAAAAATGTAAATTCGCAATAGATTCTATGGACTTCCTAGGATATACAGTATCTCCAAAGGGATATACTCCGTCACTATCTCGAATTGAAATAATTAAAAATTTATCAGTCCCAACGACCCTAAAACAAGTCAGAAGAATTGTAGGGATGGCAAGTTTTTACCGCAAACATATTCTTGGATTCGCCACAATTGTCGAGCCACTAACCCGACTTAATAAAAAGAATAAAGCATTCGAATGGGGAAAAGACCAGATGAATGCCTTTCAGAAAATTAAGGACCTCCTTTCCGAAGAGCCCATTTTAACTTTCCCTGATTATACATCCCCCTTTCATATCTTTACCGATGCTTCCGGTGTTGGTCACGGAGCAGCCTTAATGCAAAAACGTGAAGAAAAATTCTCTGCGATAGCCTATGCCTCGCGCAGTTTATCACCCAATGAAAGAAAATGGCCCCCGGTACAAATTGAGCTTGGAGCTATAATTTACGCTTTAAGAACATTTCGTCCTTATATTTATCTCTCGGAGGTCGAATTACATTCAGACCACCGACCACTAGCCTATCTCCAATCTAAATCTCACCAACACCCTCAATTAGCTCGTTGGTTAATTGAGATTCAAAATTATAATATAAAAATTGTTCATATAGAAGGAAAGAAAAATACACTTGCAGATGCTCTCTCCCGTGCCCATGACTCTGAAAACGATAATACCTCAGAATTGGAAGATATTATCGAATTTCCTGTCTGTTTATCACTAAGCATATATGACCGAACAATCCATGATCCTGTTCTAAATACACTAAATATTAGAACTCGCGATGGAGAAACACAACAAGTTGACCTAATCAAAGAGCAAACAAATGACCCAGAAATTTTCAAAATTTTAAAATTTCTGTACGATGGATCTCTCCCAGATATTTCTGAAGAAAAACAAAAAGATTTTGTAGTCAATGCCCAAAATCTAATTATAATTTCTGACATTCTCTATTTCCAACCTCCCGAATCCGTCCCTAGAATTTATGTTCCAATCTCACTTCGCTCTCTTATATTCGATTCTTTCCATAACAATATAGTTGGAGGTGGACACATGAATCTGCGTAAAACACTTAATAAATGTTCCCGTCGATACTATTGGCCGAAAATGTACTCCGATATCCTCATGTGGACAAAACAATGTTTAGTCTGCCAACTCCGCCACAATCCTATTCCTCTTTACCGAACCGAAATGAGATCTGTTCCAGCAAACACTTTATTTGCTCGGATAGGACTTGATCTTGCAGGCCCTCTCCCCTTAACAGAATCCGGAAACAAACATATTCTTAATATTATTTGCTGGTTTAGCAAATATGTTATTGCAGTTCCAGTCCCAAATACAAAATCCCAAACCATTGCCCACGCACTTTTTAAAAATGTATATTTAAAATTTGGGGGATGTACAGAACTCATTACTGACAATGCCACAACCTTTACTTCTGAATTCTTTAGATCATTCTGTTCTCTTCTATATATCAATAAAACCTATTCTACTCCGTACTACTCTCAAGGTAACAGTGTAACTGAAAGGTCTTTTAGGACCTTTCATAACATCTTAGCCAAATATATCAATCCGAAAGAGCCTAACTTTGATGAATTCCTAGACGCGGCTGCTTTTTGCTATAACACTTCCATCCACGATTTCTGCAGGTTTCTGTTCATCCTGACCATAGAGATTGCACAAGATTTCTCTGGCTAAAAAATATTGAATTGCCTCCTTCCACCTCTAATGTAGAAATTTACAGATTTTGCCGTGTTTCTTTCGGTCTTGCTCCCTCCCCATTTTTATTAGCCGCTACCGTTCAGCACCATCTCTCTCTGTTTCCATCACCCTTATCATCAGAAATTTCCACAAACATATATGTGGACAATGTGTTCTTATCTGCTGAAACCCCTAAAGAGGGCAAAGAAAAATCTAACAATACAATAGAATTATTTAATAAAGCTAATATGAAATTACAAGAATTTGTGAGTAATTCAAGTGAAAGTATAGCACACTTGCCAGAAAAAATCAAATTAATTGGTAATAAACAGAAATTCTTAGGCCTAGATTGGCATACTGAAGAAGATGTTCTCTTGATTAGAGCCCATGCTTTACCATCTTTAGAAAATACTATTTCAAAAAGAACTATTTTAACTTTTATGGCATCGCATTTCGACCCGTTAGGGCTAATTTCTCCACTAATTCTCCCAATAAAAATATTTCTGCAGTCACTTTGGAATGAAAAAGTTGACTGGGATGAGAATCTGAATGAAAAGACAATAAACGAATGGAAATTATTAACCCAAAATTGGGATGCAAATTCTTGTTTTTCAATCCCTAGATATCCGTCACGACTACCTACAACTGGACGAAAATATCAACTACATTGTTTTGCAGATGCCTCATCAATGGCAATGTGTGCTGCTGTTTATTTAAGGATATCAAAAGATTGCTCGCCAATTTCAGACGTTTGTTTAATTTTCAGCAAGACAAAGGTAAAACCTATTAATAAAAATAAATTACTCAGCATTCCTCGCTTAGAACTTATAGCTGCCCTTATGGGATCACGAGCCTTAAAGTTTACTTCATCTGAACTTAGTTGTATTAATTTAGATAAATCAATCTATCTGTGGAGTGATTCATCCGCAGTCCTGTCATGGCTTAATTCTAAAACCTTGATAAAGGACATTTTTGTTCAAAATCGAGTTTCTGAGATTAGAAAACTTAAAAATTTAATAGTAAATCACCTACCAGGTATAGACAATCCGTCAGATATAGGAACAAGAGGTGTTTCATCAATTAGGGAATTAAAAAACTTACCAATTTGGACTAAAGGCCCTGACTGGCTTTCCCTTCCTCAACCAAATTGGCCCACCTCAAATTTAATAAAACAATTTTCTTCTAACGATTATGTATTATAAACATAAATACAGCAACTATAAACATAAATACAGCAACATTATAAACATAAATACAGCAACTCATTTAATTTAATAAGATTAACAATTTTTATCAGGTCATCTCGCACGACAAATTCACTCAAAACTAACTTGCGCGTATTCTCATCCTTACAACTCAAGCAGCACGACAACAATGAAACATTGGCGCCACAAGGGTCGCGACAAAAAAGAACAAGGATATTAAAAAAGAATGAATCACATTTAACTTATTTTATTTGATTCATATTTTAAAAATTTAATTTCGATTTCATTATCTGTTCCACCCCCAAAATATTCATTATAAAACATAAAAGCCTCTGCCAAAAACACACATTCAATTCAACTTAATTTTTACGCTTTTCCTCCTTTTAAATATATAGGCTTACATTTTTGTCCATTCCCAAACAAACTTAGTAATTCAAATTCTATTAAAATAAATGAAAATTAAATAAAATTATGAAAAATTCAGAAAATTTAATTTAAATTTTTAATAGATTTAATTACACAACTACGAATACAATTTCGATAAAATAAAATGAATTTACTCGGCCATTTATAAAAAATCTAATGTTAAAATTACGTTTTTAATTAAATAAAAACCTAGTTCATATAATAATTTATTTTAAATGAACGAAATAGTTATTTAACGTAACAGCTTATTAGTAAAGCTTTATACAATTGAAAATCAAATAAATTTAAAATCTAAAGTTGAAACTGTCACATTGTATATTTCTGAAAACGTATGTGTGTTAAAGGATAATTAGCAGCTCGAATTCTCCGAAAGAGAAACAAAGCTGTAATTACATAAAATTAGATACATTTAAAAGAAACATGTACATTCGCAAGGAAAATAAAGAATATCTATTTTTGAACATAAATTTAGATAACTTTTTGTTTTAATCCAATAGAAATTTATTTATGATTAATTATTTAGATAAAATAGCCATTAATATTTAAATAAATTATGAATATCTAATAACCTTAAACTGCAATTTAAAAATTAATTTAAGAAAACATTTAAAATCATATAGCCAACGAAAATATATTTATTAAAACAAAGAGAATATATACAAAATTTATTAATATGTTTAAAAAATTTATAATATTTAAAAATGATTCGGATTTGATTAATAATCAAAAAGAAGGCAAGATTATAGAAGGAAAAATTATAATTCAACTTTGGACGAGCAACATCAATTTTCTTTCTATTTTACCAATTTCATTTGTGCATTTTTTCATGACTTTAATTAATATTTAGAAGATATAGAAATACATTCATTCACAATAATTATTTTGGAGAGGAAAAAATTTAAATAAAATTTAGAATACATATTTAAATTAAAATAAATATTTAAAATAAGCTTTTTTTAATGATTTTAATAAAATTATTTAAATTCAACTTTTGAAAAATTCTTTTGTAAATATATTTTTTAATTAATCGCAGGTGTTATGGAAATTTTCGAACAAAATAAATTCTATCTTTATTTTATTAAACTAATTAACAAAATTTATTTTTAATATTTAAAATATAAAAATTATTTATTAATTTTTAAAAAATGTATCTTAGTTTCTTTATTTGAAATAGCTTAGTTCGATCAATGGAAATATTGCTTAAGAGCCAATTAGCAATACTTATCCTAATTTCCAGCACACGCCTAAAAGCTGCAATAATTAAAATAGAAGAATTATAAGAAATTGGCAAAAAGGTTGACAAAACATTAAAAATCATCAAAATTTTACTATTTAAGGTTCTCAGATTCTTCATAAAATTCAATTAATTCAATAATTTCCTATTAAAATATAATTTTAAAAATAAATTTTAAAATACTAAAAATTACACGGAACAACCTGAACGCAAATAAAAATTAAAAAAATATTATAATAAAATTAAAATTATTGAAAGAATTTAGATTGGATTGTTAATATGTTTAATAGATTCGTTCGAAATTACCAATTAACTAAGGTTAATTCAAAATAGAATAAGATATATAATATTTTAATAAATTTCACAGTTAATTTTATTCACAGGTAATATATTATTTTTTTATTTATTTTTTATCATACTTATAAGGTAAAAATTAATTCTATAAAGTTAATTATAAAATGCCTGTCTTAATTTACATATTTAACAAAAATTTTAAAGTTTACTCAAATTCGATTTATTTTAAAAAAGATTTTCAGGTTAAATTTTCATCCATTTAATTTTTTAATGTTCATATTCTCATATTAAACCATATTTAAATTCAATAGTTAAATAAACCGTAGTTCTGTTTGAACTTGTTAAAATGTTTAATTAAATCATTTCATAATTTAAATATTTTCAATTAGATTTGCCATATATTTAACATTTTAAATTATTTAAAATTAATAAATAGTTATAATTAATTAGCCCATTAGTGGCCGTGACTATAGCGTGTCTGTCTATAAGGTGGATCTCACAGGATCCACTCAGCCACTGGGAAATATACAGAAAAAATATATATTAATAAGTCTTATTTATATATGGATTTTTATTCATGCATTAATTGTTTGAACTGATGATTAATTGTATTTTAAATTTGTATCAATTTTTTATTCAGTTTTATTAATATCTTTTATTTGTAAATAGGAAAATTAAAAAGTTGTTTAAGAAAAAATAAAAATAACTTTAATTTAATACATATTCAATAATTTCATAATTTTTATTATATCTTAAAGTAATTTTATAGATATGGATAAATTTTATTAAATTTATGTATATTTTGTGAAATCACCCTATTTATTTTTAAATATACATATTACAATGTCTAATTTAATGGCAAATTATATATTTTTTACTTTTCTATATAGAAAAATTGAGAGAGTTACTGAATGATTGTGTATTGGGAATGATTACAAGTCTAATCTATTCTTTTTTTATTACATATCTTTTCTTTTTTAATATGTAGAAAAAATAAAAATTTTGATGAAAACTGATTTTCCTGGTAGAAAGTATAAATAATATAAATTGCACAAAAATTAAAATTAACAAAGAAATATAACAATGGATACCTATATGAAAATAGATTTATAATTTTATTGATAAAACAAATAAGTTCTACCAAATTGTCTGATACCCATTTGTCTTGCACTAAAGTATGACAAGTGGACGTAAAATTTAATTTAAAATCTTAATTAAATTAATACATATTTGCGTTTCATCGGCTAAAATGAAAATCGGCTAAAGATGTTCGATTAAAATTTTATCTTAATCAAAATTTTAAATATCTTGATTATTTATATTTATTAATCTTCATTAATCTTTAATCGTTAAAATAAAAATAATAATTATATTATTTCTTTTGAAGATGAATCCAGTCGAGGACATAATTTGGCTCATCTGGTAATCTATAATTATTAATGATAAGAAAGTTATAAATTTTTTCTGTAATATTTAAATATTATATTTAAACTAAAATATTTTTTCTTTTGAGAAGCGTAAGGGCTTTATTCTCCTACTTTCCATTCGAGAAAACATTTAAAAAAATGGAAAAGATGGTGGCACATGAATTATCTCGTGCCTCAATTTTAAAGAAAGAAAAAGGTAAAAGAAATAAAAAATACAAAATTATCTTATTCGCTTAATTAATTCAAATGAATATTATGATATACTCTCCAACCTGGGGGTACCAACCCATCAATATAAGAATATAAAATTTGAAAAAATTATTTTATCGAATAATTTCATAAAAATTTCCAGCATACAGCACGGAACAAAAGGAGGCGAAAAGAAAAGAAAATCAAATTTCGTCAACAAAAACAAGTCTTAATATTTTGAAATTTTTAAATTATTTATCTTATTTAAAAAAATTTAAATTTGAAATATACTAAAATAATAAAATCATTAACATTTACTATTAAGAATGTTTCCGTTTGAGTAAAGATAAATTAATAAAGTAAAGAAAGTAAAGTAAAGATAAAATAAAGTAAACAACGAAACCTCTATCTATAGAGAAAAATTCGACTTCTGCAACATTCAACCGGCACTCAAATACGTATATATAGAAGCAATAAATAAACTTCTTATGAGCAAGTAAAAATGAAAAGTAAAGAAAATCTTAGCGAAAATATTACAAACTAGAAGTTACATTACCAAAGGAAGACTTAATAAATGGGTTTGAAGCAGCAATAAAATTCTTTACTTAAGTATAGGATTACCCATGATTGAAATAATAAAAAGCAAGTAATTTGAATAATTACAATTACCTTATAGAATATGAAAAAATAAATTAGTATAATAATTAAAACTTTTTAAGTTATATAATCATAAGTGGTACAAGGATTCAGATAATGTTATGCTTATTTCAAAAGCAAGATAATTTCGGACAACAATATACAATAAAATAATATTTTAAATAAATTATTTTAAATTCCTAAACTAATATTTCTCATATTGCATAAATTATTTCAATATGACAAAAACATTAATTTATTAGATGAACTTATTCTAGCATATATAATCTAGTATATATTTTAACTATGTATAAATACACTCTGAACACAATTATAATATTCTGGTGACCATTTATCAATTAATTCTTTTTGTACATATTTAAAAAAATTTTATCATAAGAATCAATTATTTATGGAATATTAATAAATTTTGCAATCAAAATATATAGGAAAAATAAATTTGGAAAACATACCTATATAAGTATTGATAATCTAATAAATCAGACTTCAGAAAAATGAATGTGAGCGTACGCTAATGCTATTATTAAATTAATAATAAAAGCCATTTTTCGTTTTTAGCCGAAAAATATGGTAAATATTTGAAAACTTTTTATAAATATTCATAAATAATTATTAATTATCATTTTAAATTGAAAGACCAGTTTTTAAATATACATTATTAGTTATGTTGCATAAAAAATTATTTATTATTTGAAAATAATTAAAATAATAAAAATGCAAATTAAACTTAAAAAATATTTAAGCTAAGTAAAAGGATAAAATCCAAGCTTGTGAAAAGATTTGGGATGCTTCGCCATTTTTTTTAATTTATAGAAACTCATTGTTGTACGAACAAGTTCAAAGCTTCCCTTATATGGTCCTAAAACTTTAAAGGAAACAATTACAGAAGCTTTTGAGAATAGACTACGTGAACTTTCAACGTCAGATACAAGAGCGTGATCGTATTGCATACATGAATATTGATATAAAATTATTGATATAAAATAGGATGTAAAACACGCATAAAATTTATAAAATTAAGCTTGTTAAGATAACGTATTTTGAAAAAACTGATATAAAGATTGAATTTAATAGTAAAATTTAACTAATTTTCCCTAGGGAAAAGTAAAATACAAAATTAAAGTGTCTTTTTAGCTAAAATTAATTTTCAAACTATTATATCAGAATGAAAGAAACTTGAAGTTTTGGTACGAATTTATCAAAAAAATCGTTAAAAATCAAAAATCAAAGAAATCCAAATACGATAGTAACCGATAAAGAAACTTGTTTGTGGCTCGGCCGAAAAGGCGTACAAAATTTTAAATTAGGAATGAAAAAACAAGTATTAGAGAAAATACCAATAAAAGAAGCTATAATTTTGTCTAAAATTTCATGAAGATAATCAGTTTTAGTGCTCGAATATTGAATAGCAATAATTTTTTCAAAATCACTTATTTAAAAATATTTAAAAAAAAAAGAGTCATACACAAGATAATTACTTCTATAGTGCTTCACTACTTTAAAAGATTTCATTTTAAATTAAAAAAAACTATTGAAACATAATTTAGTGTTTGTTGTCAGAAAAATTTTGAAAAAGGCCAAATCTATTAAAATATTCGATAAATTGAAGAAAGATATCCAACTGGGAAAGCTGTTAAATGTTTATTAAATAGAATAAAAACTAAAAGAATAAAATTACAATAAGATGTATATGTTTAAATTATTAATATTTTAATTATATAATTTAAATTAATCTAAATATAATTTGTAGAAGCTATTTTATTAAAATTTCAAATTATTGCTTGATATTTTCAATAATATCTAACGAATTTGAAAAAGATTCAATATAGATTATTAACAAAAGTTATAATAAAATTATGAATTATATTTCTTAATAAGTATTTCTTAATAAGTATTGTGCTGCTAACAAAAGCATATTTTAGGTTATTCTCACGACGTATCAAATACCGGAACTCATCATGATAATACAGAATTTGTTTTTCTACTATTGGTACACAACATCGCTTGAAAGTGAATGAAGTATATTTGACAATCTTTTTGCACCAATTTTTTCAGTAAATTTTCATTTTTATAAAATCATTTTTAAATTTAACTTCTAAGATAGAATCATTAAAAGCATCATCTATCAGTAATAAATACATTTAAAAGCCAAACATCCGAATTTATTTAAAAAAGAGAATAATATGTAACTTAAGAATCTTGATGAAACTAATCTTAATAAAACTTTTTATCTTGATGAAACTAGATATAAAGATGGAAGCGGAAAAAATCAAATAACTAATGTAAACTTTATTAATAATATTTGCTTGGGATTTAGATATTTCAAGAGGAATCAATTTAAAATCCCACTGCCCTAGAAAAACAACAAAAATTGGAAGACATATTAACTAGCTCTTATTGAATAATTAATAAATGATCTAAAAATGATTATATTAAAATAAGAAAATATAAAATTGTAAGTTTATTTAATCCATGTTAAGTGTATGAAAAATTAAAAATTAATGTTTACTCGTATAAAATATTGAATACAATAATTAAATTATGAAATAAATGTAACAAACAATTTTAAATATTTTAAATTTATTTACATAATTATATTTGTTATTGGAGACTAAAGCTGGACAATTATCCTTCACACAATTGTTACAGAGTTTAATCAGCCTTACTTAATACAATATTCAATGTATAAAATCATTATGCTCAAATTTAAAAAAACAAATTGAAAAAAAGTTAAAATGATTAAAATTTTGCAAGGATCTTAAATGTTTAACTACAAAGAAAAGTTACAAAGGGAAAATTATTTGTAAAAACTCAATATCAATATTTGAAATTCTAATAATAAAACAATTGTATATAAAATTGAGCTATTTAGAAATGAGAAATTGATAATTTAATTAAAAATAAAATTTTTGTTATTTTTGAAATGAATCGTATTTAAATAAAAATATAAATTTTTCTAATAGATTAACAAATTGTATTGTAATTTTTATTCTTTTTGCCTCTTAATTATAGAAATCAATGTACCTGATATATCATGAAATATTTGTGTCACTCAAAAATAAGGAACAAAAAAATAAAGAATTTTCTAAAATCCTAAAGAATAAACAAAAAATTAAAAATAGATACTTTACCGACTATTTACAATAATTATTTAATTATATTAAAAAATTTATATTTTCTTATTTATCTTTAGAATAGGTTGTTAAATTAGCTTTTTAAAAATATTTACATATACATGTGATTATGCTCATGTAAATTTTATCAATAGAATAGCGCCAAAAGCAATTTAAATTTAATATTTTAAATTTAATAATAATTTCAATGTTTTTTTTCAAATATTTTATTTTTATTTATATAAAGTGAGAGGAATGATATAAGGGAATGAAGGGAAAGAAGGATAGAAAAAATTTTTTACATTTATGTATATAGTTGAATGATATAGGGGAAATGAATGACTGGAAAAGATTGTGCATAGAAAAGTAATTAATTAGAAATCTTGCTTTAACACTTAGCTTTGTATTTTGTTACATGTCAAACTTTTGCTATGTTGCTTTCTATAAATATTTGTAAACAATAAGCAGCAAATGACAAAACAAAGTGTATAAGCGATATATAATATAAGTCACAACATCATTAATAATATTTTAAATCAGAGTAATTAAAATGTTAAATATGTAAAAATGTTATTTTATAGCATTATCGTTTTTGTTTATTAAATAATTTATATGCAAAAAATTTAAATATATTTTTAATTTTTATAATAAAATTATATTTTTAACAAAAGTTTATTCAAAATATTTCAGCTACATAAGGGCAATTTGGAAATAATCACAACATTGCAACATATGATCAGTTTATTCTGGTGATAAATAATGATTATAACCGGAATGATTTATCAAGAAAAACGAATTTTATTTTTTTTTTCGTTTTTGACATAATAAAATAAATCTGATTAAATAATTACATTTAGTCATTTCAGTGAGGCTGTATAATAATAAATTTAGTATTTTCTAATTTTATCTAAATTTTATACCAAAAAGTCTACGTTGCCTCTTATCTCATTAATATCTAAGGATTCACTTGTTTATTTTTTGTCCAATGATGAAACGTTCTATAAACGTTTTTTGGAAAATTGAAATACGATTTTATTATTATTAGTCTATATTTATAAGAAACTAAATAATTTAAAAATATGTTTTTTTCAGATAAAACAATAAAGCAAATTAAATAGACAAATGAAAAATGCCGTCTAAACGATTTTTTTACTAAATAAATAATTTCTAATAGGAACATTATAAATAAAAATATAGAAATTCTGCCAATGTGCACATATGTACTATATAAATATGTTTAATGTTCTGTAACAGTAATAGTTTAAACGTAAATATTTATATTTCAAATTAAACGATTACCTTATATGTTTTTTATCCTGAGTAAATGTATAATAATATGTATTTTATTATATGTATCTAATAATATTTATTTATTTAAATCTTTTAAAAATAATATTATAATTTCTTATAAAATATAATTTTATTTAATTTATAATTAGATATATATTTTATACTATAGTTTTATATAAATTATTTCAACTTGTCGGATTTAGATAAATTATAAAATTTAAATAATCCCATAACATGAATTTGTCAAAAGATATCATCATTATTCGAATAAGTATTTAAAATAAAAATTAAAGTAAAAAATCTAATAAGTAAAAATTAATAAAAAATTTATTTTGAAACAAAAAATTTTTAAATGATAGATTAGTTAATAAACATACCAACTTTGCAATAACAAAATTGAATTTTAAATGTAGCTTATTATATTAAAAAATAGTTGTTTAACTTAGTGATTCATTATTCAATATACCTATTTATAATCAATAAATATTGAGATAGCTCATTAATAAATTTATAATTATAAAAATCATAAATAAACATGTTTCAGGTAAATAAGAATATAATTAAAATACTGAATAAACTAATGTAGTTTATTGAATGTAGTTTTATTTAATAAAAAATTTATTAAATAAAATGTAGTTCAAAATAATATTTTAAAAATCAGTATTTTCAGTGCAGTTACTACCATTTAAAATTATTTTAAAATGTATTTTTGAACTATAAAATGAAATAATTAATATAATAATGAAGAAAAGTTACAGTGGATCCTCTCAAACCATTGAAAAATTATTCAGCTACTTACTTATAATTAAAAATGTAAGAATATAATAAAGTAAAGAAATTAGTACTGCCCCATATAGGTATATCTACATATGAGGTGCAAAGGAATAAAAAGTGGTGCTTCTTTTTTAAGGGTGGTGCCATTAATGTTTCTTTAAACAAAAAATAAATTCAAAACAGCTCATATAAAATAAAAAGTGAGAACTTAAAAAAGGCATTACAATTACAATTACAAATTACAATGTACTAACATATTTTAATGACTATTAAAAATGGAACATAGATAGTTATTAAAAAGAAAAATACTTGCAAAACTTAAGTAGCAGCATCAAACATCAAATTAACTAAGATGGTACTTAAAATATTATAATAACATGAGTATATTGTCAAAAACGAGTAAAAATCTTCTAAAAATAAAAATTTAATTTAATATAAAGATTAAGAAACTGAAATATCCTAAAAAATACTGTTTTACAAGTAAATTTAAAAACATAAATCAATATTAATTATTATAAATCGATAATATAAATTATTTTTAATCACCATCAGGATTTTATTATTGATCACTTGCAAATAGACAAGTATGAATATTAATACACAGAAGTCATACACACTCTCTTGTTGAGTTTTTAAAAGATACAGAGCCTCACCGCACCAATTACTTAATGGAGAGTCACCTTCTTAAAGATTCTTATGTAGACAAATACAAGTAAAGATAGACACAAAAAATAGATATCGAAAAATTATAAGCCGGAACTAACCAAATAGAGATTAATAAGGGAAAAAGGCAAAATAAAATTAAATCTATTTGAAATTGGTGACCTAGTTTGGATTTTAGAGATCAACTTGGGCGTGGAAATTGGAAAGAAGGAACAGTTTTGGGTAAAAAGGGTGAGTAAATATACCAAGTAAAATTTGAGAATGATAACACTAGAGATGCCCATGTTGACCAGCTAAGGATGATAAAGCCTTATGCAATTAAAAACATAAATCAATATTAATTATTATAAATCGATAATATAAATTATTTTTAATCACCATCAGGATTTTATTATTGATCACTTGCAAATAGACAAGTACGAATATTAATACACAGAAGTCATACACACTCTCTTGTTGAGTTTTTAAAAGATACAGAGCTTCACCGCACCAATTACTTAATGGAGAGTCACCTTCTTATAGATCTTAGGTATACAAATACAAGCAAAGATAGACATAATAAAATACATACCGAAAAATTATAAGCCGGAACTAACCAAATGGAGGAGATTAATACAGGAAAAAGGCAAAAAAAATTAAAATATTTGAAATATATTTTTTACTTAAAAGAAATATAGTTAAAATATAAAATTAATAAAATAAAAATAAAGCAAGATATTACGAAATTTATAATTAAAAATACTTTGTGAAAATTTTAGTATTTTATAAAAATAAAGGAAAAGAAAAAAGATAATTGAGAAAGATTTTCAGATTCTAAACAAAATTTTCGAATTTAACAAAAATAATTTTTAATCATAAATATTAATGAATTTACACAAAAATAAGTAAGCAATTTAGTCTTCCACGTTATAGATAATAGTCATTTGAAATTTTTATATTATAATATTTAAAAAATATATATGTTAATGACAATTTAGGAAATAAAGTTATACTAATAATTAAATTTATTGATTATTATTGAAATTTCAAACATAATCCCAATATCTTGGTGAGATAAACCATTTTCTCTGGTCCATGTTAATATTTTTATTTTTTAATTAAAAATATAAAAATAATGCATAAATAAATAAAAATTATAATTATTCATAAAATTATTACTGCTATTTTACTTGTTAGTGATATTCACCACTGCCTTCCAACAACTGATTATCGAATGGGAAATTATCGAATGGGAAAGAGCAAAATCAGCATAACAATACCACTCCAATTCTGATTATTTCTAAAATATGGTTTATTGGCACAAAAGACAAGATAGATTTAAATTATAATATTCTTATAAAATTAAATTATCTTAAATATAAAAGTGATAAATGAATTAAGTTCAACGTTAATCATATATTCCTTATAAATAAATGTACATTAAATATAATTTTGTGTATCATTTAAAATAGTGTTGCGCCCCGAGCCTTCGGGGTTGAAAAAGTCGGGGGTCGGGGTTTTCGGGGTTGACAAAGTCGGGGTCGGGGTTGCTCAAATTGGTCGGGGTCGGGGCTGAAAATAATGTCGGGGTTCGGGGTCGGGGGTCGGGGTTGAAGTGAAAATTTACAAAATCCAGCATTTTTATCCAACATTACTGTTCAAAATCAACATTTTTATTAAAAATTCAACTTAATCTTCATTATCTTCACTTTCTGAATCTGATTCGTTATTATTTGAAGGCGCAAGAAGTACTTTATCCAAGTTATCCTTCATAATCCCCAAACCCACAAGGTAACTCTTACTCCCCCTCTTAAAGGGATTGAGGGGATCTGAAAGCATATCAGAGGATTAAGATAGATATAATGGGATTTAGAGGGATTTGAAGGGATATTGTGGATTTGCAAGGATGAGGGATTTAAGAGTGTTGGGGATTAATCACCAGACCCTTGATAAGATCCCTGTGTATCGTAAAATCCTTAGTTATACTTGTTATTGCTCTAAATCCATCAATTTCTCCTAAAGCCTCTGTATTCCTTCATTGAGTCTAGCGCCGCAGGCAAAAATTTTGATAATTTTGGAAGGTCAAGAGCCAGATTTCTTCCATTTTCTGCGCCGCAGGCGAAAATTTTGGAAAATTCATGACTAGTTTAAAATTTCTAAAATTTTTTCAAGTTTAAAATATTAAAAAAATAAATTTGCAAATTTAAGATCAAGATAAAAGTTTAAAAATATTTATTTTTGAGAAGAAAAATTTTCTCAGCCTCATTTCCATCCATGGATTCGAACAACATCACTATCAAAATAGCTTGATGGTTTTTCGGGGTTCGGGGTCGTCGGGGTCGAACTTTCGGGGGTCGGGGTTTTCGGGGTTGAGAATGTCGGGGTCGGGGTCGGGGTTTTAGGTCAAAAAATGTCGGGGTTCGGGGTCGGGGTCGGGGTTAGTCAGGGTCGGGGCGCAACCCTAATTTAAAATAATTAATGTGAAGAGTTTATGGGCTTAAATAATTGATATTTTTAATCATTTAAAAATTATATTTTTGAACAATTAAAAAATGTTAATCAGATCATTTGTAATTCATTTGCAGATGTTTACAATTTTTACCACATTGTAAATTATACAACAATGGTACGTCGACGAAGCAGCCCGTATTGAATGGGACGTTTAAATTATATAAAATTGCATCAAAAAAAATTTGTAAAGAATCATTTAATCATATTAAAATCTTTTAAAAAGAAAAACGAAAGATAAAGAAATTCAAGTTAAAAAACAAATTAATTTGTCTTCAAATTTTACGGGTGGGCCAATATATTTGCATGAAAGTTTTATGGATGCAATGACAATTGTCAATGCAAATTAAAAAATTCAGTTTGAAAATTTTAATTTCATTTATTTTGTTAGACATTTTAATATTATTTTTGTAAATTGAATGAAATTAATTACTTGTAAAATTATTGCTATAATATAAAAAATATTCAAAAATGTTTAATGACAAATTATTTTAAGTATTAACACGAAAGCAGTAACGTTAAATAAACAATTACATTTCAGCTATGATCAAATTGGTAAAATGCTATATCAATAATTAAATTAGTTTATATTGCTGAAAAGTTTGAAAATTGAAAAACATCTGAAAAACTGCAATAAAGATCACAGATTGGTACATAAAAAGTTTACAATTCAATTCAGAAATATGGGATAAAAAACTCTCTTAATATAAATCAAATTAAATTGAAAATATTACTATGTAACCTAATGATATAAAATTCATATTACTCTAAAATTAATTTAAATATTAACTGTTAAATTTTTCTCTCAATCAAAAGTAAATTTTTAAAGAAATTATGTTTATAATGTTTTGATATGTTTACTATTTTAAAATTTAAAAAAGCAAATAAACAAACTCAATAATGGCTTTTTGGAGGGGTAGAAAAAGGTAAAATCAGAATTATTTTTTATCATTTATTAAATAATTTGTTAAAAATCCTTCTTTAAAAATAAAAATATTAAATTATAAAAATTCACATATTATATTTCAAAGATAATCATTAGACACAGTTATTTTACAATGAATTACAATATTGCTATCAAACAAATGGTTTTGTTTCAAACGATCAACTCAAATGAAAAATGGAAAGCTCGCACTTAATAAATTATAACTTCTGAAATCAAGGACAATGTTATAAATAAAAATGGCCAAATATAGATACAACAACATTATCCAAGGATTAGTAGAAGGGCAAAACATTAGTATTTTATAGCATATTTAATGAAGAACAAATACACCTAATACATTATAAATAACAAGCCATAATCTAAAAATTTAGAAAGAAGGATGTTAAATACTATTTTAAAATTAATCTTTTTATTTGAAAGAATTCATTGTTTTGTATAAGTTAAATATGAAATATATGCTAAATCAACGAAACCTATTTCAGAAAAATTTTTTTTAAATAATTATTCATTAATAACCAGATAATACATATAAAATATTTTATTAAATCAAATTATAAAATAAAATTCCGTCACATTATTGGTGCCACGACTGTAGTATATAAACAATTTGGTAAACAATTTAAATAATTTTATTTAAATATAAATTTTACAACATAAAAGTCGAAAATAGTAGTCAATAAAATACATACTTTAAAAATTCAATTTACACAATTATTAAAAAGAATTTTAAATATCTAAAGAATATGAGATATGTCTTATTCAAAAAAAATAATGTTAGAAAAAAAATTTAAAAAATTCAAAAAGCTGTTGTCATTTAAAAAATGTTAAAAAAGTTATTTTTAGAAAATAAATATTTTTATTAATAAATTAGAACGTATAAGAAAATGTATGTATGTATATAAATTTATTTTAATTTATTTATGTTATATCTTTACCTTAATTAAAATATATTTTATATTGATTTGGTTAAATATATAAATTATTTTTATATTAATTTAAGTTATTTTTTTCTTCAGATTTTGTAAATATGTATGTTAAAGTTATTTAGATTATGCGGTAAATATTATAGACGTAATTATTATTAATTTAAATTATTATTAATTTATTAATATTGTAAATTATTATAGACGTCTCGTGCTTTTCACACACTTAGTATTGTAATTTTAGTGTGTTAAATTTTTATTTCGACTACAATCTTCTGATTTGGCCTGTATTGAAATTACGTCAATTTCGGCTTTTACGATTTTTATAAAAATATTAAAATAATTATATTTAATAATCCAAGTCGATTTAATCTTCTGTTACATTTTATTCTATTTATTTTATATTCAAATAATAATAATAACAACGATACACGAAAGGAATTCTTTTAACAGAAAATAAATTATTTTAAGAATGAGATAACAGGTATTTATGTTAAATTTATTTGAGGTTCTAGATTAATTCTAAGATAAAATTGTAAATGATTTTCAAAAAATAAGTGAGTTAATAATTTTTTGTCCTACTCGTGTTTCATCATTTAATTAAAAAGTAGCACAAAATAATGGAGAAATGATTTCTTGCGTTGAGCCAAAATTACCTATATTATAATTTTGACCAAAAAATTTTTTACTCTAATATTCTGAGATCTAGACCAATTCTAATTTTTCATAATATTTCTTTAATTTAGAGTCATCGCCAGTATCTGGCTCCTCAACAATGAGTATATTGAAAAATATGATTTAAAATAATTATTAAAATAAAGTTGTCTAATTCGTAAATTTTAGATCGGCATTCGAAATCTCGTCCGCATACATAATTCTTTCTCTCAAAGTGCCATTCTCGCTCACGTTTTAGTTCAGATCGAAAGTAGAGGTAATCACAATCGGGTTTGCCCACATTGATATTAGCAGACAAAATAATCTGTTCAACGACTGATGGTAAACTTTGACGGACACTGAAATTTAAATTTTTGAGTCGCCTCTCCCGGAGCATTATTTTGTTAATAATAAGCTAATACTTACTTATCAACAAAAAGAAGGATAAATACTAATAGAAATATTTATATTTATAATAAAATTGAAAACTGAATTATTAAAAATTTGCTAAAAATTGATATATAGTAGTTCATTTACATAAACTACTATTTTTAAAGCAGTCAATAAAACAAAATAAAATCAATACAACAAAATATTTGATTCATTTGATAAAATTGTCGCATTTTGAATGCGAAATACAATTTCCCAAGCTTTTGTAAACTATTTTAATCTTATTTATCGCTTAATCGTTCCCAGTCTATTCATTTGGGAAAAAGCCTATTTTTTTCTCTATAAGTTACACAAACAATTACTAATCACTTCGCTATAAATATCGCTTTCCTTTTAATTAAAATCGGTTCAGTTATCGTTATTGTTGAGTTAGTCCTTTATTCTTTAGTTCACATTTTTCCCTGCTAATCGTTAATAAATTTTCCGTTTATATTAAAAGAAATAAAACTTTCTATTGTGTTAAAAAATTGTTTGGAATTAAGATTAAGTTAAGAAAAATAACGTTAATTTATCCGAAACTAGCCAATTCGGAATAGCTCAGCCGGTGAAGAAAAAGCCCAGAAATGTCGGCCCCCTTTCGTAACCAAATCCGACTTCTAGTTCAGGAAGCGGAGGAATTATTGGAAAATCCCAAGTCCTTTGTTCTCCCAGTGCAAATTGGAAGTATCTCTCAATATCACGCCCAAATACGTTCCCTTGTTACTTCCCTTGACTCAGAATCTCAATTTGCGACTGAATTATTTGACAACATTACTAATGAAAATGACAGATGGATGGCCACTAGAACGTCTATGACTGGAGCTGAACGACTAGCGGACAATCCGATATATGATGAATTTGTTGCAACAGTGCCGTATCCGACTACTTTACGTAATTTAATGAAATATCACCGAAAACTCCGTTCTGAAGGACGGATATTATCCGCGGTATTACCCGATCCATCCCAAACCACAGAAACTTTATTCCACCTCCCCAAATTATCTCTTCCCAAATTTAGCGGTAAATGCGTAGAATTTACCTCATTTTGGAATGCTTTCCGTGTAGGAGTCCACGACCTCACGAATATTTCGGACTCTATGAAATTTAATTATTTAAAAGAATGTCTCGAAGGTCCCCCTCTTTTACTCATAAAATCGCTTCCCCTGACCGAAGCTTCTTACCACGAAGCGATTCGTTTAATTAAAGAAAATTTTGGAAATGAAAATGAAATTAACCGTACCCTCCACCATTCTATTCGTAAATTACCCGTCGTTCATTCAAAGAACGGTCCCGAAATTTTATGCGCTGAATTGCGCTCTTTTGTCGACCAATTCGAAATGATTTATCTACAAATGCTGGAACAACAATTTGACATCAACACACTCCCTGTACAAATGGAATTGGAGTCTAAACTACCACCGCAGATTCTGGAAGAAGTGTTTGAAGCTAAAGAAAAAAATCGAGAAGAATGGAACACCGACAAACTACGCACCACACTCAAAGCAATCCTGAAAAGAAAAGAAGGAATCAAGGCACTCAACGACCAGAAGATGGAGCTCCACGAACAGATAAGTCCCTCTTATACTCCAAAAGCATTCAAAAGTAATAGATTGATTAACCCCCCTGACACGCCACAGTCCTCACTAACGTTCTCAACGTCCCAACCAAATAATAAATCAGGGATGATAAAATTCCCCTGTATTTTCTGTAATCAGCCCGATCATGAGTCCCACCAATGCCCGAACTATAATACGATCCATACTCGCAAATCCCGGTTATATGAGAAAAGGCTTTGTTTTAAATGTTATAATCCCAACCATATTGCGAGATTTTGTCAAAGACCACTTTCCTGTACACACTGTTATAGCCCACACCCCACAGCCCTTTGCCCGAACTTATTTAATCTCCAAATTAATGAGCCCCATATAAATGAATATTTTAATGAAGAAAATAATAGATTACAACAACAAGAAATCCCCCCGCAACATACAACCAATTTTTGCTCACAGATAATTGTAGACACACCTCCCCTATAATCCCAGTCCCGTTATCCTCGATAAAGTTCCCAGATGATTTTTCCACTCCAGATTTTTACAATAACTTACCAGAACCCAAAATGGAATTATTTCCTTTAAATGAGATTAACCCTGAAATAAAGCCCTTTCCAATACAAGACGAACCACAATTAATCTATAACTCAGGGTTTCGATATCTGCGGATTTTTCCTCATTTTGTGGTTTTTTGATAGGGCGATGAGGATTATTTTTAAAAATGCGGATTTGCGGATTTTTGTGGTCTTTTGAAGATTATGAGGATTTTTTATATTTTCTTGTGGTTTTTAGCATAAAATGTCATTATTTTTCCGCAAAGACCTCAAAAATCCTCAAAATTTTCGCCTGCGGCGCTGAAAATGGGAGAAATCTGGCTTCTTGGCCTTCCAAAATTCTCAAAATTTTCGCCTGCGGCGCAAAAAAGGAAGGAATCTATGTCCTTGATTTTCCAAAATCCTCAAAAATTTTTTCCTGGCCTAAAAATGAACGATTTTTGGCTTAAGGATCTTCCAAAATTAAAAAATTTTCGCCTGCGGCGCTGAAAATGGAAGAAATAAAAATTTGCGACATCTTCCGCGACAAAAATGCAAGTGTGATTTTTCAGATAGTTGTTGGATTTTCATAAGATGATCATTAGTAATAAAAAAATTGCTTAATTCAATTGTAGAAGACGAAAAATACCATGCATAAAGTGATTTTAATTAAATTTTTGGGTTTAATAATTTTTTGCGGATTTTTGATATAAAATGCGGATTTTTTCGATCAATTTTGCGGATTTTTAAAAATTCGAGATCGAAACCCTGCTATAACTCAAATAAAGTTTATAAACAGACAAATGATAAACAAAACCACGTACCCTCTCCCGATCCCAGTACAAATTTATATTACTCACCGATTCCTGTAGATATAAAATCAAGAAATAATAAAATCAAATTCAGAGATGTGCCAACTAAAACTAAAAGGTCAAAACCAGAAATTGCAGCTCCCGCAGACGATGTACCAACACAAACTGAATCTTCAGGCCCCCCAGGTGATGTGCCATCAGACAAAACTTCATTTCCGTCTCCCACTGCAGCAAAAATTAAATCTAGGCCACCTGCTTCAATGCCTGTTGCTAACAACAAAGAACAATCACAAAAACCCCCTGCAAACGACGCCTCCCTGCTTGATATCCCAAAAGAAAATTCTGACGGACCGCCAAAAGAACAAACAGAAACAATCCCTATGCGTAACCACAGAACTCCCCACAAGACGTTCATAAAGAAATGTGTCAATTCCAACAAAATGACAAGAAGTCCTCTCAGTAAGCAATTGAGACTAATTTATCAAAATTAAGTCTCATTATTATTTTATAGATTTAAAAAATACACAGAGCAAATTCATTTTATTATAATAAATAAATTTAAATTAAAAAATTTTGCTGAGTATTTTAAAAAAAGTGCAAATGATCAAAGCAAGTTTAAGAGAAATAAAAATTTAGATTAATTAATTTTTAATACATATTGGATTTTTAGTAGACAGCTTCAACAATAATTTCGAATATTGAGCAGAGTGCGCCCATGAGCAGAGTGCGCCTGGAAGTTGATGTTTTTGAAGCAAAGTGCTATTCGTGTTTATGAGTCTTAAGTTTAAAGAAAATTAAACACAAAATAACACACAACAAAACCAAAATTATCCCATGAGTGAAGTGTATAACAATTAAATGTTGTGAGGATGTAATTTGTTTGGTACTATAGTACAATAAAATATGACAAAAAGTTAAAAAACCTAAATGCAAAATAAGAGTTGAAACAAAATCAATTCTTCGATAGGTAATTTGGTTTAGAATAAATGTATTTTATGTGAATTTAATGCATCCAATAATGATAAATATCACGATAATTTATGAACAAGTAAACGATATTTATAAAAAGAATATATAGGTGGTCCACGCCGTAGGTGGTGGGCCATGTTTCTCGCCGTCAAATATAAAAAATTCATGATAAAAAATTTAAATCAATTTTTATTATTTAATTATTTAAAAAATATTTTATATAGTTTATTAATTTAGAAAATTTAGTTTTTATTGACAACGATACTTGGAGCTTGATAGCCCTTCTTATAATCTTTTATTAGTCAATTTTGATAATTGTTTTAGTTTTAATTAACTTACATTATTATAATATATATTAATTTGTAGAATTATTTTATAACAAAAATTTATAATAAAGTTAGATATTAGAATTATTTGTATTTATATTTAATTCAAAATAATATATTTATGTATATAATTTTATAAATTTGTTATTTTTACGCTTTACCATTTCTGGTTAATAGTGAGATTATTTTTATGACTATTTTAATAAATTTTTTATTTTAATTCAATTTTTATAAGATTATTTCAACTTTTAAAATATTTTTCTGAGTTTTTTTAAGACTTATATTTTTTCAAAATTTTTCTACTATTTTTATAACCTAATACTATAAGTGAGTTATTCCAATGAGAACAGGTCGTACTTAAGTTTTAGTGGCTATTGCTTTGTTTTATAAAATAGCTTTGTACCAAGTAATTAATTTTGATAGTAACTATGTACTTAGGGTAGTTCGTGATTCTTTTTAAGAACATCGTAATTTTTCAAAAGAAAGATTTTTTAACAAAATTTTTGTATGAAATATAAATTTTTATAATTTACTAAAAAATATCAACTATTAATTATCAATAAAATATTCCTCCTGTTAACATTAACATTTTTTTAGTTCTGTACATTTGTTTCTAAATTAGTAATAAATTATTTTACAGATCGGCTTTGCTGGTATAATAAGACTAAAAGATATAAAAAAAGATATACATATGTATGATTAATAAATTTTTATTCATTATGCTTATTTGCTTATTGGTCTTGAGTAAGAGTAGTCCATATCATAAATTTTCTTCTCTACTATTATTTTTAGGCTGCAACTATATAGGTTTAAAAATAATATTTGCTTTTAAAATTTACTTTGTATTTAATATTAAAAAGTTGACATTTGTATTGATAATTTTTGAGATTGTACATTTAAATTAATTTTCATGTTTTCTAAATAAATTTTGACTTTCTAAATGTATAATCTAGTATTAAATTAAAAGTTAAGTAAATGTAATTTATGATTCCAATTGTAATTTGTAATGAACAATAAAAATTGAGTTACCGTTTCAAAAGGGATTTTGTACTCCCACCCATTTGAACACCCTTTTTAATATTTATAATTTTTAAGATGTATTTTAATATAAATATTTAATACAATCATTTGAGTTGTGTATATTTGGAATACATAATTGTATTTATCATTGATGCTTTATTATATCTTCTTTAAATTAATAAATAGTTATATCTTGTTTTACATTACATATTATATTGAAACAATAATTTTTTGTATTTAGATAATATTTGTACTATATTAAATCTTGTTAATTCATATTCTAATATTTATATTAACGGCTTTAATAAATTAATATAACATATTTGCCTAAAAACTATTTACTGTAGAGTTCCGTCTCTTGCAATGGAAAAGTTTTTCTCTTTTATCTAATGTTGTTGCCTCAACTTCTATATTTCTATTATTTCCTATAATATTTTAATCATTTTAGTGTTCTCCTCTTCGTCAATAGAAACTTTGAGTTCTTTATCTTTAAATTGAAAAATTAAGGTACTATCTATCATTCTAAATTTTTCTCCACGATTAATACAACTCTTTTATATACTTTTAGTCATTATTGTGACAAATTTTCGCTTGATTTTAATTTTGCTAATATAAAATTAAAAATTTTGAAGTTTATTAATTTTTAATTTATTAATTGAAGTTTATTAATAAAATTTTTGAAGTTATTAATCTTGTATTTTAAATTTTTGGCATATAAAGCTTGATTTTAAAAATATTTAATGTTTAAAGTAAATAAGCTATTCTAGTTGTTAACTCATAATTTTTGTAGAACTACATTAACCCATCATTTTTGTAGTTCTCAGTTAATTCAGCAATTAATGCCCAGATAGGATTTAATACATCGGTTGCAGTTGTTAATTTTCGATAAAGAATATATTTCAAAAACTTGAAATTAATACTGTTTAATAGTTAAATTGAATTATTCTAACATTTCTTTCATGTATAAACCTTTTTTAAAAATAATAAACGAACTTTATGACCATTTTTAATAAAGGGTATTTTTTAAATGAGAAATAATAACAAAGAAAAAAATTATATGATAAGGCTTTTAGCATAACCTCGCTATTGCATATTTTATCAAGAATCTAACTTTTAAATTTCTTATTTTATTTACTTTTCCTTAAATTTCTATTTTTGAAAAGATGGAAATAATTATTTTTATTAATTGTACAATTTTTATTTTTGCCACTAAAATTCCACTTAAAAGTTTAAAGTTGGATTGTGGTGGATTTTGCCATCACCCTGTGGAGTAATTTGAAAAATAAAAGATATATCCAATATTAAAGATATTATCAATTATTTCTATTAGTTTTTTCATAGTTTTAATTTTTTAAATAATAATCACGGTGCTCAGGTTTATTCTCTCGATTCCAAAGGAGAAGCATTTTGCAAAAAAGAATATTTGGTTATCTCGAAAAGCTCTTTTACCTCATATCTGACTCAAGTAATGTTAAAAAAGTTATTTTTATTTGAACTCAGACTAATGCGAAATGCAATTATATTTAACTAATTCTATGTATTTTGTCATTATCAGAACAAAGATAAGATTTTACAATTCCTCACTTAATTTGATACTTTAAATTTATATTGAATAATTAAAAATATTATTTTGATATTTCTTAAATAACGAGATATATTTATTTGAAATTTATTATTATTTTTACACTTAGAGAATACTTTTCCATAATTTGGCCTTTTACAATTCGGACAATATTGTAACCCTGGGGATCTTTAATATAAATATGTTATTATATATATGTTCTTTAATTTATTATATATTCCAAAATCAATTATATATATATTCTATATCAAAAAGCGATCTATAAAATCTAACGATTCTTAGAATAAACAGGTACATGATAATATAAATTTATAAAAACTAACATTAATTGAAATATTTTACTATGTATAAATTTATAATTATAAATAAAATATTGCATGTTGTAAAATTGTGTATATAATTTTAAAATTTGGTTCTAGCGAATTTTGTTATTAAAATTTGCTATATTTTCACAATATTATGTTAACTATACATACATATTATGTTAATAATCACATTATATAATGCAATTTACAAATATTTCTGAATAGAATGGTATAACACTCACTCATTATACACTGAGTAATAGAACAAAAGTGAATATGGCTACTTTAAAGAACATCCTATAAAAATCATTTCCATTGTATTGAAAAATTCATTAATAAAACTTCCTATTTTTTGTAAAAATCAAACATGTCAAATTGATTAATTAAAACCAGAATTGGTTAAATGATTATTTAATATTTCCACTTCGCTATTTTAAATACTTTGCATGATTTTAGTTCAATAATTTTATTGTATAATATATCTTATTAAATATTTCAATTTAATTAAAAGCCTTTTTATATAGAAATTTAGTCTGGTAAATCAAAGCATACATTGGCTTTATTGATTCATGAAAATTTTTTTAAAACTGTGAAAATATTCTCTAGTAATCAGATCATTCTGTGTTATTTTAATCTTAAAGGTCAAAAACTTTAGAGCATCAACCAAATTCAAATTAAAAAATCGTCTTCAACATACACCAATTTTCATTTGCTTTATAGATAAAGATACTTATTAAAAATTTTTATAATTGTCAAATTGATTAATTTTATTTCAAATCTTTAGTACATTAAAACTTTTGTAATATAATTTAATCATTTGAGAAACTTAGAATGTCATTTTTAAACATGGTTTAATTTGTAAAATTTATAAAAAGATTTAAAAATTAAGAAATATTTATTATAATCCGAATTATTTCGTTTAATTTAAATAATCCTGGTCGTATGTGATCTTTTCATAGCGAGATCTATATACTTACTATGTTCATTTAACCTCAATTGTATTGAACTGTCATCATAATTAAATTACACAACTTCAATTACATAACTCTATTAATTAACAAATTTTGAGCGAATTTTTATCGTTTTTGTCATTGTACAATTATATGAATATTAGTTTATTTAAACTTTTTTTTAATGTTTTAATAAAAATTTTGTCTGCATGAAGACCTATCTCGTTGGAGCGGTAGTGAAATATTTCTCTTTCCCATTTTTATTGATTATATTTATTTTGTTATTGTTTATAGACACTAGTGATGTTCGGGAGTGAAAAAAAGCCGAGAGTCGAGAGCCGAGACCGAGACCGGGAATCAACCCCGAGACCGAGTCTCGACTCGAGACCGAGAGTCGAGACCGAGAGTCGAGACGAGAGATTAGGAGGGTTATCACCTGATATATTCCCTAATCCCCAAAAATCCCTATAAATCCTTCATAATCCCCCAAATCCCTTGAATCTTCAAATCCACAATATAACTTTACTCTTTCTAAATCTACCGATATCCACCTTAATCCACTGATATTCACATTAATCGAATAGAATCCCCTTATTCCCTCGATGTCCCTCCAAATCGAACGATTTTCTTTATCCCCAGATGCCAAGCACAAGTCCCTTTATGTTTATTTTAATCCTTAAAATTTCCAGATATCCCTCTTAACTTTAATCCCCTCTATATCCTTTCAAATCCCCATAAGCCTCCGATATTCGACAACTCCATTGACCCCTTACTGTTTAAGGCCGTATGCGATAATTCTTGCATTTTGGAAGGTTTTGAAGCCATAAATCCTCCAACCATTTTCTGCGCCGCAGGCGAAAATTTTGAGAATTTTGGATGTCCTTAAGTCAGATTCTTCCATTTTTTGTGCCGCAGGCGAAAATTTTGAAAAATTTGTGAGGCCAATAGCCAGATTTCTTTCTTTTTTACCGCCGGAGGCGAAAATTTAGAGAATTTTGTAAGGCCATAGGTAAAAAAATTCAATTGTCAGAGCCGCAGGCGAAATTTTTTTTGAAGTTTTAATGTTTTTTCAAGTTTAAAATATTAAGAAAAAATAAATTTTAAAATCAAAATCAAAGTTTAAAAACATTTATTTCCGAAAAGAAAAATTTTCACAACCTCATTTTCACCTTAGGACTCGAACCCAGCACTTCCAAAATATGCAAGTGAGTAAAGTCAGTCAACTTAACCACTCAACCATCGACCATCAAAAGGCAAATGGTACACCAATTTTCATACATACACCAACATACACCAATTTTCATTTGCTTTACACATACACCAACATACACAACATACACCAACATACACCAATTTTCATTTGCTTTATAGATAAAGATACTTATTAAAAATTTTTATAATTGTCAAATTGATTAATTTTATTTCAAATCTTTAGTACATTAAAACTTTTGTAATATAATTTAATCATTTGAGAAACTTAGAATGTCATTTTTAAACATGGTTTAATTTGTAAAATTTATAAAAAGATTTAAAAATTAAGAAATATTTATTATAATCCGAATTATTTCGTTTAATTTAAATAATCCTGGTCGTATGTGATCTTTTCATAGCGAGATCTATATACTTACTATGTTCATTTAACCTCAATTGTATTGAACTGTCATCATAATTAAATTACACAACTTCAATTACATAACTCTATTAATTAACAAATTTTGAGCGAATTTTTATCGTTTTTGTCATTGTACAATTATATGAATATTAGTTTATTTAAACTTTTTTTTTAATGTTTTAATAAAAATTTTGTCTGCATGAAGACCTATCTCGTTGGAGCGGTAGTGAAATATTTCTCTTTCCCATTTTTATTGATTATATTTATTTTGTTATTGTTTATAGACACTAGTGATGTTCGGGAGTGAAAAAAAGCCGAGAGTCGAGAGCCGAGACCGAGACCGGGAATCAACCCCGAGACCGAGTCTCGACTCGAGACCGAGAGTCGAGACCGAGAGTCGAGACGAGAGATTAGGAGGGTTATCACCTGATATATTCCCTAATCCCCAAAAATCCCTATAAATCCTTCATAATCCCCCAAATCCCTTGAATCTTCAAATCCACAATATAACTTTACTCTTTCTAAATCTACCGATATCCACCTTAATCCACTGATATTCACATTAATCGAATAGAATCCCCTTATTCCCTCGATGTCCCTCCAAATCGAACGATTTTCTTTATCCCCAGATGCCAAGCACAAGTCCCTTTATGTTTATTTTAATCCTTAAAATTTCCAGATATCCCTCTTAACTTTAATCCCCTCTATATCCTTTCAAATCCCCATAAGCCTCCGATATTCGACAACTCCATTGACCCCTTACTGTTTAAGGCCGTATGCGATAATTCTTGCATTTTGGAAGGTTTTGAAGCCATAAATCCTCCAACCATTTTCTGCGCCGCAGGCGAAAATTTTGAGAATTTTGGATGTCCTTAAGTCAGATTCTTCCATTTTTTGTGCCGCAGGCGAAAATTTTGAAAAATTTGTGAGGCCAATAGCCAGATTTCTTTCTTTTTTACCGCCGGAGGCGAAAATTTAGAGAATTTTGTAAGGCCATAGGTAAAAAAATTCAATTGTCAGAGCCGCAGGCGAAATTTTTTTTGAAGTTTTAATGTTTTTTCAAGTTTAAAATATTAAGAAAAAATAAATTTTAAAATCAAAATCAAAGTTTAAAAACATTTATTTCCGAAAAGAAAAATTTTCACAACCTCATTTTCACCTTAGGACTCGAACCCAGCACTTCCAAAATATGCAAGTGAGTAAAGTCAGTCAACTTAACCACTCAACCATCGACCATCAAAAGGCAAATGGGAGAAATTATAAATATTCCTTTCCCTTTTCCTTCAAAAAGTTCAAAAAATTTCCATCATTAGGGGTGTAAATTTAGTCTCGTTTTCCGAGACTAAAACACCGAGACCGAGACCGAGAGCTCAAAAAACCCGGGAAATTTCCCGACTCGGGAACCGAGACCGAGAGTCTCGAACATCACTAATAGACACAACATCATTTCAGATTGTTTCTTTGTCAGCGACATACAGACAGTTTCTTGTCAGCGACATACAGACAGTTCTAATTTATAACACATTCACAAAATCGTACAGATTGTTATGAATATTATGCTTTTAATGATTAAAATTATAAAATATAATATATATTGATTTTATAACGTTTTATAATAGATAACTCTAAAATATCTCACCCCATACGAATAAAATATTTTTACAGTTATTATAAATTAGAAAAGTTAGATTTACGTAAAATTTATTAAAATAAACAATTACATCATCCAGAAAAGACTGTAATTCAATTTGTCAAAGTAAATTTTGCTTATTAATTGCTGATTAATTTAATCCGCAATTTTTACAAATAATATTCAAGAAATAATACATAATAAAATAAAAATAACTAATAACAATGAGTATGCTCAAATTCCAGGATATATACGCTCAGCTATTCCTCCTAAATTTCATTTCATTTATTTAATTTTAATGGAACATTGATTGAGCAACAAAAATGTCTGAATCTCAATTAATATTATTATTATTTTGCATTAAATATTTCATTAAAACTTCATTTAGTATAATTTAAACTCGTCGTATACTTTAATATCTTTTTGAAAATCAGTAATATCCACTATTGTAATGAGCATTTTGTTCTTCAACAAATGTTTCTTTTTTCTGCTCCTGATACCTGAGAAAGAAAAATATACCTCAAAGATATATGCAAGTAAAAGACTGCCATACTAACTCACCACTCCTGGTCCGAGTTTACTCAGGCCCGGTATGCAGGTTCCACTCCCGATCCGAGTTTACTCAAGCTCATTAAATGGTCTCCATTACCGGTCCGAGTAAAGCCTAAGTATAAACCTAAAACTTGCTTTGCTCCTTTTCCATATTTTGTCTGTTTGTGTTGAAATGTCCACTTTTTGAGTTAATTTTTTATAAATCATAATAATTATTATTTAATTTAATACTTTTTAAAAAGCTTTAAATAAAATGTTTATATTAATATTAGTGACAAAATTAAAGAATAAAACAGCATCTTTCATCAAAATTAATTTATCTATTGATTTATTTTTTCTTCAATGTTAATTCTTTTTCATTTTATAAATAACTAATAGTCTAATATTAATTTATATTAATATAACGATTTTGTAAAAGAATTAAGTTTTCGCTTATGATTATATATTGAGCTTGCTAATGAGAATTAGTTTATTTGAATTATTCATTTGTTTTCTCTCAAGTCTATAATTTCAATTTTTTATATCATTCTCGCATTCTTTATTTAAATTTATCTGTATCAATAAATTATAATGCACATTTTTTGGTAATTGACATTGCCATTTAGTTCTAAAAATTGAGAATCAATATGTTTAATTTCTAAATTTTTAATTATCAAAATGGTAAAATCTTTGGTAAAGATCATCTCATACAATTATGTATATAAATAATAATTAGATATTTATTATTTTTATGATTTGTTTTTTAAAACAAATTATATCAGAAGTTTACTAAAAAAATAAAATAAAAATAAAAGATTCGTATTTCTCTTTATTTTTTTTTCTCTCATATTCATAAAACTTATTTTATTAAAGTACAGTATCCTACCTTTTTCATATTTTTTGGTGATCCTTCAGTACTAAAGCCTGTCCAGAAGCTTTTAGAATTCATTTTTGCTGGGATCTTTATTTTTCTTTTCTTTCATATTTATAATCACTATTTTTTAAAGTACTGTATCTTGCTTTTTTCATATTTTTTCTTGTTGATCTGTAATAACAAAGTTTTTGCCTTCGGAATTTTCCAACAAAAAGTGATGTATCATATATTTCAAAATATACCAATAATTTTATAATAGTATTTTTAGTTTTTTGATTTCTTTATTTGTTATAGAAGTTAGTAATTTTAACATTTACTCGTGTTTAATATTATAATCTATTTTATCCATTTTGTATACTTCTTTCTTTTTCTGTTTCAATTTGAATTCTACGCTACTCATTCATTAAACTTGTAGAATTAGTCTCTATCTTTATATATGCTCTAATTTTTATTTTTTTAATTATTGTGATATTCACTCGTGAAAGTGTGAAGAATTATTTTTGGTATGTATTTATATGTATCAAAATTTTCCTATCTAATAATCTAATTAAAAATTTATTTTTTGTTCAAATTGTTTTAATTTTTTTATATTTGACTCATTGTTAGATTTTCAAGCAAATTTAATGATTTAATTGTGAATTTAATTTGTTTTGTTTTTGAAATTTCTTAAAAGATGGAAAAAGCATCCCTGGATTAGTGTTTAAAATCCTTGAATTTGTTGTCCATTAGGCAATCAGTTTGCTTATATTGATTACTTTATGTATTGAGTCAATGTATAATATATATAATTTATGTATACTAGCGAAGAGACTCGCCCTTCGGGCGAGTCGTTTCGCTAGCCTAAAACTATTAAACTATTTCTTTTTTTCGTCTATTTATCTTTTGCTTGCACCTTTTTCTCTAAACATTTCGAGAACTTCTATCTACTGATTGCTAGAATCATTATCAACACAATGGCAATAATCTTATCTACCGAGTCACAGAACTCTTATCTATCCATTTATTTGAACACTTATCTACTCAGTATCTAAACTTTTACCGACACATTGTCTGTATCTTATCTACCCATTGACGAAACTCTTAGCTACCCATTGTCTGAACTCTTATCTACCCAGTGTTTGAACTTTTATCTGCCCCGTGTCAGCGCTTTAATCTGCCTATTGTCTAGATCTTAGCTACCCATTGTCTGGACTCTTATCTACCCAGTGTCGGAACTTTTATCTACGCATTATCAGAAATTTTATCAACACATTGTCTGGCTCTTATCTACACATGACAAGATCTCTTATCTACTCTGTGTCGGTACTTTTATCTACTCATTGTTTAGATCTTATCTGCCCATTGACTTAGCTTAAACTGAAAACAAACATTTTTTTCTATTATCATAACTGCAAAATAAGGAAAAACTAAATTATAAATCAAAATTAAAAATAGTGTAGTGTTCTTTGATAAGTATTTCTAAATTTAATTTTTTAAAGTACTAAACATAAAAACATGACCTTTTCTTTTGTATAAATAAAGTTTACGTAAAGAATTTTTCGTTTAGTCTTAACGCCAAAAAAATTTACACCGCAAAAAACATTATCTCACGCAACGCCAAAGTAAAATTGCGGCGTAAAAACCAGTCAGTTGGGCAACAATCCCCTTTAATAACCTTTTCTTTTTAATTTGCATTTTTGTCCTTTGTTGTTTATTTTATTTTTTTGTGTTCCCTTTTTCCTCGCCCCGCCCCTTTTTCTCTTTCTAACCTTTTTTGTTTACTACGCCCAAACTATACTTGCGCCGGCAAAACCGGACAGACGCACAAAACTACTAAAATTATATATAGGAATACAATATTTATCATAAAACTTTAAAAAAAATTCTCACTTAAAAAATTCGCTTTTTACTATGTAGTAGAGGTCGGCAAAATCGCATTCCCGGGATCCCGGAACGGGATTTTTTTTCAAAATTTTGTACGGGACGGGATCCCACGGGATTAATCCCGTAAATCCCGTAATCCCGGTAATCCCGTTTTCAAATTTACCGGGATCCCGCTGGGATTCCGGGATTTTCAGAAAAAAATTTTTAAACTATAGATATGTTGAATATTGGCGGATTTGTAGACAATATCGGTGTATTTTGACGGATTAAGGGAGGAATGAATAGATAACAGAGGATTAAGAGGGATATCAGTGGATTAAGAGAGATTAAGAGGATTTGAATGCTTATAAGTGGATTTAGTGTGATATCGGTATATTTGAAGTGTTAAGGATAATTTGAAAAACGGTGGGTTAAAGCGAATATAGCGGATTTAGCGGCTCAACTGGATTTGAATGGCGTGAGAAATATAAATTTTGGTTTCTCTTTAACTTCTTTTTAATTTTACTCTTCCTTAAATCAATTCAGTCCAAATCAATATTCGAATTAATATTTTTATTTAAAGAGGCAATATTCAACACAATAATTAAAACGAATAAATAAAAATGGGGAACACAACTTTAAAGAACGGAAAAATAACAAATGAACGAATGAACGGGTTTTGGGAGAAAAAGATTTCCTTAAATAGAACATAAAAAGGGATACAATGTCATTTATTTATTTAAATTAAATTAAAGTCAATTTGAGTCTGAGAGTTACCACATCTCCACCTTCTAAAAAGACGAGTCCCTCGGCTTTGAATCGGCTGCGAAAGGGTTTGGTTCATAAACGGTCAAGAGATCTGCTTCCTTCATAAAGTCTAATCCTTTCAAAACTGAACGTCTCGGGGTTCGGTCGCCTAGGCCTCGCCCCATTCGATTTTCATTCCCATGCCAACGGCTTCTAGGAGTTTGATCGCCTAGATCTCGCTCCCTCCAATTTTCATTGCCACTCCAACGGCTTCTAGAGGCTTGGTCACCTAGACCGCGCTCCCTCCAATTTTCATTTACAGTTGAGTTCCTTCCGCTTCTTTCACTTCCGGAACAACCATTTTTGACTTGACATTTCGAACGCCTAGTTCTTGAATTGGTATTTGCTTCAATGTTCCAATTCCGTTCATTTTCGAACGTTTGGCTATCAACCGGTTCTCAACCGCTTCACCTCTCCCCTCCTCGTATTTAGATAATTCCGTCCTCGGAATTGTTTCAAGATTTTCCGCTTTTCTATTTCTTTTACCTCTAAGTTCATTTAGGTTCAAACATTTTCCAATTCCTCTTATCAAATTAGGAGGGTTCAGCTTTAACTTTTCATTTTTGTCTCTCATCTTAGCTAGCTTTTTCTTTTCATAAATTCTAGAAATTCTCAATTTTCTTCCTTCAAAAGACAATTCATTTAATTCAAAAGCCCTTCTAATTGAAACTGGATCGATAAATTCGATGTAACCTACTCCTTTGCAAAGTCTCGTTTGTTTATTTCGAAGTAAGCGGACGTTGGTGATTTTCACGCATTTAGAAAAGTGAGTCCTAACTGATTCGTCTAATGTTTTATATGGAAGATTTCCTACAAAAATTGACCTTTTCGTATCAAATTTTCGTTTTTGATCCATATTAATTCGAAGAATGTTGCCGTTCAATATTTTACTATTTTTATTGGCAGTCTTAGCCTTTTCTTTTCCAAAAACACTACCCTTTTCTTCAAATTCAACTTTATTTTCATCTTTTAAATCTTCTTCAAATTTCTTCTCCTTAATTTTATTCAACTCTGCGTTCTCCTTAAATTTATTCAACTTTTCATTTTCTTCCTTTTTACCACTTCCAACTTTATTTTCGAACACGTTAAGTTCTTTTCCATCGGATCCTACATCCTCATCAATTTTAACACTTAATGTTTGGATCCGTGCTGTGTTTCTAGTTGGCTCGTTAATGTTATTTTTAGTATTCAGAAATGTTTTATTCGCTCCAGTAGCAGCTGCTACGTTATCTTTCGACGTATATTGATTATTTCGATTAGAGAAGCAATCGCGTGAGAGATGTCCTGGCTTTCCACAGTTAAAGCAGGTAATTTCGTTTCGAGGGGTAAAATTAGTATTACGTTGTGAGAATTGCTGGACAGGAGGTTTAGATTGGAAATTAATATGACGAGTTGCTTTCTGTGTCGATTCTGCTCTAGCTGCCAGAGATACGAAACTGTCAAAACTCATTCCGTCATGTCGAGCTATTTCGAGATTAAGTGCAAGGTTTGAGTCACCGATGCTTCTTATCAAATGCTTTATTGAATATTCATCTAACAAATTATTTGTCATCCCTGGGTAAGCTCGTTTTACTAAAGATGCAATTCTATTGGCTAGTGAATCAATATTTTCGTTTTCTCGTCTCTTAACTCCAGACATAAGTTCGTCGAATGCACAAATTTCTTTTGTGTCTGTCTTTCGAGAATACGAAGCATTTCACGTCGAACAGATGAATAAATAAATGGAGAATTCCCTAATGCAGTATTAAAAGCTCTTTCCGCTCTTCCGCTGATTTTAGATTCTAAAGCTTTTAATCGCACAACATCTGATATACCTTCAGTTGCAGAATCAAATTTTTTGAAGAATGTCTTAATTTGATCGACCCCTTCAGGACCTTTCAAATCTGGAATTTTGTCTAAAGCCCACGAAAGAGACATTCTATCAAAACTATGCATGAACCCAGCAAAATCAGTTGTGGGTCTTTGATTGTTTTCATTATTGGTTGGTGGCTGCGCCACTTGTGTAACCGACTGTTGGAAATTTTGTTGGGGCTGTGCTTGGTGAATAGTGTTCATTTGAGGCGGAAAATTTTGCGGATTATTCGTCGGCATTTGTGGGTACTGCATGAACTGTGAAGGGTACATAGGCATTAATATAGGCATTTGACAATTTGGAAATTGCGTATACATTTGCTGATTTGGGAACTGCTGTGTCATAACAGGCATGTTCGGAATTTGGTACTGAAAACAAACATTCTGTGCCGACTGTGCTGGCGTGGTTTGAGTTTCCATCGTTCTCAAAACATTTTCTCCCCTTTCACTTTCCACATCAATAATATCGTCCATGCCTGAATTTTCAATATTAGATGTTGGATTCTCAGAAGTTTCTTTCTCCATAGCTTTGTCTTTTGCCCTACTTCTGGTTAAAACAGGAGAACGGGTTATCATTCGATTTCTTTATCGATTACAATTTTTTTTTGTTTATGCTCGCCTAGAGCCTTTGATGAGTCACGAAAAAAAATCAAATCAAACAGTTTCCAAAGAATTGCCCGCCTAGGGTCTTTGAGTCAATTTGTTTGCAGCAATTGAATCGATTGCCTGCCGAGGTCAAACAAAATTTCTTTCTTGTTTGTTTCTTGTTACACCCACCTAGGGTCTTTTGCAGATTTAAAAAAAAGTCGATTTTTCACCCGCCTAGGGTTTTTGTTGAAGAAAATAAATTAAAGTTTTTCACAAAACTTTCTAAAATTAAAAAAAAATTTTTTTTTTTTGAGTCGAAGCTCGCCTAGAGCTGTAGATGCTCGCCTAGAGACTTAATTCAATAAAAATAAAAATTTGTTGTTGCTCGCCTAGAGCCTTCAAATCAACAAAATTCCAAAATCGATCCCGAGACCGTTGAAAAATTTAAGAAAATTTTTCTTCCACAGGAGCGCCACGTGAGAAATATAAATTTTGGTTTCTCTTTAACTTCTTTTTAATTTTACTCTTCCTTAAATCAATTCAGTCCAAATCAATATTCGAATTAATATTTTTATTTAAAGAGGCAATATTCAACACAATAATTAAAACGAATAAATAAAAATGGGGAACACAACTTTAAAGAACGGAAAAATAACAAATGAACGAATGAACGGGTTTTGGGAGAAAAAGATTTCCTTAAATAGAACATAAAAAGGGATACAATGTCATTTATTTATTTAAATTAAATTAAAGTCAATTTGAGTCTGAGAGTTACCACAATGGATATATGGGGATTATTCCTCTAATCCCTCAATTTACTATTAATCCCCAGATCCTCTATATACCTCTTAATAAATCCCTGATACCCCCCATTATCCTCCAAATCCCTCTTAATCCTGTGTTAATCCCAAATCCATGATATCCTTTTCCAATACCCCAACATCATATATCTCTTAATCCTCCGGAAACTTATGACGATTTAAAACTCACAAACCTCACAATCCCCCTACATATACTCTGTTAATCCCAAAGATCCATTCATATTACTCTTAATCCATCCACTACAGGCAAAACTTCGAATTTTTCTTTTTTGGATTTCGAATTTTTCTTTTTTATAATATACTACATATTTAGTATGTAGTATATTATAATTAGATTTTACGTTTATAATTAAAAATTTTTTTTATAAATTCAATTTGTAATTTTTAATTTAATTTCTTTCAAAATTAATTTTTAATTTATTTTTAATTAGAAATTATTTTAATCAATAATTTTTAAAAATTATTTTAAAAATTAAAATTATTTAAAATTATTTTAAATTAAAATTAAATTTATAATAATTAAAAATTATTTTAATCAATAATATTTAATAATTTTCATTTTTCCATATTCATATACAATTTATTTTTTAATCTTCCCGTGTCTTGGCACCATTTTAATTCGCATTAGGAATTAAATGATTTAAAAAGAATAACGAATTATAGTTATAATTTAAATAATTTTATAATTCGTGTCTAAAATCCTTGAATTTGTTCCGCCTCGTCCCAACAGGATCGTGAACTCTACTCGCTGCCTTTATTCTCAACGTCCTGACGAGTATGTAGATTACACAATCATTTTTCCATATTCATATACAATTTATTTTTTAATCTTCTTTGTTACCTTTTTGTTCCGGAGAGCTTTCAAAAATTGAGATAATTACATAATCTTTATTATGATTACTGTTTGATGTTTATTATTTCTATAAAGAGAAACATATATCCATTTAATTCTAAGATAATAATGTGTTTTTATTAGTTTCTCAAAAGTAGAAAAAAGTTTGATGCATTTATATGTAACTTGACATTAAATTTTAAACAAAAATTTTTACTACGTAATATATAATAATAAAATAACAATATATAAGTAATGAATTATTGAGCACTTGAAGCATATCACCATAAAAATTGATTTAATGACACCATTACGCTGAGGCTTAACTTGATTTTAACTTTTTGAAAAAGAGCCTTTATTTTACAAAGCATATTCAAAAATAAAATTTCCGTCGCATTATATTGAATTTTGAAGTTCTTTTAATAATACATTTTTCCATAAATATCTGCAGTGTTTTAATGTAAAATAAATTTTTTGTCAAAATATGTTAAAAGATTTTAAGCATATATGATTTATTAATATAATTGGCTGCATTTATGGCTTAATTCTAAGGCATATTATTAAATGGACATTTAAATTTTAGAAAATATTTTTTATGAATTTTTCAGCTTTATGTTGTCACCAGTAGTACCGTTAATTGTTATTCTACTAATTGATATTTTAAATTTATGTTTCATAAGTCATTTCTTCTAAATTCTTATAAAAAACATTTAGTTTAAAATTAAAATAAATAAATTTTATACATATAATGTCTTTTCATATTTACTTTTTTATCCTTTTAATAAGAACTGAAAAAGATCACAGGCTCCCTTGACATAAATTGAAAATTCAATATTTTGTTTATGAATATTGACAATTTAATATTCTATACTTCCTGTTTCAATAATAGTCATTAAACTTTAAAACGTATTTATGTCGCTTTAAATGACCATTTAAATTTTAGAAAATATTTATATTATAAATTTTTCATAATCAATTATGATTTGGTTGTTAGTAGCTTCTTTAATCTTCTTTAATTCTTATTTACTAATTGATAGATTTTGGATCGATTATAATTGTGGATCGATTATCATGATCATCAACTGCTCTAATCATGCCGCAGCTGCATCACTTAAGATTAGATGAATATCACTTCATTTATATGGAGAATTATATATTGAGATTTTATTAAGCAATTGCTGATATTCTATCATGTATGTATAGATATATTTTTTGTAAAATATATTATTTTTGTAAACAACGATTTCCGTTTGTTTAGTTTCCATAATTTGCTGAAACTATTTAATATATAATTATTTATTAGGTTAAATAATATTAGATACTGTTTGATAATAAACTTATTGAATTATTTTTAAAATTTTTCAAAATTTACAAAGAATAAAATATTTCCGTTTAAACTATATGTGGATTAATTCATATAATTATTCTTAGTTGTAGTATTTCTGATGTTACGCCATGACCCATCAATTTTTGCAGTTCCTTCAATAAATACAGGGTGCGGCAAATTAAGGGAACTTTTTCCTTTGCTTATATCTCGCTTCAATCTTTACGAAAATTCATAATTCTTTTTTTATTTTATTCCCAACACTCTAAGAAAATTTTTGGTACAAAGCAATAGAAATTTGGTCCAAGTTTAATAAAGATATACCCATCCAAACATTTAAACGCGTCAAAAAACATTTTTATGACAAAGTTTACTTAGTCATAACTTTGCTCAAAGTCGTCCAATCTTACTAATTTTGGTACCAATCGACTTATCTCAGTGAGGGGCATCGAAATAGTCAAGAAAAACATTCTTGAAAATTTCACCTAAAAAATTGAAATTTAGCACCTATATTCTAATCTATCCATTAAAAATTCATATCTCAGCTCATGAACCAGATAAAGGTTTTGTTTAACCATTATTCGAATCAGTTTGAAGAGCTTATTCAAATGACATAAAATTTCCAAATATCAAAATCTTAACATTAAGCCCAGGCCAACTTTTATCAAAAAAATTCTACTCAAACTTAGAAGCAAAATTAAGCAGGCTAAATTATAAAAATTAAACCCAATTTAGGTGTCAAAAATTTTCTTAGAGTGTTGGGAATAAAATAAAAAAAGAATTATCAATTTTCGTAAAGATTGAAAAAAGTTCCCTTAATTTGCCGCACCCTGTATTTCCGATGGTTTCTTCCATAAATTAGGGGAGCCGGAAAGTTGTGCACTGGAAAATTGTGCACCGGAAAATTGTGCAAAAAATTGTGCACTAGATTTCTGCTTGTGCACAGATTTCTGCCTTAGTGCACAACTTTCCAGTGCACAATTTTCCGGTGCACAATTTTCCAGTGCACAACTTTCCGGGAGCCATAAATTAGAGCTGAGCCATGATTCATTTTTGCTCCAAGATTAAATGTATGATGTTGAGGTGCTCCTTTTTCTCATTAAAATTTTTCACTTCTTCTCTTTTACAAAAATATGGTTATATATACTATAATCCATTATATTAGATATCCTCTATTTCCTTTATATTTTCGTCACTTATCAATAAAATTGGAGATTGATAGTGAATTGAGATCATAATTAGATATTTTCTTTGTTAATTCTGAAAAAATCTGATATTTTATTCAATGCTAGATCGTTTCTAATACTGTAATTTAAATTTTACTTGTATCCAAATTGTTCAATATGTATATTGAAAATATGCTGCATATCTTCTTGTAAAATTTTGTTTTGTCTCATAAGTAGATTACATTTCGTTTTTACCTCTTTTAAAATAATATTTTCTCAGTAAAAATTTTTCCTTAATTGATAATAAACTTTCCTACAATAGAATGTTGTTTTCTAGAGGTTTTATTTAGTTCATTTAAACGAAGACATTTTTTCAAAATTTTATTTATTATAGTATTTACTTAAAAAATTAAAAAATTTTTTAATTAAAATCATTACCGTTTTTGTAGTTTAAATTTATTTGAAAGTTCTTGTAAATATATTTTATTATAAATTGCTTCGAACCTCCAGAGCTATTTTTCAACGCAAAAAATATCATCTGAAATCTTAATATTTAAAATAGAAAATTTTCTTTTTAAGTAAAATTTAATATTTTATAAAATTTAAATTTAATACTTTTTTGAAAGAGATTTTTTTAGAATTTTCGTCTTTGAAATTGCAATAAAGTTCTAAGTAAAAGTTCCACACTGCTATTTTATATTTTAATTAATCAAAAAAAATATTACTAATATTTATACATTAATATTTTAATGTATAAATATTATTATAAATATTAGTTTTTAGAAGCGTTTGTTTATTGATCATGATACACAAGTATATGTTATAATTTTTTTAATATGAGTGCATCACACTTAACCCAAGAAATGCAAGACATCTATTAGGTTTTGCTTTTGTTTTAGTATTTATTGAAAGCATTTTTATTTTTTATTGATTGCTTGCTTAGGATGATCGCCTGTTTAATGATCTATTGTTTAAAAATGATAATTTTACTAGATTTTTATAAGAACTTACTTTTTACGGATTTATCATGATTACAAACATTATTTCGTCGTTTCGTCGTTATTGAATTACACACCTCTTGTTTGTACATACTAAAAAGGGACTTTTCTTATAATTGTAATGTTACTTCGTCGTTGATTACCTCAAAAATTTTATGCCTAAATGAAGTTAGTTTGACAAATAATTTTAATAAATTTATAAAATTAATAACAAAATATTTCAAATTAGAATTTTTTAAAATGTCTTGTTCGATTAATATGAAACGATGAACCCATTTATTTAAAAAATATTGAAAATTTTATTCAAATTTATAATTGTCACCAGAACGTTGTCGATTTCTAGTAGGACCAGTCGATGAAGACTTGATTTGGTGATTTTAAGAACAGATTTCAGTTTGTGGATGAGCTATAAATTATTTAAACGATAATATTTATATTTGGTGATTTTTAAATTCTCTGAGATCAAAAAATTAGTAAAGTCCATGATTCAAAATTTAGAGTTATACATTACATTGTATTAAAAACAAACTTGAAGAAATATCATGAGTCCGATAGGTAAATATAATATAAAATTAGACTGTTGTATATTATTATGTTGAATAATATTCAAGTAGGGTTTATAAGATATTTTGTAAAATTTTTCAAATTAATTTATTTAAGGAAACGCATGAAAGGTTGTGCAAATAAGGCGGGTCGAATGAATTTCAAACCAATATCACAGCTACATTTAAACTATTCAGCCCATGTGATATTTGAAGGCGAAAATTCAAATTCCATTTCTTAGCAAAATTTTTTAAATTTTCTATGCATAATTGTGATATCTTCAAAAATATTTTCTTAAAATGTATAAAATAATATTAACTGAATTATTTCAATACTGGGATGCTGACAAAATTAGAGTCTTTAATTCCTCCACCTCAAATATTATCATATATTTATAGGTACATAAACAGAGTTATATAAATTACCTAATAAAATGAATAAACTAAAATAATAATTAGCTTATTTATAACAAAATACATTAGTTTGGTATTAGTTTTTATTAAAATCTTATTTAAATTAATTTTAAATATTCGTTATGTATATATTCGTTATGTACAAATATATTCGTTATGTACAAATCCTATTCGTTATGTACCAAATAAACATAAAAGATTTATTTCCCGAAAGACATTATAAAGAAAATCAGATCAAAAATAAAATTTACTAGATTTTAAGGAGGAGAAAAGTATTGCATCAAAAATTTCTTATCATAATTTTTATTCAATAACCAATTATTCAGCGATGGCATTACTATTTGAGTACGGAAGCTATCGAATGTAATTTTTTCATTATTTTAGATTTAATTAAAATCAGGCTACTTATTTCATTTACTTTTGAAAATGATGAATTTACTGTCTTATTTATATCTGACAATAGAAAACGATTAAATTAAAATAAAAATTATTTTATATTATACAGGGTGAATCTCAAATCAATTAAATATATATCAAGTACTTATGATGATAAACAAAAAATATAGAAGATGAAAAAATTATTTTATATTAACTTGAAATATTATATTTCATTATAACTTTTAACATCTATAGTAACCACGGACATTATCGCTTCTTTTATACTTTAACTGAATTTATTTTTCTTATTAATTATATATTTCTTATTATTAATTTAGCTAATAAATTTCATATTATTAAAATCTTGATAAAATGACGAATTAAGTTGCCAAAATTCATTCATTGAGGAAGCCTGTTTTTATTAGATACATTTATCAGCATCATCAAAAAATTTAATTCATATAGTTTGTATTTACATTTTTAATTATTAGAATATTTAAAATATTATTAATTTTTCTTTATCTGTTAAGTATATTTATTCTAATTAGAATAAATTAAAAACATTTAATCCCTAAAACATTTAATCCTCACCATTTCCTTCTACATATTATGAACACATTTATTCCAACGGCCACTCCCTAATAGGGTTGTACCCCGTCCCCGTCCCCGTCCCCGAAATTGGGGGTATTTGGGGTTTTTTTTGAAAATTCCCCGTCCCCGGCCCCCCCCCCCCCCCCCCCCCCCCCCCCCCCCCCCGTGAAAAAATAAAAAATTTTCCCCGTCCCCGTCCCCCCCCCCCCGTGGCAGAATTTTCCCCGAGCTCTCCCCGAAATTTTTATGCATAACTAAAAATATTTTCTTTCACTTGATATTTCTTTTACTCAGTAAGGGAAATACATTTTCTTTCAAAAATAATTAACTAGGCGGTTGGTTGAGTGGCTAAGACGCTTGTTGAAGTGTCCGAGTGTTCATGCTGTGGAAAAATTGTGGATGGGAGATGGAATTGAACCATCATGGAATGAGCCCAAACCGAAAGCACAACCGACTGTGCCACCATCCAACCCATTGCTGGGTTATTTATTTTCATTTATGTTCTTTCTGCAAGTGCGGACACAACACTCCTTCCGCCTTGCGAAATCAAGCGTCCTCGCTTGTTGCTTGTCTTCTATAACTATCATCTGTTTCGATTTTTGGAGAGCACACACAGAAACCCATTTGTGGCATTTTTTCTTACTCGCTGCGCATCCTCGGCGTCTTACGCATTTTATTTATAAAGCCTTCACACCACTGGCTAGCCTATCACAACTCAGGCATTTTTAATTTCTCACAGGGTCTTCTCCATTGAAGTGTCCGATTGTTCATGCTGTGGAAAAATTGTGGATGGGAGATGGAATTGAACCATCAAGGAATGAGCCCAGACCGAAGCACAACCGACTGTGCCACCATCCAACCCAATGCTGGGTTATTTATTTTCATTTATATTCTTTCTGCAAGTGCGGACACAACACTCCTTCCGCCTTGCGAAATCAAGCGTCCTCGCTTGTTGCTTGTCTTCTATAACTATCATCTGTTTCGATTTTTGGAGAGAACACACAGAAACCCATTTGTGGCATATGCTGCGCTTCATGCGCCTTACGCATTTTTATTTATATTAGCCTCGCAACACCGGCTAGCCTATCACAACTCAGGCATTTAATTTCTCACAGGGTCTTCTCCTTTTTCTCTCCACAGTGACAGAATGTCAGATCATCACAGCATTTGAAGGTTCGCTGAAATTTCCTCAGGCTAAGCCTGGCCTGTCCGACTGCGCCATTGAAGTGTCCGATTGTTCATGCTGTGGAAAAATTGTGGATGGGAGATGGAATTGAACCATCAAGGAATGAGCCCAGACCGAAGCACAACCGACTGTGCCACCATCCAACCCAATGCTGGGTTATTTATTTTCATTTATATTCTTTCTGCAAGTGCGGACACAACACTCCTTCCGCCTTGCGAAATCAAGCGTCCTCGCTTGTTGCTTGTCTTCTATAACTATCATCTGTTTCGATTTTTGGAGAGAACACACAGAAACCCATTTGTGGCATATGCTGCGCTTCATGCGCCTTACGCATTTTTATTTATATTAGCCTCGCAACACCGGCTAGCCTATCACAACTCAGGCATTTAATTTCTCACAGGGTCTTCTCCTTTTTCGAGGGTAATAGAAGATAAGGGAGACTATATATATAGAGTTGAAATGGAGGATGGCTCATTCAAAATTTCTCATATAGACCAGTTGCGTAGTCGCGGAAACTACCAACTGAGATCCCGTAGCCCTAGTCCAGTCAAAGAAGACTGAGATTCCGTAATTGAATCATAACCTAGTCAAAAATATAATATTTTTCGTTTTTTACACACCTCTTTTTTTTGTTTTGTATCATTTAAATTTTTTTTAAAATATCCAAAATTTACTTATTTCTTAGTTGTTTTCAAAATAAAATTTTTTTTGTGACATCAATAAATTTTTTTTAAAATGGACAACATCAATGACATCAATATGGAAGAACAGAAAGAAGAACAACAATCAACAAAAGAGCCCCTAATGGATAGGGAGAGCAATTTGGTTAAAAATACTTCAAAAACTAAAAATAATTCTGCAAATGTTTCAATTGTTAATCATACTTCTTTCTTGGCTTTAATTCAAAAAGAAGGAAAATCAACACGTGAAACGGTCCAAAAAAGCCACGATTTCATTCGTGAGGCAATGCTTACCTTAAAAAATGAAATAGTGGGAGATGTGCTTCAAGCACTGAATCCACAACTTTCAAATTTTGAGGAACTTCTAAAAGAAATTAAAAATGAAATAACTAATAATGAAGAAAATAATTCGGACTCTATTTCTGTCAACGAAGAAATAAATAATGAAGAGGAAATACAAGAGAATATAGAAAATCCCGCCGAAATTTTGCGAGGCGGAGAGGCCACTAATCGTGAGGGAAATAATAATAATCGGGGAAGGGGAGGCCGTGGGCGTGCACAAAATAGACGCTCGCGAGATTCCCGCTTATTTTTCCTCTTACGTCAAATTGATCGTGAGAGAGGCCATGAAATGGCTCGTGACCGTTTCCGTCCATATTACCCACGTGGCCGTGGAGATTACAACAACAACAACCAGTATAACAACAATAATTTCCGTGGACGTAATAATCGTGGAGGCTACCGCCGCTGATCTTCTTAAAAGGATGGAGGAGTGTTGGATACACTATTTTGATGTTTTGTTTATTTTAAATAAATGTTGTTTTTCCTATTCCCCTAAAAACCTAATTTAAATTTTCCTTATCAATTTATTTTAAATATTCCTTTTTCCGATTGTAAAACCCTTTAAATGTTTCTTTATGTAATTTAAAATATTCCCCTCAAACATATGTTTTCTTTTTATCTAAACATTTCCTATTCAAAACATTCCCTCAAAACATTCCTTATCTAAACATCCCAACCTTAAATAAACCTTTACAACTGTCTGTTCGTTTTATATTAAACTCCCGCCCTTTCTATAACCTATAAATATCCATTTGTTTCTCATTAATTTTTACGTTATTTTGAACTGAACTTATATATTTGTTGAAATAAATTTGTTGTTAAAAACTTAGTTATTAATAAGTAAATCCTCATAAAATTTGAGAGTAGAAATTTGGAATAAATAAATATCCAAATTTATCTAATTTAAGGACACTACACGGTTTGGGCTCATTCCGTGATGGTTCAATTCCATCTCCCATCCACAATTTTTCCACAGCATGAACATCGGACATGATAAATGGCGCGGTCGGACAGGCCAGGCTTAGCCTGAGGAAATTTCAGCGAACCTTACATGCTGTAATGATCTGACATTCTGTCACTGTGGAGAGAAATAAGGAGAAGACCCTGTGAGAAATTTAAAAAAAAAATGCCTGAGTTGTGATAGGCTAGCCGGTGGTGTGAAGGCTAATATATAAAAAATGCGTAAGACGCCGAGGATGCGCAGCGAGTAAGAAAAAAATGCCACAAATGGGTTTCTGTGTGTGCTCTCCAAAAATCGAAACAGATGATAGTTATAGAAGACAAGCAATAAGCGAGGACGCTTGATTTCGCAAGGCGGAAGGAGTGTTGTGTCCGCACTTGCAGAAAGAACATAAATGAAAATAAATAACCCAGCAATGGGTTGGATGGTGGCACAGTCGGTTGTGCTTTCGGTTTGGGCTCATTCCGTGATGGTTCAATTCCATCTCCCATCCACAATTTTTCCACAGCATGAACATCGGACATGATAAATGAAGTGTCCGATTGTTCATGCTGTGGAAAAATTGTGGATGGGAGATGGAATTGAACCATCAAGGAATGAGCCCAGACCGAAGCACAACCGACTGTGCCACCATCCAACCCGATGATGGGTTATTTATTTTCATTTATGTTCTTTCTGCAAGTGCGGACACAACACTTGTCTTTATTTAAAGGAGAGTTTGGTTCGAGTACTAATCATCGGTTGAGAGTTATTTTCGATATATTTTTAACTTTTTTGATACAAGAGACAATTTTAAACCTTTAATATTATTTTTTGAAATTCAAAACTCTTTATTTTTCAGCTGCGGCGCAAAAATTGAAGAAATCTGGCTTAAGGACCTCAAAAATTCTCAAAATTTTCGCCTGCGGCGCAAAAAATGGAAGAAATCTGGCTTAAGGACCTCAAAAATTCTCAAAATTTTCGCCTGCGGCACGAAAAAATGAAAATTTTTGGCGCCGAAGGCGCCAAAAAATAATTAGTCACTAAATCTTTCCGAATACAAACTAAATTGACTAAAGCCAAAATAACGGCTACCTAATTAGTCAATAAAGCTTTCCGAATACAAAATAAATTGACTAAAGCCAAAATAACGGCTACCTAATTAGTCACTAAATCTTTTCGAATACAAAATAAATTGACTAAAGCCAAAATAACGGCTACCTAATTAGTCACTAAATCTTTCCGAATACAAACTAAATTGACTAAAGCCAAAATAACGGCTACCTAATTAGTCAATAAAGCTTTCCGAATACAAAATAAATTGACTAAAGCCAAAATAACGGCTACCTAATTAGTCAATAAAGCTTTCCGAATACAAAATAAATTGACTAAAGCCAAAATAACGGCTACCTAATTAGTCAATAAAGCTTTCCGAATACAAAATAAATTGACTAAAGCCAAAATAACGGCTACCTAATTAGTCACTAAATCTTTTCGAATACAAAATAAATTGACTAAAGCCAAAATAACGGCTACCTAATTAGTCACTAAATCTTTTCGAATACAAAATAAATTGACTAAAGCCAAAATAACGGCTACCTAATTAGTCAATAAAGCTTTCAGAATACAAACTAAATTGACTAAAGCCAAAATAACGGCTACCTAATTAGTCACTAAATCTTTTCGAATACAAAATAAATTGACTAAAGCCAAAATAACGGCTACCTAATTAGTCAATAAAGCTTTCCGAATACAAACTAAATTGACTAAAGCCAAAATAACGGCTACCTAATTAGTCACTAAATCTTTCCGAATACAAACTAAATTGACTAAAGCCAAAATAACGGCTACCTAATTAGTCAATAAAGATTTCGAATACAAAATAAATTGACTAAAGCCAAAATAACGGCTACCTAATTAGTCAATAAAGCTTTCCGAATACAAAATAAATTGACTAAAGCCAAAATAACGGCTACCTAATTAGTCAATAAATCTTTCCGAATACAAACTAAATTGACTAAAGCCAAAATAACGGCTACCTAATTAGTCAATAAAGCTTTCCGAATACAAACTAAATTGACTAAAGCCAAAATAACGGCTACCTAATTAGTCAATAAAGCTTTCCGAATACAAAATAAATTGACTAAAGCCAAAATAACGGCTACCTAATTAGTCAATAAATCTTTCCGAATACAAACTAAATTGACTAAAGCCAAAATAACGGCTACCTAATTAGTCAATAAAGCTTTCCGAATACAAACTAAATTGACTAAAGCCAAAATAACGGCTACCTAATTAGTCAATAAAGCTTTCCGAATACAAAATAAATTGACTAAAGCCAAAATAACGGCTACCTAATTAGTACTTGTTGAATTACCTAATTAGTACTTGTTGAATTAAATAATGGTTTGTTCGTGGTCGGTGGGTTAGGATTTGTCTTAAAATTTTTTTGTCTAATTATGACTTTCATTGAAATTAGCTAAAAATATATTTATTTGCAAAAATATTTATTTTCTAACAAAGATGGATGTCTTTATTGTATTTCTTTAGCTTACATCCATCCCTGAAACTTTGATTTTAACACAAAGGTGGATTTTTTGGTCTTTATCTTGTTATTTAATATTATTTAATGTTTGCCATGATGTCATGTTTGAAGTCATATATCTAGGATTCGTTCTGGTGAAAATTATTCCTATAGATTTGATAGTTTAAACCTATATATTAAGCAAGCTTGTTATTCTCAAAAATTTATTAATTTTACTAATTTTTATGTTTTTATTTTAATAACAAATTCTAAAAAGACATATTATAAAAAATTTCTGCACTTTTTCACTCGAATAAAGATAAATTTAATTAGATATATTTTATTTTTTCAATCTAATGTTATATTCAACTTAAACAAGATTGATAGAGTTTATAAAAAATAATAAAAAATACTAATATAAATCATACTACAAATCTTTTCCATTATTTTTGGTTGTGGAGAATTCTCTTTTAAGAAACAAACTGGAATGTCTAAGTTTTATAAATATTTTTTATTATATAATAGTAAAATTCACCAGATGAAGAGGATTGCTGCATTGAACCTCCATTATCTACCATATTCTTTCCATATATGTTTTTAAATTCTCTTATTGTATATTTATACAGTGTGATTTTTAGTAATTTTTTGAAAATTAATCTAAGCCTTGTTCAAAATTTTTAAGTTATTACTAGAGCTGTGAATTTTATGCATTAAAAAATGCAAAATATGCACTATAATATGCATAAAAAATTTCAGAAATATGCACGAAAATATGCAAAAAACCCAAAATATCCACGCAAATATGCAAGAAAAATACAATTTATACCTAGAAATTTCATATTTTTTTCGTCAAAAACATTCAAACACCTATTTTCATTAAGATTACTCCCAGTTTATATGAATTGTTACCCAAATTGAGTATTTTTACTCTGTTGGACATTTTGTGATGAGGCGTTTTGGCAGTGTGACATTTTGGGGTGGGACATTTTTGAGTCGCGGCCAGTAAACAAAAAAAAATTTTTTCAAAATTTTTAATTTTTTCAAATTTTTTCTAAAATTTTTACTAAATTTTCACTTTTTGCCAGGATTTTTGGCAATTTTCGCGATATTTTCCCGAAAACCCTCAAAATATGCAGTAAAATATGCATTTATGCACCAAAGTCTGAATTATGCAAAAATATGCATTATATGCAAATAGAAACCCCCTCTAAAGTTTTCAAAACATGCGGAGACAGTATTTTTTGTGCTTTATACATGATGCCAAGTTCGCAAAAAAAATATGCATTTGCATAAAAATCACAGCTCTAGTTATTACCTTTTCGCGAACAGTTTAACAATATTTTTAATCTATTAAAATTAAAACAAAAAATAGATTTAGAGATTTAATGTAAATTTTACAATTCTATTCTTATGGATAATGCAATTTTTTGTTTATTTATATCATTTTTGATTTTTATTGTTTTACAAATAATTATATTTTGGTAGCCTTAAAGTTTTTCATCAACTTTTCTATTTATAAATTTTGCATAAAGATGCAATTAAGATAAATTTAACACAAAATATTAGAAATTATTATATTTTTGTTATAAGTATACATAATTTAGTTTAAAAAATTTATCACTTCTTAAAATGAATTAACTTTTTTTGTTTAAAGATATGGATTTGATCAAATTTTTATCTTATAACATTTATTAATTCTTTTAAAGAAAAACATTACTTTTTTTCTCCTTTTAATTGAAAAACATAATCGCTTTAAAAATGTTTAACTAATAAATCACATAAGCATTTAACATTTTCGACAAAAAAGTTATGGAATGGAAACAAAGGAAATTTAATAATCTAAATATAATAAACTTCGTAAATCATTTTTGTGCCTTTTTTCAATGGCTTCAAGTTGTACAAGAATTCTGACACTTAAACACTGCATTTTTCATAAATTACGCCAATTATAGCAAGATGGGATTGGTCTTACAGTAAAGCAGTCAAGCGCGTTAAAGAAAGTTTATATTTGGAAGCAGGGCTGGGCGCAATCGAAAAAAAATCCGCAACCCGCATTCCGCAACTCGCAATTTCTAAAAAAAAATCCGCAAACGCAATCCGCAACTCGCAATTTTTAAAAAAAATCCGCAACCCGCAATCCGCAACTCGCAATTTTTTTTAAAAATCCGCAAACGCAATCCGCAACTCGCAATTGCAAAAAACCCCGCAATTTACAATTACAATTTACGCAATTTCCGCAACTCGCAATCCGCAATTTTGAAAAATGTAAATAAGGAAATTTAATCACTTCAAACTATCTTAAACTATTGCTAAAATTGTATATAAGCAAATTATGGTGAAGTGAACTGGAAACGACAACTCTGAACTGGAACCGGCAAACAGAACCGAAACTTTCGGTTAACGACCGAAGATTTACCGGTGATTAAATGATATATGTGGATTAGGGGTGGAGTATAAACGGATTTGTCGGATATAAGTGATTGGTAACGGGCGATAAAAGAGGTTCTGAAATAAGGCGTATTTAAGGGGTATCAGTGGAATAAAGAGGGATATACATTTTGTGGGAATAAGTAAGGATGTTAGGGATTTGGATGGGATATTATAACTCTTGCTACATTGAAATCCCCCAATATCACTCCAGATCCCCATTAATCCATGCTTACTCTCAAAAAAACTCCAAATCCCCAGATATACAATCATTATGATCGAAGATTTTCTTCCGTTTACAGCGCCGCAGGCAAAAATTTTGAAAATTTTGGAAGATCCTTAAGCCAAAAACTTCCATTTTCAGCGCCGCAGGCGAAATTTTTGAGAATTTGGGAAGCCCAAGAAGACAGATCTCTTCCTTTTTAAGCGCCGCAGGCAAAAATTTTGAGAATTTTGAAGGACAAGAAGCCAGATTTCTTCCTTTTTCAGCGCCGCAGGCGAAAATTTTGAGAATTTGGGAGGGACAAGAAGCCAGATTTTCTTCATTTATTGTGAGGGAAATTTCAAAAAATTGCGTGAAAATTGCGTAAAATCTTAAAAATCCGCAACTCGCAATCCGCAAAACGCAATTTTTAAAAAAAATCCGCAACGCCCAATCCGCAACTCGCAATTTTTTTAAAAATCCGCAAACGCAATCCGCAACTCGCAATTGCAAAAAACCCCGCAATTTACGCAATCCGCAACTCGCAATCCGCAATTGCGCCCAGCCCTGTTTGGAAGTCTTCAGCCCAACGACATCACAAAGATTCAACGCATGAACACTATTTTAACTAACTAATAGGCAATTTTACCTTTCAGAAAATGTATATCTAACTTATTATATAATATATATTATAATAAATACTATTACATTTATTTAACATAATATTTTATAATTCATTCTCACTAAGAAAATTGTTAGAATAGAATAATTAGTTTACCTTGAAATAATGCATGTTCCTAAAATCTTTAATCTAAATTTCAAGCTTAAATTCTTTATTTGTGATAAAACCAAATAATAATGACATAAAGGAGATAATATAAAACTTAACTAAGTATAAAAAGGTGACAATAATTAAAGATAAAATTAAAATATTGACGATATAACAAAAACATTGACGATGAGTTCCACCACCAAATTTCAAAATTTTTTCGGGACAGGATACGGGACAGGGTCCCGTAAATCACGTAATCCCGATAATCCCGTTCTAAAATATAGCGGGATCCCGCGGGATTTCGGGATTTTCACATGAAAAATTTTTACGTAATAGATATCAGGGAGATCAGAGGATTTGAAGGGATTAAGGTACTTAAAGTATATCTGGGGATACCGTAAATCCTCTAAAATATCTGGGTTAAAAGGGTTTCGAGTGATATCGGAGGATTCAAGGAAATTGGAGGATTAAGAGGCCAAAAAATTAACATTTTCAGCGCCGCAGGCGAAAATTTTTAGAATTTCTAAGGTCGTGGCCAAAAAATCCACCCTTTCAGCGCCACAGGCGAAAATTTTGAGAATTTCTAAGGTCGTCCCGTAATCTTCTTCGAGGAAATTTTGTCAAAAATATACCCCCAAGAACTAGTTCCAGAACTAGTTCCAAAGCTAGTTCCAGACATTTACTAGTTCCGTAGTTCCAGTTCCAAGCTAGTTCCGGGCATTTACTAGTTCCGTAGTTCTAGTTCCAAACTAGTTCCAGATAATCGTTAGTTCCGTAGTTCTAGCTCCGGAACTGGAACTAGAACTAACTAGTTCCGGAACTGGAACTTTGACATCACTGTTCACAACCGCTTTTAAATAATAATACCTTCGTCGAAGTTGTCCATAGCAGCGCCGACATTAAAATTCCAAGCGAGAATCAAAGTAAAAATTACCAACAATCTTCCTTTGCCTCGCATTTCTTTATAAAGCAAAATTTTTTATAGCTTTTTTAGTTTATTTTAAATTGGTATTTAATTTAAAAAATTTTTTAATTAAATGATTGTTGCGGGATTCAATCTATATTATAAGAGTACATTCCTCTAAGTCAATTTAAAAATTCTTATATGATCGAGAGCTGATCGAAATTTCGTATTTTGTTTTGTATCTATTTTTGTTTCGTTTAGAAGAAAATTATAGTATTATGTTTCGTCTCGATAAACTTCTCAGGCGAAACAAAATTAAACAAAAACACCTATTATTTCAGGAATTTTTGATAGGAAATTTGCTCATCCTTTCTTAATTTTTTAAACGTTTTGCCAGAATAATTTTCTTTGAATATCATTTAATTTTTAGAGATTTTAATTAGCCTCGAGTTTAAAACATGAGCACTGAGTTCTGAAAATTTTTTTTAAATTTTCATATTCGTCGTTTTTTCCACTTCGGTCTCCCGCTTTTTAAAATAGTCCTCCTCTTTTATAAAAAATAAAAATAGTATCAGGATTAGGGTTGCCGTCTACGATTCGGGCCGACGGTCGATGCTTTTTTCTGGTGCATTTTTTCGGCCATTATATTATACTCTTAATTTCATCAATTTAATTTTGGAAAAATTTTGAGAAAAACCTCAATAAAAATAGATCCAGTGAAATATTTTTTAAGGATTATGGGGTTATAATATCCAATAGTGTTCATAAATGTCATATGAAAATTTCAGATTAATAGGCAATCGGAACCTTGAAAAACTGATAAATTTAGATGGTTTTATAATTTCTTAACAAATTATCTTTCGAAAGAGCTCAGCGAATCATAAAAAAGTACAGCGAGCTAAAATTTGTCCTTAGAAAGGACTTTGGCCAGAGCTGTTTCGAAACAAAAAAATCTTCGAAAATCTAAATCGAAATTTCGAAACACTCGAGGAAATCGATGCTGTATTATTTACCCATTCTCTTTAAAGGACATTATAGCGACAGCATGGGGAGTAAAAAATAATTATTATAAAATCCGGCATTTACTTACCTATCCTCATTATTTTACTTCAATCTAATTAAAAAATTTTAAATAAAAAATTTTCATTAAAAGAATAAGAAAAACAAACGTTTATATTGAAAATTTTAGTGGTAACAGGGAAATGCTAGGCAAAACAAATTTGTCGGTATTTTTTGTCTTGATTATCGCTTCGAAGTTTAATGTAAACACTGCGAACGATTCAGCGCGCATTAAACGATTAAAACAAATTGCTGAGATAGATAATTCAACTGGAATGCCTCGAGGTGGTTTAAACTCGAATGATGCTATTAAATTTGAGGAATATAAATTTCTTGAGGAAAATGAGGAGGATAAAACCCTTTTTGAAACATTTAATAAAGTTTTTTTAAGACTTGTAACTAAAGTTACCGAATTTGCTGAACTAAATTTAAAAAATATTAACATATCTCTTGATAAAACAGAAGATATTGCTAATGAATTAAAGAAATATGATGAAATTTTAAAAAATAATAAAAATGTTGATGAGATATTTGAAGAAAAGGTAATGATTAAAACTGATCATAGGGGCGGAATAATTTTTTTTGTGATTCATAAATGCCCTAATGAAATTTGGGATGCTATGCAGTATTTATTCTAATTGAATGACCTCCATTTATTTTTAACACTCAAAGGGTCATTCCAATACCCAAAAAGGTCATTTAATTATAAATTTCAAGGAATCTCCTACTAACTCGAATAGAGAAAACTACATGGAATTGATAAATATAGTTATAAATTGCAAGACTTTCATAATAGATTTACATTCAAAAAGCTCAGAAGGCTCTTTGATTGATATTTACTCTTTTATGGAAAAAGCGTCCTCTTTAAACTACAAGGAATCATTGTTTAATTTTACCGCATTAAATGTGTTGAAATTTATATTTAATTTATCAAAAATACAAAGCAAAGAAATGGATACAGCTATTATTGAAGTAATCTACAATCAGCATTTGGAAAATAAAAAGAAATTGAGAAAAGAATATAAAAATGTGATTGTTGAGTGTGATGGTCCAGTTGGCTTATATACTGCCTTTGAACTCTTTATGGGTATTTTAATTATTTTTGAAAAAATTTAATTGTCTTTAGAGGGAATGAATGTAACACTAGTGAATAATCGTTCTGAAGATTACACACGAAATCGATCTATATTTTTTGATCGAAAATTGATGCCACATTTACGTTTCATTTTGGGTACTGGATTTGATCAATTGTCTTTTGGTAATAAAAAAAGAAAGAGATCATTGGGAAGAATTCCTTCTGAAGATGATGTGCTTCTTAAAATAAAAAATATGGAAAATGTTTTGAAGGAAAGGTTAAAAAATTTATCAAATTATATAATTAAAAAAGAAGGAAATCAACCAGGAAAATCATTTTTGAATTTAATTTATAATACAGCAGTCTTGGACATAAATAAGGACCATGAAAAGACTTTGGCCATCCTCGGTGCACCAGTTAATCGACCTCAATCCTTTGATTTTGGTCATTTAAAGCAAATATTAACAAATTATGGAGGGATGACAATTTTGGAATCAGATAAAATCATAGGAATTCCTTTTGATCTGATTTTCTATAATTTTACTAAACTAATTAAATATGGTGCTGTTATCCTTAACAAAAAACATAACGAAAAACTTTTCAAAGAAAATAATCAAAAAATGTCTTCTAAGCTGGATTCAATGGATGTCCATTTAAACAATTTAGACCAATTGACTAAAAAAGCATTTTTCCTTACTCAAAATATTAGAAATCGTTATTTTTATTTGGTTCAGTTAATTTATTATGGGATGGATGAAATAAATGATAATTCTCAAATTCCTTTGACTAAAACAGGCAAAGTTTATAAGACAACATCAGAAGGAAGACTTTGGTATGGTGATCACCCAAATGAAAATATTTCTGTCAAAATATTTGAGACAGAGACAACAATACAAATTGATTCAGGAACACCTTTGGCAATTGTTGAATTAATTGAAGAAGTTAAAAATGAAAGGGAAAAATTGGAAGAGATGAACGATGAGGAATTTAAGCAAAGATGGTATGAAGTAATTCTTGAACAAGTAAAATATGAACATAAAAATAAAGTTAATGAAGAATTAAGACGGATAAAAAGAAGATACGGTGGAGGTATAGGAATAGAATATGAAAACACTGAAAATATGCGTAAGGAATTAGAGGAGACACAAAACAAACAGAAACAATTATTGAAAAAAAAGATTGAGAATATAAAAATAAAAAATGATAACTTATTTGAAAAAGGGCTGTTAAACATGGAAGAAGAACATAAAAAGATGTTGGAAAAATATGATGATTTTATTGTTGAATTAAAAGAAAGATGGTTTGAAGTAATTTTTTATCATGTACTTGAATGCATAGGTGGAGACAAAAAGAAGGTGATAATTAAATTAAGTAAAGAAAAAGGAGAAGCAGGTAGTAGCAATAATATACAAATAATAAAGGATAAAAAAGAAGAACAAATTCTTTATTTTGAAAAAAACAATTTATTTACAAAATTATTTTTGTTAAGTAGTTATGGAAAAGAAAATGTAATAAAATTATTTAAAAGAAAAAAAGATTCGGAAATTTTTGTGAATATAAACGATAAAGATATAGATGAGGGCAAGTTTTTTGGTGATAAAAATAGAGAAAAATAACTTAGATAATCGCATTGTGATTATTTCAGAAAGAAAGCAACTTCCCAATCGGCGAACTGGTGTTAGAATTTTCAAGGGATGGGCGGCTTCCCAATATCCATTTTTGACCCTAAGGCCATATCGACTTTTTTCTCAGCTTACCCAATCCTTTCTCAAGGCAATGGTCTGGACTTGTCTATTGACTTACATAATAATGAATGTCTTCGTCAAATGAGAAATAACTTATATTAAGATTTTTATTTTTAAAGGTTTTCTCGATGTTGAGAATGCAGTTTCTGCTATTAAAAAATACAAGGAAAGCAGCGAGCAAAAGGATTTAGCAGGAATGTTATTGAAAGCATTAAAAAAGCAAAAGTTAAATTGAAAATTGTATAAAATGAAAGCAAAAATTTAAAAATTAAAAAAACAAAAATATATTTAAAAACCAATGTAAATTCAAAAAATTTACAAAGAAAAATACAAAAAAAATTCAAAAAATTCAAAAAATTCAAAAAAAACAAAAGTACAAAGAAAACAGACTGTATTAAAATTCGGGACGGTATTTTGGTCGAATATTTAAAAATTTGAACTTTTATTGTCCCCTATAAATACTCATCCCGAATGGTCATTAAGATACCAGAAATGGTCAGACATTTGTATTTATTTTGAGCCTTGAACTACCCTACCGACAACCCAATTGAAATACCTATTATTTTTTTTTTGAAGTACCTACCTATATTTTATTTATTTTATTTTCAACCCCATTGAAATACCATTGAAATACCTACCTATATTTTATTAAATATTTTTTAAATTCGTATTTTTAGATTTGTATAAAGATTTTAGTTGTAAATTAAATATACTTTGCTAAATAGATACTAAATTAATATAGGGAAAAATGAAATGGAAAACTGAACTTAACGGGAGACTCAGATTCGATGCCTGGCGGCAGTTTGTAGCTGCTTTGGTGTAGTCCTTGAATAGCGCTTATACATTTGGCAACCAGGGATGGACGGTCGCTGGGTTCTACAACAGTAACATAAACCTATCCCTTTTTTACTGATTTTCAGCTTTGAAATGCCGACCTACCCGCTATGTATCAGAAAAAATTATTTATTCAAGCGAGATTCAGTTAATTATAATTTTGTTCAGAATGATTGAATCGGGATGATTTTGAAGTCATTTGACCTAGTTCGACGAGCTGTTTCAAATGACATATTTTGTCCAGATCTATTTGTATTCTATAGCTTTATAGGCTTACGTAGTTTGATTTTGTGTTATTTTCGAATAAATCAAAAAATTTACTCCGACGCCCAAATTCCCCGCGCCTAAAATTCCAGTGACGAATATTCCGCTGGAGACGAAAATTCCGAAAAACCTTGGAACGAATTTTCCAGAGACGAAAATTCCGTACACCACACTCATATATACTTTATCCCATTTGCATCATTTTAATTTGTATGATACACTTTGTCGAAATGAACGTGATAATGCCATGCCTATTTAAGATAACCTTATTTAAAATACAATTTTTCCGTTCCAAAATTGTATCTTATGTGAGGGTCAACTGTTATGCTATAAATTTAATAAAGAATTGAAAAATAATTTTTAAAAACTTTATACAATGGAAATGCATTTAAAATATTTTAATATTTTTTAAATTACATAATGTGATCATTTTAAACTCCTTCGATATTCTGATAAAACCATGCTAAAATAAAAAAATGATCATTTACAGTCGAACTTTACTTTAAAATACACAACAATTTGTTGGTAATGTAATACCTAAGTTTTATAACCCCTATTTATGATACAAGTAATTACTAACAATAAGATATAATATTCCAATGATGAAGGTCACTGTTTCAATAAAATATTTTGTACTTTGCCCCATTAAAAAAATTAGACAAAAATTCAAAATATAAACAGCAAAACTTAATTTCTTATTATTACTCAGCAAAAAATATTCAATTTTAATACTAACGGGAATGATTATTTTGCTTATGAGAATATTTATTACGTTGTTTGGCGTAATCCTTATCATCTTTATCCATTTCTCTTTGATATATTTTAATAATATGACAAGGAACATTTTTGGGAAACCATGGAACAGAACGTTTTCGTTGATAAATTAGCATGTAAGAACAATCAGATGTACAAATTTCATTTTGAGATTTGTCCGAAACACTTGTATCATTAAATAAACGCCATTTTCCATCGATAAAATTACGGGTAGCAGCAGTATAATGGCCTTTAAGTTGTTTAGAATTTATTTTGTACTATTTTCCTATTGTTTCGAGCCCGATTCTAAAGATCGGAATCAAGAACTTTCGAGTCCGATTTTTAATAGGAGGTAAACGTATTTTATTTAGGTGGTGTGTGCTGTTAAGGGCTCGCAAAAGGCCACACAGGAAAGTATGAAAACTGACCTGAGGTAAAATTAGTTCCATGATGATAAATTACACAAGACAAATAATATTTATTTTCATTGTTAAAATAAGAGCTCATATCAAGCTCTTCAGGTGTATAAACAATGTTAGCATTCTTTTTTGTTTTTTCTCCAGACTACAATATAAAATAATTAAGGGAACCTTCATTATTAACTCGTATTTTAAAAATCTTAGGGGAGGAAAGGGTATATTAGAATTGAGAAGCTCAATATTAGCTAAGTACACCCAAACCTAGATAAATCTAAAATTCTCCTTTATTTGGTTAATCACTAGTCGGAACATGGATATTTTTATAATAGACTTGGTTAAGACACAAGTATTAATTTAATTACCGTATCAAAACGTTTAAGATAAAACACAAGAATATCAGGCAAATGTTCAAAATTAATTTGCATGGTTCCAGAAAGTTTGTTACATTTTGGGCAGTTCCAAAATTGTATGGGCTCTATTAACAAAATAAATATATTTATTTTTGATTCAAAGAACTACCAGATTTAACAAAATTGTCAAGCAACGTAATTAAAGGAATAGCTCTTGAATTATCATTAAACTTGTTCTGCAAAGAATAATCATCACAAATTTGTTCTTTCATATACTTCGATTCAAAATCTTTTCTTAAAGACAAATCCCATTCAACGTTTATAAAAATAGCGTTTTTCGTATTTTCTTTATTATAAACTCTAAAAATTTATTAAATTATAAACTAAGCGCTGATTAAATGTTAATATTAATAAATATAGTACTAATAATGACTTTTCGAAAATTATAAAATTTTCGCTTGCAGTGAAAAGATGTGGAATTATCGCTGTAGAAAATTTCTCGAGACTCGTACAAGACAAAAAAATGAGACGCGGTTCTCGATATGAAAATTAACTAGATATCAATAAATTTTTCGATTCTGCTTTAAGGGTTAAATATTATGTCATTATTCACCACGAAGAGTCGGGGTCCAGCCCAACTTTTAAATGCGGATCGGATTCGGTTCGGGTTGGGGTTTTTGCCTAAAAATTCTTCGGGGTTTCAGGGGACCGGTTGCTACCCTAATATAGAGTATAAGGTAGGATAAAAACTCGAATTTCCAAGTAATTTTAAATCTCTAAGAAAGGTTTGAAGTTAGCTTTTAGTTGATTATTGAAATTATCTCTTGGTTGGAAATTTAAAAAAGTTGGCTTTTTTAATGAGTTTATTTAAAAGATAAAATTTACTTTTCAACATGATTATTCAAAAAAGGTTTGAAAGTTGCATTATTAAAAAGATAAATAGCCCTATGAAAAGTTTGCTTAAACTTTTGTAAGGTACAATAGACAGATCCATCAGAATCTAGTAAATGAAGTTTAAAATCTAGATTCATCTTGTAATAAGGTCCTGGAAGAAGAGGTGCTCCATCCTTCATCAATTCAAAACATAACTGTTCATAACTTACATCCTTATAAAATAAAGCAAAATAAGGCTCCCCAAGACTAAAAAATTAAGTATTTTTTTAATTATTTATTTTTTAAATTTACATTTTCCCGTCAAAAACTAAATTAACAATAGCAAAAACAAATTTTAGTTCATGTTGTTTATTAAGTTGTAGTATTTCAAAAATTGTAAAATCATTTAAATGACTATCACTTTCAAGAACTACTTTATCTTGAACTAAATATGATTGACCATTTGGTTTAATTTTACAAGCAACCATCTAAAAAATTTTAATAAAATATTGCAAAACATATGCAAATAATGTAAACTTATCAAAAAAATATCGGAGGATTCTGAGAAATATAGAGTATAAGGGGATTATAAAAGACTAAGGGGGTTATCGGTGGATATCGAAAGATTTACAGTGATTAGGAGTGTTGCTGATTTTGATTAAGAGAGATAGCCGGGGATTTTGTGGATTAAGAAGGATATGAGTTTTGATAGGATAGTTGATATAGTGGAGCTTGATGAGATTAAACGAATTATCAATGTATTTGATGGTATTTACAGCTAGGCGAGAATGACCACCCTATCTTTTTACGCAAGATTAAACTAGTATGATATACGTAATAATATTTAAGTCGTAAATCCTATACAAAAAGCCGATACTAAATTTAATAACATGGCTTGAAATGCCATAGCTATGATTTCCTGCAGAAATATGAATTTTAGGTTATGTAACTTTATATATATGGGGTTGAAAATTTGATTTATATTTTTATAAACAAACATATTCTGGTGAGATTTTCACAACTTTCTCTATTTGTTCCATTATATCACGAACAGTTAAATAAGGTTCAGAAATATTTAAATGAAAACGTGTGATTTTACGTGGAGTCATACTAATAAATTTTACAGTATATTTACGAGGCCTGAAAAATAAAAAAAATATTTAGAAGGAAAATTAAATAAATTTACAAAGGAACGCTGAGTGAAACAGAAAGAAAAGGTTCAATTGAAATATCAACAAAATCACAATTTGGAGCAGTACATTTTATTCCATGACGGAATTGGCCTCTGAATTGAAAAAATTTATTCATAAATTTACTCCTTTTTTAATAATGTCTTTCAGAAAATCATAATAACCTATTTATTCTAATATAGCGACATGTCGTTTTAATGTTAAACCCTCTTATAGGGCGTCGTTATAAATATAAGGACTGCCCTTATAATAGAGACTGCCGTTTATTTTTCAACCCTCTTCTAGAGTGTCGTTTTATTAGAGACTTTCGTTATAATAGAGACTGTCTTTATATTAGAATAAATACGGCAAGCAACCTTTAGTTTTTCAACTAAAAATAATGACCACATTAACCGCTTACTCGAGGCCGCTTACTTTATGACAAAACTTGTATCATAATCCTAAATATTTTTGGGGCCCTTGGGACAGAAAACCAATCTTGTGCCTAAAAACATTTTGAAAACATACTGAAATGATTTTAAAATTGTAGATTTTGAATTCTTTTTATTATCCTTATTATTTCTAATCATTTTAATATTTGAGTCAGAGCTTGAATCTTTGCTATAAAATTTCTCCAAATTAGAATCCAAAATCTCTTGATCAAGTCTATTTAATAATCAAATCATACATTCATGAGAATCCTATTAATATATTTAAAAAATAAATTGGCAAAAAATTATTTAAAAACATGTTGAGACCCTAAACAAAATGTTGAATTTTCATTGGAAATAGAACGAATAGCTTTATGACAAAACTCGTCAACAAAAGTGTTATTAAACCACATGCAACGAATTGTATTAACAAATGAGTTGAAAATAATATTCTTAAAATTAAAAAATAATTTTATTGCAAAGTTCTTTAATAATTTTTATTCGAGCAAATTAATCATTTATTCACCTTATTATATTCTACAAAATCATTGCAAAGGAGAAATTCAGCTAAACGGTCACAACCTGCAAGGCACTGCATTAAAGGATTAAAATAATCGGTATTTCCATGATTTTTGAGGCCTATTTAGTTAAAATTAAATAAATATTATTTATTTTAAAGACCCTTTAGGCAAGGAACTTGGAACCAACTTTCTTTCGGAACCAACTTGGATTTTGGAAACAACTTCCTTTCAGAATTTGCTGTGGTCGTTCCAACAGAAGTCTGATTATTATTATTGCTAATGTTAGAAATATTTGAATCATCTGACGAATTATAGCAAGATAAACAGAAATCTTTTAGCGCTTTTTGATAATCCTCTTCACTACTACTATATTCTGACATCAAAGGATAGTATTTAGCTCCGGACATGACAATTTAAAATATTCTAAAATCTCTAATTAATTTAAATAAGAATTTCCTTTCCAAGCGGGTTCAAAATATTGGGGATTACCACAATATATCGAGACTATATTTATTCCAACTCGGAGAATGTTGTTCCAACTAAAGGGAAAGATATACATTATATTAGAATAGACAATGCGGGGCTTCGATCGAGAAAAAAAAGTCGAGGTACAAAAAATAAATTTTCAAGTGTATAGTGGAGAAAATTTTAAAAATATAAGTATTAAGTTACGCACTAATAAGTACATTTGAAATTTTGTAGGTACGAAGTCGATTTATAGGTCTGAACGTCCAAAATACTAAGTACAAATAGAAGCCCTGGTACAATTACAAATTTGAAAGAAAAAATGTTTTTCCAATGACCGATTTTTGTCTGAACCGCTTTAAAAAAGATGCTGTTCCCCTTATAAAATTCTGTTTTAGACAAAAAATATATGTATGTAATTGTTTTTCGATTTAAAAGAAGGTGGAAAAAGAATTTATTTTTCATTGATAATAAAAAGTAAAAATATATGAGGTCAACAAGTTCAAAAAGGTTTTACCTATTTTTTCTTTATTTTTCAAAAAAAAAGATTATTTATATTGCCCCTTGTTAAATTCTTTATTATTTAAAGTTGACCTGTAAAAATTTTTTCAGACAGGCAATTTGATGAGACAACATTTATTCAAGTAAAATTATTTTAAATAAAAATTCTCATCTATAAAAAATTATTTTCTTAACTTGTTACATTTTTCCCTTTCGGTCTTCGGAGCTGTTATTTAGAACAAAATCCTCAAAATTTTAACTTAAAGTGAGTTCCCCGGATTAAAATTTTTTGTATTGTTTCTATAATCTTTTAATAAACAAATAATTTTTTATTTAAAAATTGTAGTATATATCACCTTCTAGGTGATATGTGATTCCTCGTTTTTGGAAACTGAGCCTGCCGAGATTTATTAAAATTTCAATATACTGAAATATTAAAATTTCAATTTATTAAATAATTCAATATTTTAGATTATTTTTTGTTGAAATGACCAAATATAAACCCTTGCGGGGGGAATATAAAAATGAAAAGGACTATCAATTAGCATTAGAAATTTGGCGTTGTTTTTATAATTCAAATAATATTTCACCAAATTTTTCTAATAATTCTTACATTAACAATAATAATTATCAGAATTCTGATAAATTGACTACATCAAATGGTATTTTACCTAATTATTTTTAAATTAACACTTTTACTCTTAATACATATTAAGCAATTATTGTATCAAAAATAATTTTAAAACAGTTTTGTTTTCATATTTTAAATTTACCGTAAAATCTCTATTTAATTGCCACCCTCAAGTTGAATGTCATCCTTTTATTTAATGAATAACAGTAATGTGTTTTAAAAATAGAATGTCCTGTCATTCTATTAGAGATTTCGGTACTATTCGGTCCCCCATTTTTTATCCTCCATTTTTTTCAAATTTCCTTTTCCTTTCTCAAAAAGTATACATGGATTAAGGTGGATCAATCGCTATAAGCTTAAGCAATTATAAGTGTATATACTACAGTTTCTATTTGTAACTGGTTCATTCTCATAACATCTTTTCTAGGTATAGAGAGCTCTACTCACCCAGAAAAATCAGATGTTCAACTTAGTGGCTTAAAAAATAATTATGGAGAATTTGTTGCTGCACCTCTTAATATTCATGCGAACACCTCAAATATTCTTTCGGAAATTACTACTGGAGTTTGTCCATTATCCACTCAACCTTCTTACACCTCGAAAAACAATTCAAATTTTGTTCCTTATACCGATCATCTGTTGAATTCCTCTGTAGATTATCTAATCTCGGCAACTGGAGTAACTGTTCAGAATGAGGATGTCGATATGACTCCACTAAATGATATTGACAAGCATCCTTCTATACCAATTATACCGCCAAGAAGATCTTATGAGAATGTGTCTTCTTCGAGTTCATCATTTCAATCAACATATTCGAATGATTTTGGGTCAAAAATTTTAACTGATACTCGAGAGACAGACAGTAATTAATAAGCCTTATTCAGATTTAATGAAATTTTCAGACACAACAACAACATGTTCTTATGATCAAAATATTTCTAAAATGAATTTTGATTCAAACGTTCGAGAAACTCAAAATCAGCCTCTCAAACATTCATATAATAAGGATAAAACCAAATTACCTTATAATAAACAAAATATTTCTGGAGATAATTTCGATCAAAGTTCTTCTAATTATCGAGAAACGTCTTTTTCTAATTGTAAAGGACAAAACTTGAGAGGTCTTTAAAGATAGATACTATAGCTTAAACAAATATAAGATACACCTTTGTGGGCTGAAAAAACTTGTGGGCTTTAATTGGCACCTAAATACCAATTAAATTTTAGATAATTATCTTATAATGAGGTGTATCTTCTTTTTAGTTTTATTATAGTAAAGTATAACTGTAATTAATTTTTATAAACTAGGATCTTATCATGAAAGTCGCCTAGAAAATTCTAAAGAGGATAATGAAAACGAATACACAATAAAAACATGTTCTTCTCGCAAGCAAAGTTTTGAAAGGACTGTTGTTTCTAAGCCTTGCTTAAATGGTCTTTTACATTAAAATAAAATTTATCTGATTTTAACTAATAAGGACTCAAAAATCATACGAATACTTGTTATTTTAATGCTTTAATGCAGAGCCTTGCAGGTTGTGAAAAATTTGCTAAATTTCTCATTTGTAATGATTTTGCAAAGAATAATAAGGTAAATTTTTAAAGCAATTTTTATATTTAATGCTTACATGAAAATCGTGCGTGATTTGCGGCAGAAAAGATAATGGAAAAGACAATAGAAAAATCGCGCGCGATTTGTAGCTTCTTTAATGTTCTTACATAAACTGAGGTTTCAGCCATCAACTTGTTTAGTGCAATTTAGTTGCTTTTTGATTGTTACATAAATTACCTTTTCCGCCAGCGACTTGTCGCTGGCGGACTTTTTTAATTCAAACATGTTTGAATTTTGAGCCACTTTTTTGCGATTTTGGCGTTGATTTTTGGCGTTTATTTACCTGGATAAATTCTCAAGTTAAATTTCTACCCAGGATTTAATTTTTATTTAAATTAATTTTTATTTTTTTCATAGAGATTGGATTTCGAAAAAAATTATTTTTTAATTTTAAGAATATTATTTTCAACTCCTTTGTAAATACAATTCGTTGCATGTGGTTTAATAACACTTCTATTGACAATTGTTGTTATAAAACTATTAGTTCGATTGCTAAAGAGAATCCAACATTTTGTATTGGATATCAACATGTAAATTAATATATATTTTTGGTTTCAATACAGTATTATGAGTCACATAAATCTCTCGGATTACATAATTTATAGTTGGATTTGAGAATGTTTTAGATAGATACGTATTGTAATATTCTATTAGAATCCCTTCCCTGATAAAAGTCCATACTTTGAGAATAACCCACGGCTAATATTATGACGGTTTTTATTTGTTTTATGAATTTTTAAAAAGAAATTAAAACTATCTTAAATGTAAACTAGTACATATAGCACCCAAAACTTCTTAGATGAGAGTGCGGATATCGGGTATTGCATTGGATGGCATGTCACTTAAAGAAAATTCAAATTTCGGATGGCCAAAAAAGCTAATTTCCGCCTTTTTTAGCAGACGAAAATTTTGAGAATTTTCGAAGGCTATAAGTAAAAAAAATTTAATTTTTTGAGCATCATTCTTCGGGGTTTTGCCAAAATATGAGGGACAGAATGTTATACTCGTTTAAACCAACGGGAACCAAAGTTATAAGAAACATTGAACCATAATTAAAATTTAAAGCAAATTAGGATCATGAAATTGTAACTACGTCCTGTACTAGTCAGGAAATTTTTTAATAATTTATTTTTTGAATATATTAAAAGGATTCACATGAATGTATGATTTGGTTATTAAATAAACTTAATCAAGAGATTTTGGATTCTAATTTGGAGAATTATTATAGTAAAGGATCAACACTTGACCAAAATGTTCCTGTTATTAAAACTGGTTATTCTATCAATTTAGATAAGAAGGATAACAAAGAAGATAAAAAATCTTCCATTTTAAAACTTTTCCAGTAAGTTTTTTAAAATATTTTTCGATTTATTTTGGGTTGATTATGCGATAGCATGGCTTCAAAGACCTAAAATTCAGACCATGATATAAATTAGGGCTGTAGTATAGTATACCGGAGGCAAAATTTCGATACAAAACACATACCATTCGATTCCTCTCGGTGAGCTGAGTCGAGTGGTACCACTCTCTATTCACGGAAATGCCTGTGAACTGAGATATAGGTCCCCGAAAATCGAAAAACCAAAGGGGGGACCAAGCACATTTTTGGAGTGAAAAATTCGAATATGCAAATAATAGCTCATTCGAAAGAGCTCCTCGAGCTGAGTCGAATGACACCAAAATCAACGAAATCCGACTTGATTGGACAAAGTTATGATCTTTTATTTTAGTTCCTTACCTATGGCATCTGTGGAGATTTTTGCTGCTACGGAGGCCCCAAATACGTCCAGAGCAAGTGAGATAGGAATAGGTTTATGTTACGAACCCAGACCCAGCGCCCGTAGACTCCCCGCGAGGCGCGTGCCGCAAAACCCCGCGCGAAGCGCGGGGTTTTGCGGCACGCGCCTCGCAGCCGACCCATAGGTTTAGGTTTTTTTTTTGTTTTTTGTGTCATAACTTTGTCTAATCTTGTTCAATCACGGTGATTTTGGTGACATTCGACTCAGCTCGTCGAGCTCTTTCAAATGAGGTATTATTTGTATAAAAAATTTTTATTCCAAAAAACGCCCCTTTGGATCTTCGGTTTTTAGGGGTCTATATCTCGGTCCAATCAAGTCGGATTTCTTTGATTTTGGTGTCATTCGACTCAGCTCGAGGAGCTCTTTCGAATGAGCTATTATTTGCATATTCGAATTTTTCACTCCAAAAATGTGCTTGGTCCCCCCTTTGGTTTTTCGATTTTCGGGGACCTATATCTCAGTTCACAGGCATTTCCGTGAATAGAGAGTGGTACCACTCGACTCAGCTCGCCGAGACGAATCGAATGGTATGTGTTTTGTATCGAAATTTTGCCTCCGGTATACTATACTATATCCTAAATTAGTTTAAAAATCATCGTTGTGATTTTTGGTTGATTAAATACGGGTTTTAATTTTAAATTATTATTTAAAAAAAAAGCATTTTTTAAAGAATTAATCATTTTCAAAAAATTCGATTTTTTAAATTTTATAAAACGGTTAAGCAACCCTAGTATTAATAATTTACTTAGCAGCAAGTTATTTTTCGATCCAAGTGTGTATCGTATTGCATTACGAGTTAATTCAATATTTCCAATTCAGAGGCCAATTCCGTCATGAAATAATATGTACTGATCCAGATTGTGATTTTGTTGATATTTCAATTGAACCTTTTCTTTCGGTTTCACTCAGCGTTCCTTTGTAAATTTTTTAGATTTTCCTTCTAAATATTTTTTTTATTTTTCAGGCCTCGTAAATATACTGTAAAATTTATTAGTATGACTCCACGTAAAATCACACGTTTTCATTTAAATATTTCTGAACCTTATTTAACTGTTCGTGATATAATGGAACAAATAGAGAAAGTTGTGAAAATCTCACCAGAATATGTTTGTTTATAAAAATATAAATCAAATTTTCAACCCCATATATATAAAGTTACATAACCTAAAATTCATATTTCTGCAGGAAATCATAGCTATGGCATTTCAAGCCATGTTATTAAATTTAGTATCGGCTTTTTGTATAGGATTTACGACTTAAATATTATTACGTATATCATACTAGTTTAATCTTGCGTAAAAAGATAGGGTGGTCATTCTCGCCTAGCTGTAAATACCATCAAATACATTGATAATTCGTTTAATCTCATCAAGCTCCACTATATCAACTATCCTATCAAAACTCATATCCTTCTTAATCCACAAAATCCCCGGCTATCTCTCTTAATCAAAATCAGCAACACTCCTAATCACTGTAAATCTTTCGATATCCACCGATAACCCCCTTAGTCTTTTATAATCCCCTTATACTCTATATTTCTCAGAATCCTCCGATATTTTTTTGATAAGTTTACATTATTTGCATATGTTTTGCAATATTTTATTAAAATTTTTTAGATGGTTGCTTGTAAAATTAAACCAAATGGTCAATCATATTTAGTTCAAGATAAAGTAGTTCTTGAACTTGCTACAAATAGGGAAAGTTGTGAAAATCTCGCCAGAATATGTTTGTTTATAAATTAAATTTCATAATTTAAATTTTACATACATAATATGACTAACCTCAAAATTATACTCTTATAAACGGAAAGTACTAACCCTAATCTCTCCTGGAATCATCTCGCCTCCCTTAGTTCTATTGCCGTTTACCGAAATTACTATTTGATATATTCGACCTTGATAAAGTAGATTTCAGCTCAAGCCTAATAATAATCCATGTTAAGGTTTCCGTTCTGCCACATCCCCCTCCCCCATTACATGTCATATATCGATACTAAAAGTTACCAATAGGTAATCGAGTGTGCTTAGTTCGAATCGGAGCCTAGAATTAGTTTATTTGGGACCCCCGTCCTGAATTTGACCAAGTCGATTCGGGCAAAAACTTGAAATTTTAATTTTATTTTTAATCTGATACATGACATTTTGAGCATTAATATAGATGGGTTTGCCAGTACGGGAAAGGACCCACGTTAAGTTTTAATTAAAGACCGAGCCAAGACATTATATAGAACAGAATTAAGTCTGATCTCACATGACATTTTCAGTTAGGTCTCAAATTTTAAGAGTCGTTGAAGATTTCTCTTATCTATAATTAACAATTATTTTTATCCTTAGATGGTTGCATGTAAAATTAAACCGAATTGTCAATCATATTTAGTTGCAGATAATTTAACTCTTGAGAGTGATAATCAATTAAATGATTTTACAATTCTTGAAATACCAGACAATAATAAACAATATGGTCAAGAATTAATCATTGCTATTGTTAATTTTAGTTTGGAAGGGAAAATGTAAATTTAAGCGAAACTTTTTTTAAAAATAATTTTAAAAAATTTAGTCTTGGAGAGCCTTATATATCTTTATTCTATAAAGATCTAACTTATAGACAATTATGTTTTGAGTTGATGAAGGATGGAGCACCTCTTCTCCCAAAACACTTTTACAAGATGAATCTCGATTTTAAACTTCATTTACTAGATTCAGATGGATCTGTCTATTGTACGTTAGACAAGTTGAAGCAAACTTTTCATGGGGCTATTTATCATTGTGACCCTGCAACATTGAAACCTTTTTTGAATAGTCATGTGGACAAGTAAATTTTTCTAAAAATCTTTTAAATAAACTCTTTAAAAAGCTAATCTATTTTTCAATAATCAACTAAGAGCTAATTTCAAACCTTCTTAGATATGGGATTTAAAAAAACTTTTAAACTTCCTCCAAGTACATGGAACTCCATATTTTAATTTCTATTTTATAGTCTATATAAATTTTACAAATTTTTTCTAAATATTTTTTGGACCAAGCTTCCCTGTAACGTCCCAACCCATCTTTATGTGATATACCTAGTTAATGCATATTAATATTATTATGCCAAACTTGAATTGTCCAATCTGGATTTTTCTTGGATCCAGAGTCTAGATCCAGGCATTTTTGAACGTCCTAGATTTTTCTGGATCCAGAATCCTGTCCAGGTTACTAACCTAAATCCATATCCAGAATTCGGATCCAGGATTTTTGAAAATACCGATCCCTAATACCTAGTTTAATACATAGTAATATTCTTATACCAAACTTGAGTTGTTATAATCAATTTATAATCTAATAAAATTTTAGAGTCTTTAATGATAAAGAAAATAATAAAAAAGTAATTCAAATAATTGTTGAATGGGATTTGTATTTAAAAAATGAATTTCAAAATAAGAGAGAACAAATAAAAGATGATAATTCTTTACTGAACAAATTTAATGATAATTCAAAGGAAAATTATGTTCCTTTATTTGCAATGCTTGACAATTTTGTTAAATCTGGTAATCTTTAAAATTAAAGATAAATAAATTTATTTTGTTAATAGAGCCCATACAATTTTGGAACTGCCCAAAATGTAACAAACTTTCTGGATCAATGCAAATTAAATTTGATTATTTGCCTGATATTCTTGTGTTTTATCTTAAACGTTTTGATCAGGCAAATTTAATTTTTGAAGTTTTTCACCAAGCTTTATTTCCTAACATTAATAAAGGGGCTTTGACTCTGAATTCAACTTTGAAATTGGAAAAGTTTAGATCTGTAAGGATGATTCACCAAGCAGCATTAAATAGTTTAGGCGGTAGTTAAACGATCTATAAGGATAAAAATAAAGCATTAGTCGATGCCCCGGTAGCTCAGTGGTAGAGCTGCTGCGGTATCGGGATTTCTACATAAAATCGGCCGGGATTCAAACAAACCGTGATCAGAATTCACTCCCGCCCGATCATGATCTACGAGGAGACTGGAAAAGTTTAAATCCCATTAGCCCCATGCCCCCACCCGGTGCCTATGCTTTAAGGAAATCTTTCTACAGCTATTCGTTGAAGAGTGAATCAATTAAATAAAATTTTCAAAATACAGTACTTTGCCCTCAATTTTCTCATTTTTAAAATTTACATTATTAACTATCAATTCTTATTTTTAATTACAATTTTAGTCTGGAGGCCATACAAAAAAGAATACTAAAAATGTTTTAATTCCTCTTGAAAAGCTTGATATGAGCTCTTATGTTGATAATCTGGATTCGTTGGAAAAGTTGTCAAAAGTATATCTTTAAATAAATATTTGTTAAAAATTTTAAATTTAACATAGAAAAGAGGCAAATTTGAATGCAAAGACAATAAATATGATTTGTCATGTGTAATTTACCATCATGGATATGCGTTTAGCTCTGGTCAGTTCTTATACAAATATTGACAGGAAATCGTTGAATATCATAAAAACTCTTAAAAATTTTCTAATAAATTCAAAATATTTTCTGATAAATTCAGAAATTTAAAGAAAAAGAAAGAAAATCGTACTTTTGTTGCAGTCCCGCGCCCTTATACATATAATGATGCCAAAAAAGAAATTTCTGAATCGGATTGTTTTATATTTTTCCTATTTTCGATACCCTCGGCTGCTACAACCCTCTTCGCTTTATTATTCCCATATACTAGCATACATATCGAAAATATAAATAAAAATTTATTTAAAATTAAAATTTATTAAGGTCATTACACTGCAGCCGTTCGTAATTCTATTGATCGAAAATGGCGATTGTTTAATGATACCTATGTTTCGGAAAGACATAAAGAAGAAATTAGCAAATCTGATTGTTCCTATATGCTGTTCTATCAACGTCGACCTTCTGTTCCGTGGTTCCCTCAAAATGTTCCAGAAAATATTATTGAAAAATATCAAGGAGAAAAGGATAGAGGTGATCGGGATTACAAACAATTTAATGATCAGAACTCCACTAAACGACGTAATGATAAGGACACTACTAAACAACGTAATAAACATTTACATAAGCAAAATTGTTCTTTCCGTTATTACTGAAATTGAATGAATATTTTTGACGGATTTATACGTAATTAAGCTTTTATTACAAATTCTTTAATGGGAAATAGAAAAGGGGTATTGCTTAGCAGAGGTGGGTCGGAATTCCGACTTCCGGCGTTTTTTTTCCTTCCGATTTCAGATTTCCGAAAAAAATTGATTTTCGATTCCGACAGTTCCGATTTCCGACACCTCTGACTGTTCCGACCCACCTATGTTGCTTAGGCAGCTCCGTCAACCAATCTAATTTAAGTAAACTATTCTAAATTTAGTTAATTTTTGTGCGGGTGTATCTTAACCTAAGGTTCAGTTGTTAATGATCACTTATTTTTATTTTAGCATGGTTTTTGCGCTTTTTTGCTCCGAAATCTTATCAAAATATTGAAGGAGGTTATAATGATCCTATGACGTAATCCGAAAAAATATTAAAATGTTTTAAATACATTTCAATTGTATCATGTTTTTAAAAATTATTTTTCAATTCTTTATTAAATTTTTATCATAACAGTCGAGCCTCACTATAAGATACAACTTTGGAATGGAAAATTGTATTTTAAATAAGGGTATCTTAAATACACCTTATCACGATCAGATTCCCCACAATGTGTCATACAAATTAAAATAACGAAAATTGAATAGAATATCTATGAAATATTAAAAAATTCTCAAAATCTGTATCCGTAGTTTCGAGCACCGTAAGTCCAGGGTTCGCAATTTTGAAATTGGAATCCAGCTGTGGACCAGAGCAAATTATTTACTATAATACTTTCATAACTAATAAATTTTCTTTTCCATTTATGATTGAAAAAATGACAAGTTTAAAAAATGGATCAAAGCCCATTATTGAGTTGATGTATTAACGGCTTGGTCGTATTTAAGCAGAATTTGTATTTTGTTAATAAATATTTAAATAATTCACCAAAAATAATAAAACTACTAAAAAAATCACCAAAAACTAATTATGTCTAATAATGTGGAGAAATTTTATCATGACATGGTAAAATTTAAAATGAATTTTTTTGAAAAATAGTTTGTATTTAAACTTACAATCTAGAAAAACAATCATTCCTTTAAGCAGGGCTGCCAGATGTACTTATTTTGGAAGTACAGTTGAAAATTTTCCCCCTGTGTACTGCCAAATTAAACTTTCTTTACTTACACTGAACATTTTCTAGATGGCAGCCCTGCCTTTAAGCAAGAGAAATCAAAAATTAATTGGAATTTCTATATAATAGAAAATTTACAAATCTTAAATCTCGAAATCTCCAACAAAACGGAAATTTTCTATGTAATAAAAAACGAATCTTTTGTTTAAATAAAAAATTAAATCAAAAACTTTGTCACAACCTCATCAATTTTCAATATACTCATCATTTAATAGTTTTCATCACCATATATGCCAGGAAGGATATTCAAATGCACTTTAGTTTTCTCGAGCACACGATTTCTCACCTCTTTCAATGCCTCTTCTATCATATCCTTCAAATTCAACTGTTCGTTAGAGGACCTATTAAACTCTTTAATTTTCAAAATTGCTTTTTCAACACCCAATCGACCTAAAAATTATTCAAAATATAAATTTTGCAGCAAATATCTGGAAAAGAATTTATAGAAGAATTCGTGTTCAGAGCTTATGGTACCAAAAAATCTAAAATGTGCAAACTTTTCATTGTCCTTAATAAAATTGGGCTTAACTATTTATACTTTAAATAAACAAAAACTGGTTTAAATTTTTTCTTTAACTAAAATTAATTTTCTAATTTATTATAAACTTGCCTGTGCTTAATCCGCTTCCAGTGAAAAAATGAGCACTTGTATTTGCATCACCCACAGCTGCAACAATCGCCGAATCATTTTCCGTACGATATCTTTTTGCTGGATTTTCTACTCCTTTAATTTTTATCCAAAATGTATTTGAACTCAAAATTTTAAAATAAAGGTTTTCATCGTCTTCTTCATCGCAACCCTCATTTTCTTCTGTTTCAACTATTAATTTATCAGCATCATGACCATATAAAGATGCTAAATATTTAAAAAGTGCAATAGCCCATTTGTTCTCTAATTCTTTAATAAAATCCATATAATATTCCTCCCAATGAGGATTTTCATTCATTTCAGCTTTAATCTCTTCAATAAAATTAGCTAGAGCATTTGGTGTATTTGTTGCAATAGATATTCTTTGTTTTAACTCAAAAACATGTAAATCAAGCATTTCACGGTTAAAATTATTATGCGGTGTGGTTAAATATCCGTAACCGTCTTCCATCACTCCATAAATAATAAAGTTAATTATATTGACATAGCGAGTTTTTAAGTGATGAGAAATATTAGAGCTGACGATAAATTCATAAAACCCTTGTTTTTGTAGATGAATTCCCATCTCAATCATTGATTTACTCAAATATGTATAATCTCCTTCGGTAATTTTTATTTCAGGGTCTGCCTTGTCGATGTAAATTGAACTGTAATTCTTAGATTCAGTTAGAACCTGTGGTTCTTCTTAAAATTTAAATATTTTAAAAGAATTATGACGTTATGCGTGTTATTAATCATTAATTATTAATATTAATCATTAATATTAATTCATTATTATTAATTATTAAAAATGTATTAGTTATTATTAGGGCGTGTCAAAATATGCACGGAAAATCCCAAAATATGCGCATATATATGCACCAAAATATGCAAAATATGCATTAAATATACTGCAAAAATAATGCAAATATGCTTTAAAAATCAATATCTAAATTTAAAAAATACTAAATTAGCACTTAAATTGCAGTTTAAGAGCATTTCTAAAATGATTTTATGAACTTAGAATTTAACCAAAAAAGAATTTTTGAAAAAAATTTATCGCGAAAAATTTTTCAACAAAATTTTTTCGAAAAATTTTTATTAAAAAATATTTTGCCCAAAAATTCCTAAATTTTGAAAATGTTGCCCGATTTTTACTAAAACTTCTCAAAAAATGCAAAATATGCACAAATTTAGGTAAAAATATGCAAAATTTCCCAAAATATGCATCGATATACAAATATGCACGAAAGTACCGAAATATGCAAAAATATGCATTTAGAACCCGGTCCCTAATGAACGTACCGATGTAAAAACACCATTTTTGAGCGTTTCAGCTCATGGCATATCCGCATGCAAAATATGCATTTGCATGTTTTGACACGCCCTAGTTATTATTATTATTTATGCTACGTTATTAAACAAAATTTTAGAAATTATTTACCTAAAAAGTTATCTCTTATTCGGTCATTTGCTCCACCAGCACATAAAAGCAAATCAAAAGGGATCCCTAAAAAATTACTTCCAAAATGCGTATTAAATGGAAGACCATTGATATATTCTTTGTCATAAGCTTTTCCATTAATCGCAAGTTTAGCAAGCTTCCTGGCATTAATATAATCTTCTCCAAAAATATTTCTTATATCCTTTGTTTTCTTAGCTATAATTTTTTTAAGTGCTTGTTCATGATCTATATCGTATTTATTCATTAATTTATTTACGAGTTTTGTGTAATGCTCAGCTGCAAATGAATTGACTAGCCTCTCAGGAGTACCAAGAATTGCTAATGGTTTTTCATAATCCAAATTTATACTCAAAACTTCTGTTTCGTATATTAATTTTATGAATGAATTTTCTCCTTGATGATTTTCCTCTTTTTCATCAAGATATAAAGCTAGGACCTTCAAACGGTTCATTAAAGCAGTTTCAAAATTTTTCATAATAACTATCCCGACATGGTTAGGAAGCAATTTTGCCATAGAATTTTCTTCGTTGAAGAGTTGGTCAAATTGTGTACCCAAAATTAAATTTAATTGATATATCCATTTGCGATCAAGAAGAATAAATTGTTCACGTGTATACTCCTCAGAACGATCATTTAAAAGAGTAACATTAATTCCTTCTAAATTTTATAATTAATTTTAATGATTAAAAATTCTAATGATATGAAATTCTTCACTGAGTTAAAAATTGATTTTGCCTACGATCTCCGTTAATCGAAAACTTACTTGGGCGTATTATTTTGACATTAAACTTATCCTTAATGTTCCTAAACCCACGTCATGTGTGTTTTATTTTAACTTTATTTAATTTTTATTAATTTTTTCTCCTTCCTTTAATAAGTCAAAGGACCATAATGTGTATACCAGAAAGAAATAAAAAATATTTACCAATAAAAAGTTTGAAGGTAGTGTATAATCCAATTGGACCAGCACCTTCCACAACGGCATAGTTATATCCTCTACCCATTTCTTTATTTTTCTTATGGTCTTCATAAAACTTCTCATTAATCGCTTTGTCTAATTCAATGCTATGAATAGATGACAAATCAAAAATTAATTTCAAATCCTTCAATTCCTCATGTTTTTCCATAAAAGAGAATATATCAATAAATGAGCCTTCTGAACCCTCAGAATTTAAATCACTAATGAATACTTTACTTTTAATAATTAAATTTATTTTGTTCTTGTAGTAGTCTTCGCTATAAGTATAATTCATTGAACTAGTATTTGCTTTTCGAAAAAAATTGAATTTCTTGACTTTTTGTTTTACGGCTACAAAAGTTTTGAAATATTAGTAAGTCTAAATTCATTACAAAATATAATGTTATTTTAAATCTTATACTAACAGCGAATGAAAAGATATCAAACTAAACCGGCCTTGATAGCTAGATAATTAAGATTCAAACAAGGAGTATAATAATTAAGACAATTCTCGTAAATTAGGGTTCACCTGTTCCGCCATTAGTAATTAACTGGTCATATTTTTTAATATCTTCTTTAAAATCAGTAACATCTACATCTGAGTAATGTGCATTTATTTCTTCTTCAACAAATGATTTAACCTTTTCCGTTAATTTATCAACGTTATTTTTGTATATTTGTTTCAAAATTTTATAATCTTCTAAAGTGCCAGCTCTTAACATATGCCAAGATAAAATGTTATTTGTTTCGTCAAAACTTTCCATAAATGCAAATTCTTCATAGATTAAAACATCGTTAGATTGTGTGCTTCCGCCAGACAAAGCAATTTTCTTCAATTCATTAAAGCGGGCTTTAAATTTTAAAAAACAAATTTAAAGTAGAAAGAATGAACCCATCCCAGAAATAGACAAAAAATTTTATGGGACTTGAGACTGAGATGTTTCCTATGCAATTTTCATTTTTTTGGCGGGAATTAATAAAATTAAAAAGATAAAGTTGCCGACATGTTTTAGGATTGACAAAGGGATACACCTATCTGAGAAATTCATAAATAAACACTTATGATTCTTCCATGATCAATTAAAGGTTGATGTGGAACAAAAATAATGTAATTTTGATATGGTTGAAAAATGTTGAAATCAAAAACATCAATTTTTTCAAAAACAGAAAAAAGAATAATAATAATGTAAAGTAGACGATTAGTTTGTTTGAAATAATTTTTTCCCTTGTCAATCATCGTCTATTTTATGGAAAGCAAAAAATGAAAATCTGATTAAAATGACGTCTAGAAAATAAAATTATTATAAACGGATACATAAGTACTTAAAGTACACTTTGTTTTAAATGTATAACCTATTTTAATTTAATAGTTTTTATAATTTCTTGTAATTATCACCAAAGCGCATAAAATTCTCTACAAAATATTATTGTATAATTATTTAACTCGAAATTCATATTTAAAACTAGGGCAACACCCAGACCCCGACTCAATAACTGATTAAGCATTTAGAATGGGTCTATCTCTTAATGGGTCCGACACACGACCCCGAACCTCGATCAAAACGTAAAACCTCGGCACCCACATGACCTCCCCAGAAAACCCAAATCCCCGAAAAACCGGACCGCGAAGGCTCGAGTTAAATTAAAATTAAAAATTTATCGCTATAATGAATAAATTAAAAAAACTAAAAAATTAAATTAAAAATTTAATTTAACCCAATTTTGAAACACTTAGGCGAGATATAACTTGGGAGAGTTAGCTCAGTTGGTTGAATACTCTATACATAAGCGAGGCAGTTTTTATTAAAGTGTAAATTTTTGAAAAATTTTGAAATTAATATAAGTTTAATATATTATAAAAGTTCTTATATTTTAATTAAAATTAAAAAAAAATAGGGAATATAGCTATTTATTAGATAATGAATGAATTAGGCGGGAGAATTTTCTACTCATTTTTTAAATTTCTCTTTCTCTAACTGTGTAGAGAAATTTTTAAAACGTGGCTAGTTGTAAATTGAAAATTGATTATTGAATTTTTAAATTTTTATAAAGGGCTAGAGATATGAAATTTTAAATAAAATTTTAAAAGTTGTTGTTAAAACTTTACAATATTTTGAGCCTGGTGCCAATAACAATAACGGAGAGAACTAAAAAAAGCACGTAAGTTTGCTGAAAATAAAGTGATACTAATAACTGGAGGATAAATTAATTCGTATTAAGATTAACTCTTAACTTTATAATTAAGTAGGCCAATAAGCTAGCAATAAATCAGATAAGTTTTGATATCGTATAAAGTAGGGTTGCACAAAACCGTTTAGCTAAACGGTAAACGGTATACGATAAACGGGTTTTTTGCTCAAATTAAACGAAACGGTAAACGGGTCCCAGATAAACGGCATAAACGGTAGACGGTCCTTCTAAACGGCGTTTAATTCGTTTAATTTTTTCCTAGAGTTAGTGGCTTAAAACGTGAATTTTTTCCTTCTGACACACTAAAATCAGAAAATTTTCGCCTGCGGCGCAAAATTTAGGAAGATTTTTGGCTTAAGGATCTTCATAAATTTTCAAAATTTTTGCCTGCGGCGCTGAAAAAGGAAGAAATCTGACTTAAGGACCTCAAAATTCTCAAAATTTTCGCCTGCGGCGCTGAAAACGGAGGATCCTTATTATCCTTTCAAATCCCTAATTTCCCTTCAAATTCTTCGATCTAAATCACATTATATCGACCTTGATCATCTGATCTCCCTTCAAATCCCCTCAATCTCTTTAAATCTCATTACATCACCTTAATCCTAAGATATACAATCCTGATCCCCTTAATCGTCTGATCCCCTTTAATGACTCCTTATCTACTGAGATCTCACCTCAATCCTCCTATATATTTATATTAAATCCTCCTTATCTCCAAAACCACTGATATCACTTTTAATCACAAGACATCTCTTCGGCCCTTCCTTATCCCTCTAAATCCATCGTTATGATGAATTTATAGTTGAATTATAATTTTTATAAAGAGTGATTAGCAAATTAATGATTTTTCATTGATTTTTTTTGAATTATGAATTGTTTTTAAAAATTTTTTAAAATAAACGGTAAACGGGCGTTTAAACGGGTTTTCAAAAATAAACGAAACGGTATACGGGTCTCAGATAAACGGCATAAACGGTATACGGTTTTTTCAAAATTAAACGGTTTTGTGCAACCCTAGTATAAAGATTAAATGTTGCACATCCGAATAAAAATTTCTCAGCGTATTTCTGAGAAAATCATAAATGAATCATAAAATACAATAATTTATCGAACAAATTATTGAAATATTATTAGATATTAAAAACTACTTAAAATCTAAGACTAATCTATAGCATTTTATTAAATCATTGAATTGAAAAATTTTATTACATAAATAAAATTAATAAAAACGTTTTGAATCGTACTTATTTAAAAATGTTTGTAATTAGAAGGGTATTTTTGATATTTTTATATATTTGAAAATATATTTATATATTTTTACTTATGTAGCAGGGGTGGCTCTCGTCTCGTATCTCGTGTCTCGTATCTCGTGAAATCTCGTGTTTTTTAGAGGTCTCGTATCTCGCGTCTCGTATCTCGTATTTTGCCACGAAACACGAGATATTTTAAATGTATTTTAGAAAAAAATGTCAAAAATTTTGGACTATTTTAAGATCCTAGAATTAGGAAAAAATGAAGAAATCTGGCTTGTTAGCCTTCCAAAATTCACAAAATTTTTGCCTGTGATGCTGAAAAAGGAAAAGGGATAAAGTTGGGTAAGCGGGAAATTTCGGTGGACCTAAAGAGATAGAAGAATATCGGGCGATTTACTGGGATTAAGGCGTATCTCCCGGTTCCGATATCACTCAAATTAGTTGACAACCTCAATAATCACATGGTATCTGTTTCTTTAACTCTCCTTGATCCTTCCAAATCCTATGATTCTCCGTAATCCCCGATATCTAATAAATCCTCTTGATCCTCTTGATCCTCTAAATCCCCAATATCCTTCTTAATCCATCTTTAATAATTATCCATTCAAACCCCTATATTTCAATTTTATGTAGGAATAATTTTGAAAAAAAAATAAAAACATAATATCTCGTATCTCGTGTCTCGTATCTCGTGAAATCTCGTATTTTTTGAGAGATCTCGTATCTCGTTTTATCTCGTTCTCGTATTTTTTTGAGAATCTCGTATCTCGTGAATCTCGTGTCTCGTATTTTATGGCACTCGCGCCACCCCTGTTATGAAGGTACTTTTGAGATGCATTTTTTTGATAATTCTTCGGGCTTGAACCAGGATAGGTTTCAGTAAATTATGAATCCAGGAAAAATAGAGCTTTAAGGAAACTTTTACAATAGTTAATATGTAAAACTTTGATGATATAAAAACTTTGATGATAAAGAATAAAATAATTTAATAGTTTTATTCGAACTTCAAATAGCTATGTGCAACCGTCTTCCATTACGACAATTGAATTCCTGATTCGTGGCAAAAATGTGCTTTAATGATGTGAAGGTTCAAATTTATGTCTGAGATTAAAATCACAAAATTTATTTCTAGATTTTTCTGAATTGTATGCAATGATAATGAATAATTGAAAAATCACAATAGACCAAGGAAACTCTTTTATTTAAATAAAATTATGGAAAACTATATATGACAGGATTTGTAAGGGATCATTTTTATTTTTAATTAAACAATAACATTAAAATAAAATGGAATAAAAAATTCTTTTAAAACTATTTATTTTCACATTATTTTCTTATGATCTATTCTTTTTTTATTGAAAACTAAAAAATTAATTTTGGTTAAATTATATTTTAAAAATAATGACACGAACTAGCATTTACTATAATTATCCAACCATAAATTTGTAAGGGTTAGCAAATGACCACGAGGGATTTAATTTTCCACCTATTTTATGAAGATAAAATTTTATCTAAAATGTTAATTTTATAGTGTTTTAAAAATTAGGTCATAAAGAGGTGTGATAAATTTAGTTAATATTTAAATTAAAAAGAAGTCTTGCATTGATTACAAAAATAAAAATTTAAACACAGCTATAACAAAATAGAGGGATTTATTGAAGGCTGATACGTAGAGGTTTGAAGAATTTATATTAATAACGAGACCCCAATTTTCTATAGAATGTGAAAATAAATAACCACCCTGTAAAGGTCAAAGCATGATTAATTTTATTCTGCCTACACTTTAGAAATATGTATCTATATTTAAAAGATCCTAAAATAAATTTAATTAAAATTTTATTAAAAGTTAATAAAAATGAAAGATAACAACATAAAAGATAAGTTATAATTAGAGGCCGGATTTTTATGCATTAAAAAATGCAAAATATGCACTATAATATGCATAAAAAATTGCCAAAATATGCACAAAAAATGCACAAAAAAAACATATATGCATGAAAAATACCATTTATACCTAGAATTTTACATATTTTTAGTCAAAATGATTTAAAAACCCATTTTTTATTAAGATTTTCCTATTTTAAATGTCTAGTTCGACAAAATGAGTATTTTTACGCTGTTGGGCATTTTGAGATGAGGCATTTTGGTGTGGGACATTTTGGAGTGCGACGTTTTGGGGCTGAGACATTATGGGTATGGGCCATTTTCTGGCGAAACCAATAAACACAAAAATTTTTTTACAAAATTTGTAATTTTTACAAATTTTTTCCTAAATTTTTACTAAATTTTCACTTTTTGGCAGGATTTTGGGCAATTTTCGCAATATTTTCCCCAAAAACCTAAAAATATGCAGTAAAATATGCATTATGCAGCAAAGTCCGGAATATGCAAAAATATGCATTATATGCAAATAGAAACCCCCTCTAAAGTTTTCAAAACTTGCGGAAACAGTGTTTTTTGTGCATAACACATCATGAAAAGTTTGCAAAAAAATATGCATTTGCATAAAAATCCGGTCTCTAGTAATAATGCAGGTAAACTTATAAAAGACGGATAAATTAAAGCAACCTAAAAGATTTACCTATTGTGTTAGAACAGTCAATGAAATTATGTAGATAATCGTTCGTTAAAACCGAGTAACGTTACACTTAATTAAAAATTTAGAAAATATAAAGGATAAAAAATGTCATGATTGTATATAAAATGTTAAATTTGAAAAAAATCAAAAAATTCGACCGATTTATTTAAAAGTTATATATTTTCTAGCAAGGTAATACTTTTTTAAGATTCCGAAAATAATAGATTTAAAATAATAAATAATAATAAAAAATAAAATTGAATAATAATAAAAATAATAATAAAAAATAATTTTGAAAAATAATAGATTAAAAATATTAAAATTCTAAATAAGTTACTTCAGAAATAAATGAGTGATTTGGTAACAGAATTACATTTTTTTAGTTTACTTCTTAAAATATATTATATGAAAAATCAGCTTTTTTGACATAATTAATAATAAATGAAATTTTGTCAAAAGTGATGATGTAAAAAAAAGCAAAATTATCACGATCGATGGACACACGAAAAATGAATACAAATAATATATTCGTATTCAAGAAATTTAATAATTTTCAATTTAATATCTTTCAAATTGAAGAATTTTAATATTTTTCATAATATTTCTAAGAAATTTTTGAGAAGGCTCCCAATAGTTAAAATCGATATATCTTTTCCGTTTTATGCAGAAATTTCAATAACATAAATACAATTTCTTTCCATCTACTCCATTAACTAATGTCAATTAATTTCAAATAGAAAATTGTTGTAATTTAAATTGTAAAATAATTTTAAAGTATTTTATATATAATAAACGATAATTTAAATGTACACCTGCTACGCATAAATTAATTGAACTCTTTTCAGCTTGTTTCAAATTAAATTTAAATAAATAATCACTAGCAAATATACCGCATTTGATTAAATCGTACATATTTAGAAAAAAATAATGAATAAAATTCAATAAAAATTACTAGATTTGTAAAAAATATTTATTAGCTAATATAGATTCGAATACTAATATAACTAGACAAAGACTTAACCAGACAAAGAGAAATTAACAGGCTAATTATTAGCCACTAAAAGTCCTAAGTATATATGAAGTTTCTATCACTATTTATATATTTTATTGAATATATATGTATACTAGATATAAATGCCCAAAAATTATAATTATTGAGGGAAATGGAAGCACCATCATATGTTAGCTTTTAAGTTTCAAAAAATATTTTTATGGTTCCAGTTTTTCCATTTTTTCTTATATATTTTTTAAATAAAAACATAGTTTTTTGGAAATTGATTTGAGGAAATAAGAGAATGAAACGAAATCTTATTAAAAGTAAAGCCAACACACAAATAAAATCAATTTAATACAACTCAAATAGCAAATATGTACATACATTTATCTCCTTAAATATTTGTGCATTTTTAAAAGAAGTATTGAAAAAATGGAGAAAAGAAGCTGGAAAATTTTTTGCCTCAACAGCGTAAAAAGAAAAATTAGTAAAATTAAAATAAAAAAGGTTTAAATAATGCATTTCGCTTAATGAGAAATAAATAATCGAGAAATGGAAAAAATGTTTTATCTAATTTTTTAAATTATATATTTTGTAGTAATATGAACTTTTTATAATTTACATATGAATCTATACTAATATTAAAAATTCAATAAATAAATTTACATATATTTTATCCCTTTTATAATTTACAACAAATTTAAATTTTATAATTAATTTACTTAATATTTTTCCGATTATTTTATATAACAATACATATCAAATTCAAAGAAAAATTAAAAAAAAAAATTTAATTATATTTTAATCAAAATTGAATTAACATTTATACGGAAATGGAAGTAATTTAATTCAGCAATATAAAAAATTGATACGGCGCAAAAATCTTAATATAAAAGAGTTGTGGAAAGAATATTTGTATAAAATATAATAGAAAGTTCTGGCTTCTTTCGAAGGTCATCAGTTTAGCTCCAACTAGAAATAGGTTCGACGATAAAATAGTTAGCCCTGTATATCAAACTGATATTGATCATAAAGCAAAAACTCACTAAATAATTACAAGATAAATAACATTGATAACCAAATAATGAAAATATAAATATTCTACATATAAATATTCATGGTGGAAGCTTCGCCAAGTGATGTTTATTGGGGCGTGGATTAACTTTATTAAATTAATTTGGTAATTTAAATTTAAGAATCAAAAATTTAAAATATAATAATTTAAAATAATAAACTGCAATAATTAACCATAATTATATAAGTTATGGAGAATCAAACATTAATTGAATTCAGCATAATGTAGAATTTCCGCCCCTGGGCTACAATAAAAATCTTTTTTAGTTATTTTAAAATTTTTAAGTATTCAACTACATAAGAGGGTTTCAAAAATTTATTATTTCAATAGGATTCAAGAGATATTTAAATTTAAAAAAATTATTTTTAAAAATTAAATTAGTTTTTATACGTAAATACAATAAGAGTAAAAAATTAAATTTGTGAATCTATAATTTAAATTATTATCCAAGTTTACCTAGTGATTTACGTACAGTTGGTAAAGCTTAATGAATTAATACAAACTGCACAATTTCATCTGAATTATTAAGTTAGTTTAAGTAAATGTACATACCGCCTGACCATACGAAGGATCTTTTAACAACGAAATAATTTTTATTTGCTATATTTATTAAACTAAGATGCATATAGTTTGTTAAAAAAATTTTTAATAAAATAATATAGCATATCACCTCATTTAGGACAATTCCTAATTTTATTATAACAATTTTTAAAATCGGTATTTTTTATTAACTTACAAATAAGCATAATATTTGGTCATTTTTGACTGGTTTAATTGTATATCTTATATTTTATTTATTAGGAGCCCTCGAGCCGATAAAATTATTATTGGCATATAAATCCTGTAGATATGCCCATTGTTAAATATAAACTTTGTTAATATTAACTTTTTGATTTTCTCTTCAAAAATGACCGTCTGAGTTCTATTTCAATAATTTCAATATCTTTCTTCTGTGTCACATTATCTCCCTCTTTTGTTTAACCTTTATTCAAATAAATTGTCTCATTATCTACCATTTTTTATTTCGTTTTTCAAAGAAATTATCTCATTATTAGCACAATTTTCGTTATCTAAAATTGTTTCACACAGGTCATTTAATGACTTATGAATATTATTAAATTTGAACCATATTCTTTTGTCCAAAATTAGTTGATTCATATGGATTCTTATTAAATTAAATGTTGTTTCTGTTAAGCTACTAATCTCTTTACAAATATTAATTAATTTCATATTTTCTATTTTCTTCATTTTTCTTTACTTTATTATTATAAATAAGAATATTTAAAATTAAATAAATAAGAATATTTAAACAATCAGAATATTTTCAATAACTGATTCTTTTAAATCAGAATTGGTTGAAAAATCAGAATTTTTTTAAATACCAAAATATTTAGTAAAATCAGAATATTTTAATAATTTATATTTTCTATTAAGAGTCAATCTTTAGTTACCGCTCAGCATACCACAATTAGTAGCGCGATGAGCGGCAACCCCATACAAGTTGACCACATCACGTACTGAAGTTGTTATATGATATATCAGTTTTTAATCTTCTAGGACCATTAAAGCAAATGTAAAAATTATAATAATATGTAAATAAACAAATTCTAATTCAATTAATTCTATTAAAACCATTTTATATTTTTAAATAATTTAACTAAGCTTAGATAAGTCTAAAAAAGTATACAAAATTTTTGAATGTATATGCTGTATAAAATTTTTAATTAAATCCGCCATCTTTAATTAAGTATGAAGAACTCGGTAACTATCCGGTGCTACTAGTTATACTTTTGAATTATAATATAAATAATTACACTCGTTGATATATAAAGTGGATAGTCGATTTTGTATTATTAATTTATTATATTAATAATTAAATATTTTTTATTATTCATTTCCATAAAAATTTTAGTTCTTCACGAATAGGAAATTATTTTCTGTTATCTAATTAATATTAAATCATCATGTGTCAATGTATTAAAATAATACGCCTTCAGCACTACATGTTGATACATATTTAGATATTAAATCTAATAATTTTAATTTTCAAATATTGTTTAAATTAAAGTGTCTTTGAATGTGTTTAAATTAGAATCATTTCCTCCTTCCTACAATTTCTTATGCTTTTTGATATATGAATATTATTTAAATCTTTAGCTTGAAGTAATCTTTTACTTTAATATAGTAAAAATATAATAATAAAATAAGTAAAAATATCAATATATCCTCCGTCAGGATTTGAATATCTGTTGACATCTATGTGTTAAGGTTTAATTTATTACATAGTATTTAACTTTATATAAAATTTTATTTATTTTTGCCTAAGCATTTAAAATTAAGACTTTCTGTTTTGGATTTTTCCTTAGATTGTATTTCGTTATTTTTTGCCTTCCTAACTCATCTTTCTCTTTATCATGATTTGTAAAAGAAATAATTTAAGTAATAAGCGTAAAAATAGAGAATAAAATATTTTTATTTTTATTAAATGAGGAAGGTTCATTCGATGATAAAACATTAACAAACAGAAATTTAAAATCTTGTATTTTAAAGAATAAACCTTTTTCCACAATTTACGATATGTTTTCTCTTTTAATAAAAAATTTTTTACTATATTTCGTATGGGACATTTAATTTTAAGCGAACATCTCTATGAATGGAAAAAATGAATCATTATATTTTTCGCTATTTTCAATTTTCTCTTTAAACTTTTTTGTTGTGTATCTTTGCGATATTTGTGTGTTTATACATCCTCCCACCTCAAAAGTAAAGGTATTTATTAAAATTATCATTTTTAATAAATATTTGTACAATCAATAAGAGTTCTCAAGTGTTTTAAATGCTATGGTTTTGATTCTTTTTTATAATAATAAGTAAAGTTAGTAAAAATTTGATCATTATATTAATTTTTGTCATAATTATTTTTAAAATTAATATCACTTATTTTTGCACTTTCCCATATACATACAAATTTAAATTTAGATTTACAAAAATTAATTTAAAAATTTACAATACAAAATAAAATATTTTTAAAGTACTATATATTTTTTAAAACTAGGATTTCTCTATTTGGATAAATAATTCATCATGGGTCTCTTTTATCATTGACTGTTTACTCCAGAATATTTATTTCTGCGTAGTTTTTATAGCTCTATGACTGCTCACGCTGTTTGCACTCGTTCCACATAAATCGCTGATATTTTTACATTTTACTCTTTATTTCTAACTCTTCAATCATTTTCTTTTACAATTTATTCTTACTACTATGTTTCAATAAAAGTTAGATAACTTTTAAATTTTAAAATTCTTTTAACATCGAGTTATGCAGATATTTTTTCTTATAAATTGTTATTTGATCATAATCAGATATATTATTATGATTTCTAATAAGTTATATAAATATTTTAATATTAAAAATTCTAAAATAGCCCACTAATGAACAGAATGTCGGAATTGTTTCATTATCACCATTTTTTCCTTCTTCTTTTAAATATTTTTAATTAAAATAGCCTTTAAAATTGATTCTCTTCATTGCATTAGAATCAGTTTTTGTTTAACAAACTTATTTTTTTATAAAAAATTTGACCAATTTTAATTTTGTTCATTTTTAATTAAAAGGTTGAATAGATGATTTTGATATATTTATAATGAATAAGAATTCATTATAAATATATCAAAATCATCTATTCAACCTTTTAATTAAAAATGAATAAAAAAACAAATAATATATGAACATTGAATGAACTACAAGCCATTTTTGTTTGGGATATCCTCTATCGCCATTGGGTATAAGTTACGCAAATTATCGGTTTCAAAATAATCTCTAGGCGTTGCAGCTAATTTACAAATTCGATTTAATCTTTTTATCAATAATTATATATAAGTTTATTTATATATTTTGTTTTTTTGTAAAAAAATTATCGGCATTTTTTAAGCGGAGGATTTAAAAACAATTAATTTAATAAATATAATATGTATGTTTTTAATAAATATAATATCTTATATCCACAAGTTGTTATTAATTTTTATAATTCAACAATCAACAAGAATTATAAAATATACATATTTCGTAGAATATTGAAGAATAGTTTTTACAATAATAAAAACTATAATTTTTTAAGTTGTAGTCAAAATTCAAAAAATAAACCAGATAATCAGGAATGTATCTTTTGACTTGATATAATTTTTGCAATTTAAATGATTTAAAAATGAGCAACATGATGTTTTCTACATTAAGGCTTAATCTGTCCATCAAATGATAACTAAGCATTTATAACGTATTTTTGTTGCTATTTTAATTATATGTAGTCTTTATTTTGCCTAATATATTTTTATTAATTCGATTTTATTCACGTTTAATTCTTATTTATATAATTTATTAATTTATTTTTTTACTTAACGAAAATTATTGTGTTGTTTTTAATTTTTTGCATCATTTTCGCTATTTTTCAATAATTTAGCAGTTCGAACCTTGAAGTTTTATAAATGCTTTATATTTGGATTTTTGATGTTACGTCTTATCTGTGCAACTTCGTTTGCCCCTAAATGTCAACGATTAGTAATATCCACAAATCACAGAGCAAATAAAAATTATCATGATTGGATCGATTAGTAGTCATATAATAAGATTATAACATTGTAATAAGCTAATCTAATAAAATTATAAATTTTTTCATATATAAAGGTAGACTAACTATTTAATATAAAATTAAAAATATTCGATAGATCATAATTTTGACGAGAAATAATTCTTGTTAATAAAAATATTTTTAAAATAAATTAGAAGTTATTAAATTATATTTGATTTATTTAAAATGCGCTGTACCATTCCTGATTCCCTAGTCGATAAATGACTTACTACAAAAGTTTTTTCCGAATCAATAAAATTGGCAAAATAATTTTTAATAATAAAATATTATTACTATAAAAAATTAATATTTATATGGTATATCGTTCTGCAATCTAATACATAAATAATAAAAAATAATTAAGTCATAATAAAATAAAATCTATTTTTTAAACTGCTAATTAGATTGCACATGAAACCTATAACGATCTTTTTTTAGAGGTTCTTTTTTTGTTTTTAAAATTTTTGGAATTTAAGTTATCATACATTAAAAATGGTAGTGTACTAGAAATTGTAATGCTTTTGTGTTCACAAGAGTGGCAAACCTCACTTCAAAAACATTCTGGTTTAGCATTATTAAGTTGTTTAATGAAGGTTCTATTTCTAATCTATTTAAATTAATAAAGAAATATATAGATTAAAATTTAGATAACTTATTGAATAAATTTATCATTTATGAAAAATTATAATCTTTATTAAGTAAATAAATATAAACAGATTGTAAAATAATTTTGAAAAATTGTTATTTTAATTAGATGATTATAGATACTTTATAAGAATTAATTTTTTATAAATTTATTTTTTAGAAAAGATTAAATTTTAAATTAGTTTGTAAATTTTATTTAATCGTAAGTAAGAAAACTAAAGGTAAATTTTAATAATAAAATGTTCATTTACTAAAAATTATTATGAAAATTTTCTAAAAACTTCTAAATGTTTTAAAAATGAAAGGGTAAATTTAACAAATGTGATTATGATTTAGTTTTTTATTTTAATTAGATGATTATAGATACTTTTAAATGTTTTAAAAATGATTTTTTATAATTTTTTTATTTTTAATTTGTTTATAATGTCGATATTTTATGCTTATTTCTTTAATTCAAAAATTCTATATTTTATATCAATTATTTATGTAAGACAGAATCGAATCCCGAAGGTAATACCGAGCAAATTATATATTTTGTATCCAGGTTCAATGTCCAATATTATTTCCAATGTTTTCATGTGAACACATATTTTATCCCTCCCACTTTACAACTATTTAATTCCTTTGTTCTCACTTACAATGGATGCATTATTGTTGTTAGCTTTCCCTTTTATTCCATTATTATGTTTTAGCTAACTTATATTCTATTATTCGTATTTTCCTAGTTTGTAAATAAAAGCTTTTATTATTACTTCGGTGTGTTTCGGTGTTGGGAAGATTCCGAAGGACTTGATCAACCCTAAGGAGCTTCTAGGAATGTCCCGATCACATCCTCCCCGTTACAATATCCCTTAACATCTGGGTATGGTTCAGCCGCTTCGGCGCAGAGTATAAGAAATTAAGGAAGTATAACACTCAACTAGGGGTCCCATTTTACTGGTAGCACCGGCTAAGATCGTCACCGGGGGAGTAACGGGGAAAATTTACAGGAAAAACTAGGTAAATTTCGCGCGTAATAAATTTTTGGTAAACCGGTATAAAAATTAAAAAAAAATAAATATAGGGCAGTGCACTTAAGTCCCAACCTTCGGGTTAAATATACATTATAAAAAATAAATTTGAAAAAATAAATAAAATAAAAATCATATAAATAAAAATATATAAATATAAATTTAAATAGTAATAATAAAAATTAGATATATTGGTGTAAAAAATAACCTTCGGGGAAAATACTTTAAAAAAAAATTATATATACCTATATTAACCGTAGTTAGATTTGATGAAAAATACACATTTTGTAATTCAACTCATTCAGCTTGTATCGTTATATTATTTCCTCTAGCAGTATTTACATCAAAAACTTAACAAGGAAATTGAATTGCTGTTTATCCAAAAAATAAGTGTATTTTAGTTTTATCATTAGATTAGCCTTATCCTGACACTTTGTACTTACTCATAATTAAATTTTCAATTTTTCAACAATTTTTGCTTAACAAAGAAAAAGTTTAATGTCCTTTGCAAAGTTTAAATTTTTTTTCTGTATTTACCATAAATTTAAAAGTTTCTCATCCATTACATTTTATTTTAAAAAAAAAATAATATATTATTAATATTAATAATAGTCAAAAGATAAAATCAGGCGAGAACAATTTCTAAAAAGAAGGGAAAAGCTTTTACACAATTAAACACACATAAAAGTTTCAATATCCACTTTACATTAAAAGCTTTCCTGACCAAAAGGAAAAATAATATTTTTATTTCACATTATTTACCGTTTTTTATTTTTTTAATGAAGAAACAATTTTCCTCTCTATTTTTATTATTAAAAAAAATATATTTTATTTGTATGTATTTTGATATTTTTTTTTTCCAGAAATTTATCAAATTCAGCAAAAAAAAATCTTCAATTTTACCTAATCCTATTGTTATTCATCAAAAACATCTCTTTCGGGAGTTCAATCTGCTTCATTGTGAGTTGACAAAAAATAGATTTAATAAATCAGTGAAAACAAATTTTTAAAATAAGGATTTATCAATGGTTTCCTTTAAATTTAAGAAATCCTTTTTCTTAAACTCTTTTCTTCAATCCATTTCTCTTTTGAAGGATTCTTTCCCCTAAATTTTGATATTTCTATTTTTAATATATATATTAATATTGTGATATTTCAGTGAGTTGTGAACAAATCCGAGTTGGGTGTGAATTCAATTGTTGGGCGAATTATTACCTGGCGTGGATTTAAGGTAGATTCTTAGTAAAAAAAATATATATTAAGCCAATCTAAGTTACTAAAAAAATAAACTAATTTTCGTTCATTTTCCCCTCATTTTCCTTAGTCAAACTCGCAACTCTTTTAAAAGTTCAACTAATTATTTTCTTCCTTCAAAAATATCTTTTATTTCATTTCAAATCTCCTATTTTTCCTCTATAAATTATCCTCTACTTACTTTATTTTTTCCCAATATTATATTTAAACTAATTAATTGAAAATATTTAAGAAATTCTGGTAAATAAGTAATTCACAAAATTCAAAAAATATTTTTGTATTTATAGATAGATTTAAAGGCTTTACTCCTATTTTAACAATTATTTTTCTAAAGATTTTTTTCTTTTCTTCTCTATTATTCGGCAATGAAAAATCTTTTGTTACAATTTAAAAACTAAATTATTTATTTACCAAAAAGGAAGGTGAATTAGCAATTAGGAATTGAAAAGAGAAAGACAAAACACTAAAAAAAAAGGGGGTTATATGAAACTTTTTAATGGGTTGAATTGTTTATCATTTTTGGCATTATTTTAGATTTTTACGGTTTCTTATTATATAAACTACCTTATGATCTTCTGCATTCTAAACCATATTCTTTATTTCTCTATTTATACCACTTATGGTTCTACTACATAAAAAAAAAACTTTTTTTCACAATTTTCAGTGAACTTATAAATTTCGTCACATTTCTGGAAATCCTCCAAATCTTTGTTTAAAAAAAAAAAAAAAACTTATAGACAGTTTATCTTATTTATTCGGTTAGGAGACCTTATAGTGGTATAAAATTAGTTATCTCTCATAAAAAGTACTTCGGTCTAAATAAATGGTCATATTTTATAATAAATTTAGATGAATTATTTTTGATTTTTAAACGTTTATTTTTCTAAAATCATTATTTTTCCCTTCTACTCATATAATTCAAACGTAAAGAACCTTTTTTTATTTAGAAATTTCCGAGTAAGAAGAATAAGAGAAATAACTCAATTTATTTCTCTTGTTGGTGTTAATTTTTAGAATTTTAACTGTAAAATCAATTTATCGTTTGTTTTTACAAAAACAATACATATTTATCAATTATCGCTTCATTTGTCCAAGACAAGACATCCCTAAGGCAAATACCGTAATAAGACCAAGAAATGAGTTTCGATATCGTTTGTCGGAAACACAGTAGCCAAAAACAATTCTACTTGGTTTGTATGGCTTAAATCCATACCAGGCAAAAACCTCAGTTTTCGCTTCCTATTTTACCGCTTTTGAGCACATTATTAGCTAAATGAAGAGAATCTAAATGTAGACTGAATTAGAATAGGAAAGATAGTTAGACGTCCCTTAAACTTCGGTAATTAGTTAAAGTATGGCCGAATTATTTCCTGCAAATTTTCTTAAAAATAAATAGAAGGAATTAAATTTAGTATGGAGAAAAAAAGAAAAGAGAGAAAGGTTCTTTACTTTGAAATTCGTGTCTATGTATTTCTTTCTTTGAGTTAATTTTGTTTCAAAAAAAAAAAAAAGTCTCTTTTATGTCAATCATTAAGAACACAAATTAAAACATTTTAATCTCTTAACAAGGATTTAAAAATAGCATAGTAAATGAATTTAATCGAAATTTAAATTCATTGTTTTAATACAAGCTTATTCAAATGTTCCCTTAATTTTGCTCCCAAGATATAAAAACAAATGTAACTGATGCCCCAAGAAAATTTTTATTTCATTCATTTATAGATTTAAGAAAATAAGGTTAAAATTTTTTTTTAGTGCTTCAAATTCTTTCTCCTTTCTTTTTGTTACTAAACTGTGAATTGTTAAAAGTTTATAAAAGTTTATTTAGTAAACTGTGAATTGTTAAAAGTTTATTTAGTTAACCCTTTTTCTCGTACAACCTCTTTTCTCGTACAAAATTCGTACTTCGTAATTAAAATTTAAAAAAAAAATGTTAAAGAAACTAAAAGTACATGCATTCTTGGGTCTAAAGACAAATTAAATCTGAGTATTTCCATAAATTATTGGTATTTTCCCTCATCCAGAAAGTCGAATAAACTTAATAAATGTACTTAAATTTAGGATATTTTTGTGTATTTTATGAATGAGATTTGACTAGTTTATTTTAGAATTAAAAATAATTTTTTTAATTTAATAATATCAAACTTAATTTTAAGTTAAAGAATACACAAAATTCGTACTTCTACAATTCACCGTATTTCCTTTTTTTAATTTTTATTATTAGTATTCTGTTTGGTATGATAATGGTATTAATTGAATTTAATGTTTGGACTATACTTAATCTTCCATTTTATAAATTTTTTTTTGTAATTCTGGTTTATATTCTGATATTTTAAATTCAGTTTCTTCCTATGTTATTTGTCTGCTTCTTCTTTAAATTATGTTTTAAATTTATTTTTCAATTTATTGGCGTTATTTAAAATCAAAAGAAGAAAAATAAAAGAATTAAATAATCAACAAACAAATAATTCTTCTCCTTCCCCTTCAATTCCCGATCCAAATCTTTGAATTCTTCGTTCAGTTTTTGTAATTTCTTTTATAATTATTTTTGGTGGGATATTTGGTTCTGCTGTAAGAAATTCTGTTACAACATTATGTACAAACATAGCATGTATTTAGTTAAAATCATTGTAATTCTCTTCAGAAAGAACGTTCTTTTGTTTATAATTTAAGGAGAAGTTGGGAAAGTTTAAACGAGAAAGAATTTTAAATTAATTGAATAACTTTTGAAATTGTACTTTTAGCTTTCCTTAAATTCTCCTAACAAACAAAACTTGACTTTGTATATTTGTGGAAGTCTGGAAACATTCATAATTAAGTACTTACAATTTAGTTTTTTTCCGGAAAATTTAATTATTTTTCGGATTCTAATTAGTCCTGGAATATACTTATGAATAGTTATGGTAATGAGCAATTATAAAAGGTTTTCCGGTCTTTATTGTTAGATATATTAATTAGAGGTCGAGATTCTTGAAAAACCGGAGCCTTTGTGGAAAAACCCAGGCCTTGGTCCAGGCCCAGCTCGCTCTCTAATATTGATATATAAAATTTCTTTAATATTTTTAAATAATTACCAACTCCTCTTTTCTGTTCTGTACTCTCATATCTCTTCTTTTACTTTTTAAACGGTTACTCAAACGGGAACTGAATCTTACCTCAAAAATTTCAAATATTTTTATTTAGTTCACACATGAGAACATTTCCGTTTAGGCTAATCCTATGAATCTATTATTCAAAGTGGTATCTTGAAATAGTGTAGTCTAGGATTAAAATTATTTTTTCAAACACACGGATCTGTCCAAACCTTAATCCTACTCCTTACTCATGTTGATTTATTAAATTTCTTTTTATGTGAAAGTTAGCTTCCTTTAGGGGACATAATTAAAATATTTGAAGTGATTTAATTCCCTCTACAATTTTTCTTAACAAATAATTTTTTTTTTCTCTTTCTCAAATTGCATGAATTGTTCTTTTCATTCTAAAACATTTTTGAAAGACATTCTTTAAAAAGGGCTTTATTTAACAAATTAAATAGTAGTCAACAATACTTGGCATAAATTTCACATGCTCTAGGTAGTAACGGAAGATATTTAAAGTGTAAAATAATTGGAATAAATTCTAATTTTTTTTTATTCCTCTTCGATTTAAAAAGGTTATGGCTGGTTCAAAAGTCAAATGATTAAATTAGATGAAATAACCTAATACTAAAAATGATTATTTCAATTATTTCTCTCTCATCTGTTTCTGGTTTAACCTTGGTTGTGACAATTTCTAGGGCTGTACCAGACAATTTTTGTCTTCTGGACTAAAGTTTTTATTTACATTTATCTGTACTGATATTCCAATCCCTTTTCCTTTTGAAATTAATGTCACATATATTTCTATTCATATCTGATTTAAGGATCTATCTCTAAAATCACCTCACAAATCTCAAATTAAGTCCAAGGTATTCAAAAAAAAAATTTTTTTTTCTCTACAAATAAATTTCACCCTGACTGACCACAATCAAAACAAAATAATTTTAATAAATTTAATTATTTTAATTAAAATAATTTTAACTATTTTATAGCTTTTGTGTTGTGCTTTAATTGGTTGTCAACTAATTTTTTTTGTTTGATTTTACTTTTGCTTCGGCGATTTATTACATAATCAATTCACTTCGGTGCTAAGGTGGGTTAAAAAAGGATTTTATTTTTCCTTCAAATTTAAAAAAAAATAAATAATAATAAAAAAAAAAATAATAATAAATAAATAATAAAATAAAATAAAAATATTAAATTAAAAGTGGGAAATGGAGACTGATATTTCAGTAGTGGAGACCGGTATTTCAGTAGTTGATAGAAAATTGATGGAGGGTAAAATAATAAGCACTCAAGCTAAAATTGCAGATATAGCTAGAGTGCATAACGATATTATACTTTTGGAGGATGGTGTTAATCGTAGCATCAGAGCGATTAATAGGAATGTAACTGCCATAGAAAATGATACTAATGCTGGGTTTAAGGAAGTAGCTAAAAGAATTGATGCCTTAGGGGATAAAGTAACATTAGTTGAAGACAAATTTGAAAAGATTCGTTTGGATTTAGAAACAAGAGATAACTTAGAATTTGATGAGATCAGAAGAAGTAGTGGTGCAGCGATGTTACTAAACACGAACAAAAGACCTGATATAATTCCTCCACCGCCACCCAAGATCCAATCACATTCCGCAAGTATAGCAAACAATTCACAGTCAACCTCCTTAGGGAGCAACAAAAGTAAACCACACAATGCCCAACATTCGATTGAAGGGGATGATATAGAAAGTCATGAAAATGGGCTTTACGTTTTAGGAGAAGCTAGTTCATCGGGCCCACAACTAGTTGTATTTAATGGTGAAACTGCTTCGGCGTTTGATGAATGGATTGTTAAATTTACTGACTATATTGATGTTTTTGGGACCAATTGGTCAGAGCCCGAAAAAATCAATAGACTTAAACTGTATTTAGGCACTCAGGCAAGATGTATATTCGAAAGTCTATTAAACACTGAAAGGAATAATTTAAAAAATGCATTGAAAAGTATAAGAAATAAACTCGATAGTCCGCACTTTAGGGAGCTCGCGTATAAAAGGTTAGCTGCATGCTATCAGCGAGAAGGTGAATCAGTCAGCGATTTTATTAAAAGACTAGTACCATTAGTTAATACCACTTCGTCTCATGTACCGCAGGAAGCTAAAGATGAAACATTGTGTAGGTGTTTTATGGAAAAAGTACGACCAGAATTTCAGAGATCCTTGCAATTAGTGGGTCCTTTGATAGGTCGAAAAGATTTTGATAAGCTTACAGCTTATGTTCAAGAACTTGAAGTGGCCGCAGAAAAAGAGGGAAGGATATTTTCTGAAGGAATCCATACAATTTCTGATCAACAAGGTCAGATTCCCAGTGGAAGATTTACTAATTGGAGACCAATAAACACATACAATAACCCACGCTCCCTTAGGGGATTTAACAGAAATCAGCAAGGAAATGCAACCTCAAGTAACGCCCAACCATTAGGATATAGAGGGTACAGGGGAAGAAGTCAATGGCAACCTCAGAATGATCGTAGATGGAATAACCGCCCATTTTGTCACTATTGTCGACGAACCGGTCATGAACAATATAATTGTAGGGTTCGTAGAGTAAACAATAATGAATATACTGGTAATGGAAATAGGTTTAATGGAAGGGGAGCAAGAAAAGAGGACCAAGATATAAAGGAAATGGTTGAAAATTTAGCGGTCCAGGTTCACGAAATGAAAATGAATGGAAAGTACGCTTCGGCGAATCAAGGAAATATTAGATCTTTACAACCAGTAATTCCACCCCCGACACCTGAAAATGTGGAAGTAAAACCTGAAGCTAAAGGAAAAGAGGAGCCCAAGAAAATTTCAAGTTGGGAGAGCACAGGGCGCAGAGTCAGGATCCCTTCACTTATGGGAACTTCACTTATGTTAATAATGATGTTTTGTTGTACATTAGCTATCAATCCTGTATTAATACCCAAAGGTCCTATGATATATCAAACACATAAGCAAGCCATGATTTGGGAAGTTCCGGAAATCCCCAGCTGTCCCACACTCAATTTAACAGTGAAAAACAATACAGTAGTAGAAAAAAGAAGGATTTATGTACCAAATAGCATTGAATTTTCAACTAAAGCGTGGGCCTGTAGAAAAATAAGAAAGAATGCTAGGAAATACACCACAATAACAGGAGTGCCTGTTGAAGAGAAATTAAGTCATGAGGAAATGGACCTGTCAGTTGAAGAGTGTAATCAAATGATTAAACACCTTAGTTGTTCCTTAGGGATTCTCAAGAAAAATTCTGAACTTTGGCAGACGGAAAATAAAATTGATCTGACACCAAGAATCTGGGTGCTAGGCTCGTTTTCCTGGAAAAATATTTCAAGTAAAAATTGTTTTCTTTTTGAAAGTATAATTGACTCGCACTTTGGTGCATCTGAAATTGTTACCCCTCTAGGGCTTGCTCGTGACTGTCCTTATAGCAAAGGTAACTGCATTTTAGAAGATAAAACAGTACTTGTATGGACAGTAGACAATGTCAAAAAATGTAACTTTATTCCCATAGGTGAGAAAGAAGGCAGATGTCTAGGCAAAGCCTGGCTTTCGGATGATGGTAAATTAGGGTTGACTTTCGAAAATGAGACAATTATAGAGGACTGTGGGAAAAATATTACGGTATCGGATCAAGGTTTAGGATCAGTAGTAGTAGCACCGGTAGAACAACACAGGACTAAGAGACATTCTGAAAGAGTTTACACAAAAAGATTTTCTGATGGATTAGTTACCTCGTCCCAGCTTGCCTCACAGCTAACATACCTAGATCTAGCAATAACCAAGGCCACAAATTTTGCTTTTGCGCAATCGTTCAACTCATTCTGCGAGTACACTGAGTTGGTTAAACATTGGACAGAGGCAACTTATCTGACAAACCCCACCGATTTAGCACGCTCAATATTTTCCAATTCATTCCTTGTAGCTAAGAGGACTGCGAGGTCTCTTCTGAAGATTTGGCCCTGTATACCCTTAGAGAAAGAAGATTATGAGTTTAAGCCCACAAAATTAAATGAATGTTTTGAATTTCTTCCAATTATATTACGAACTGAAAGTAATGAGCGCTTATCATTTATTGATCCAAGCACAATGATTATCTCACCCTGGTCTAAGAAGGGTCCATGTGAAGAATTTAGGAAAATAATTATTCAGATTAATAATCAAATTTTAGAAGTTGATCAGATAGAAGGAAAAATCATTTCGATGAAACCCAATAAATTAAATCTACAAAAATTAAAATTAAATTGGACCAATTTAATTCCAAAAATTGAATCCCATGCTTTTCACCAGCTAGTGCTGTTAAATATGACTGACATTAAGGACCATTCATTTGTAACGAATATGGTTAAGGTTAGTCAAATGACATACAAAATACATGAAAAAGACACAGTAGTATAAGCAACCATATCTCAAGAATGGGAAGAGGTCGAAAAGCAAATAGTAAATAGGGCAGTTGGCGACTATGAAAGCGTATGGAAAACAATTTTATATATTATTTTGGGAATTTTAGTTTTAGACTTCGGTATAAGACTTGCAATGATAGTAGCTGAAATGTATGCTGGTAATGGTAGATTGGGGAGACTATTATTTGGTTCAGTAGTACAAAAACCCCAGAGACAAATGTTGGACATTCGTCGAGTACCCGAACCCATTCCAGAAGTAGACAATACCTATGAAGAACCAATAAGTAATAGACCATTATCAACCTCATGGCCACCCTCAATTAGGAACACGATTAGTTCAAACACACTCCCGAGAAGTACAATGAACACAAGACCAAGGTCCACGATAGAAATAAATAGAACTAGAGGGTTCATGGGAGTATTAGGGTCAAGTACAAATACAGTAATTGTTGATGTGACTTTAAATGGAACACCAGTTAAATGTTTGTTAGACACTGGTGCAATTACTTCGGTAGCAAATGTATCGTTAGCTGAATGGTTAGGTACAAAAATTTTTAAAACAGAAACACACTTGCAGAGTGCATCGGAGCATTCTATGTGTGCGAGGCAAGCAACCTTAGTTAATTTAAAAATTGCGGGAGCTGTAGCTGAAATAACTATCCACCTTTTCAATGATAAATTTCACTGGGATAATCATGACTACCACTTTATAATGGGTTGTGATGCAATGGCGTTATTACCTCCGATCCAAGTTGATCTTAAAAATAAAAGATTATGCATTCTTGGGAACCAACTATCCATGGATAATAAAACAAATAGACCACTTAGAAATTTAAAAATTTATGCAATGGAAAAATTCGAATTAAGACCAAATGAGCAAACTCTAATAAAAGCGAAAATCAGTTTTCCTGAATTAATTAGGCATGACTTATTTGTACATTCTTTGGACTCTCAGCTCGAGGAAGAATGTTTAAGCATGGTCCCAGCTATTGTAAATCCCAAAGAGGGTGTTGTTCATATTATATTAACGAACCCGACAGGTGCAAATAAAATAATTTACAAAGGAAAAACCTTAGGGTTAGCCAGCGAAGTTGTAAAAACTGAAACAGAGAGTATATTATCTGAAGTTATTCCAAATCCAAGTGAGGAGGTGGAAGAAATGAATTCCTTAGGGAAGCCTGGAATAATAATTGACCCAACTTTCAAAATAGATTTTGAAAAATCAACGGTTCAGGGAGAAGATCTTAAGAAATTAAAGGATCTTTGTGAGGAGTTTGAGGATATTTTTAGCAAAAGTCAATATGATATAGGAAGTTGTACAGCGGGTGAACACGATATAGTGACCACCTCTGAAGAGCCAGTCGCATCTAAACCACACAGGGTACCTTTCAAATATCGTGATGAGTTACAGAAGCACTTAGATCAGCTCTTAGCCTCAGGGGTTATGGTTGAGTCTGATACTCCCTGGGTTTCCAATATAGTGTTAGTTCAGAAAAAAGATGGCGGGCTTCGGCCATGTATAGATTTTAGGAAACTTAACGAAGTGACAGTACCGGATCACTTTCCCTTACCCAGACTTGAAACAATTTTAGAAAAAGTTGGCAACTGCAGATACTATTCGTCACTTGACTTAGCCAGCGGCTATCTTCAAATTAAATTAAGTGAGAGAGCCTCAAGGAAATGTGGCGTAATCACAGAAGATAAAATTTATCAGATGATAAATCTGCCATTTGGGTTGAAAAATGCCACGAGTGCTTTTGCGAGAGTTATGGCGCATGTACTAACAGGATTAGAAAATGTTATAGCATATGTCGATGACATACTTATTTTTACCAAATCAGAAAATTTTGACGAACATATTAAAGCCCTTAGGGGTGTCTTTGAAAGATTTAGACGCTTCAATCTTAAGTTAAGTCCCAAAAAATGCACTTTTGCCTCGAAAAGCATGGAGTTTTTAGGATTTATTGTCAATGAGTCAGGGTACACCCCAAGTTTAAGAAAGACAGAAACCATTTTAAATTTAAAAGTCCCAACTTCGGTTAGAGATGTCAGACATGTAGTAGGTATGGCAAACTTCTTTAGAAAGCACGTACCCAATTTTTCCACAGTTGTAGAGCCACTAACAAGATTAACCAGAAAAGAGAACCCATTTGTCTGGGCAGAAGAACAGCAGGAAGCCTTTGAAAAAGTAAAGAAAATTTTGTCAGAAAAACCGGTTCTCATCTTTCCAGACTACTCGAAGTCTTTTCACATATTTTGTGATGCATCTCAAGTCGGGCAAGGAGGAGCCCTAATGCAATGGGATGAAGAAAATAAAGTTTATGGGGTTATTTGCTACTGTAGTAGGACACTTTCGTCCTCCGAAAGGAATTGGCCGCCGGTCCAGGTTGAACTGGGTGCCATAATTTATGCGCTTCGGCAATTCAAACCTTTCATATTTATGTCAAGTGTAGAACTTCATACTGACCATAAACCCTTAGCTTTCCTCTTGAAAAAAGCTGAAACACATCAGCACTTAGCAAGGTGGTTGGTTGAACTGCAAAATTATAATATAAAAATAGTACACATAGCGGGGAAGCAAAACACATTAGCTGATGCCCTTTCGAGGATTCCGCATGAAGATTTAAGCCCGGAGGAGGTTAATAAAATTAGGGAGTTAGAAGATATAGCAGAATTTCCAGTGTGTCTGGCAATTCAACCTAAGCCTAGAGTAGTTCATGAAGACTTCGGTTTGACACTTTCTCTTAGGACTATAGATGGGGAGATACACCAAGTAGATATTAAAAAGGAACAAGGAGAAGATCCTGAAGCCTCAGCTCTTATTGAATTTCTAAAGACTGGGAAGTTTCCCGAAGAGCTATCTGAAGAGGAAGAGGATAGACTTGCCTTGCTAGCTAAAGATTTATGTATAGAATCCGGTGTTTTATATCACCATTACAAAAATATGAAGCCAAGAATTTATGTACCAATTTCCCTTAGAGCCTTAATTTTTGATTCATTTCATACAACTAAGTTAGGTGGGGGACATATGGACTTCGGTAAAACATTGAAAAAGTGCAAGAAATATTACTGGCCGCGAATGCATTCAGACATAGTAGTCTGGCATAAGCAGTGCATAACTTGTCAACTTAGGCATTCACCAAATCCGGCCTACAGAGCAGAGATGTGCACTCCTCCTATAAACACTCTTTTTGCCAAAGTTGGGTTGGATCTAGCTGGGCCTTTTCCAAAAACGCAGAGCGGGAACAAACATATTCTAAATATTGTTTGTTGGTTCACAAAATTTGTTATTTCTGTTCCTATTCCTGATGCTAAAGCGTCTACGATTGCTTCGGCGTTTCTCAAAAATTGTTATTTAAAGTTTGGTGGTTGTACAGAGTTAATATCTGACAATGCTTCGGCGTTCACTTCTGATTTCTTCAAGAGCCTATGTGCAATGCTTTATATAAATAAGACTTACGCGATTCCCCATTGGAGTCAGGGAAATGCAGTGACAGAAAGGTCGTTCAGAACGTTTCACAATATTCTTGCCAAATATATAACTAAAGATCAGCCAGATTTCGATGAGCATTTAGATTTTGCAAATTTTTGTTATAACACTTCGGTGCACCAATCAACAAATGAGACTCCGTTTTTCTTGATGTACGGTAGAGACCCAATATTTTGTGTCGACTTAATTCTTGATCCCAAAGTCAGAGAACCAATTGCAATAAGCGATGAGCAAGAGATAAAGCAAAAGATTATAGTTTCTCTAAGACACGCATGGAGGTGCGCCGCAGAAGCAAACATGGAAGCACAGCTAAGAACAAAAACATATTATGATAGATTATTACGAAACCCAACTGTTAGTATAGGTGATAGGGTTCTGTTAAGAAATTACACTGGCAAAGTTGGATCTTCGAAGAAGTTTCATCTTCCGTGGAAAGGAGTATTTCGAGTAGTAGAGATCAATGGAGTTCATGTAAAAATAACAAGTTGTAATTCACCTCAATCAAACCCTCGGGTTGTTCATATTAATCAATTAAAGAAATGTGTCGAGCCTTTACCTACTGAACCAGCCTGCACCACTACGAGTTTAGAACCAGAAGAGTCAGAAGCTCTCGAAGCAGCTAATGCTAAGGAAGTTGTAGATATGCCAGGTTTCTCGCACAAAGTCACAGAAATAAACACAGAATTAATCCAAAGCACTGAGAATATTGAAGAGCCAGCAAGGGAAGGAACGGGAAGATATAATCTAAGGAAGAATCCCAAACAGAAAATTTTATAAAAAAAAAAAAAAAAAAAAAAAATAATAAATAAATAAATAAATAAAAATATATATATATATATAAAAATAAAATAAATTTAATATAAATTTAAAAATAAATTTAAAATTTTATGAATTAATTTTTATTGGTAGCTTCGGCGATACACATTTTTTTTCCTTTCTTGTTGCTTTTATCCGTTTTCTTTTAAGAATGGAAACCATTCGCGATAAAGATGGACAAGAAATTCTTCCTTTTTTTACAAAGAGATATGTGTTTAGCAACCATTTCGATTGTATTTTTGTTGTTGATGGTGTGACATTTCATTCATCAGAAAGCTACTATATGTATTACAAGGCTCTTCTGTCAAACAACTACGAAATAGCAGAGCAAATCCTTAATCTCAAATCGGCAGCAATGATTAAAAAATTAGGATCAAATCTACCCGGGCATAATACTAAAGAGTGGCGCAAAATTTGTATTCTCGTAATGTCTATAGCAAATTGGTATAAATATAATCAAAATCCGGAGTTGAAAAGAATTTTGTTGTCAACACGCGGTATACTATTGGTGGAAGCCAGTAGAAGTGATCAGTATTGGTCTTGCGGGCTAGAAATGCATTCTAAAGACATAGTTGACAAGAAAAAGTGGAGAGGTTTAAATGTACTTGGGAGAATACTTATGTCAATTAGAGATAGAATCTTACGTAAGGATAAAATTTAAAAAAAAATGGGGGCAATAAATAGTGTATAGTTTTAGCATATGTTGTTAAGGTCGTTTTTGAGTTATCAATCCATATTTTCCATATTTTTCCACATTCTGGCTTTCCGTCCTTATTTTCCATATTTCGGTAGTAAATTAATAAATCTGAGGAAATTTAAAAAAAAATTAACAATAATAATAATAATAAATTAACTAGAGGTTTTATAACATGAAAATTTCATTATATTTTACAAACATAATTTTTTTTAAGAAATGGAACGTTTCAACATTGGTAGCCACATTGATTTTCCTCCACTTAAAGGGATTTCGTCCGAAAAAAAGGTACCTACACAATCTCCAGCTGCTAAAAGTCCTCCATCGTCGTCCACCACTCAAAATATTGGAAGTTTAGCAGAGTCCACCAGTTCATTAAGTTTGGAAAGCACTTCGGTGATCAAAAATTCCAAATCTAATGAGCAGTTTGTTGAAGAAAAAGAGAAGGAGTCCACCAAAGTCGAAACCCTTCGGGGATCTAATACTGAAGAGAAAAAAGTTGTCGAGTACATGGTTTGTGCTGTCGAAGAAAAGGGAGTTATTGGAGTTCGAAGAAATCCAGCTGCCAACAAGCAATATCCTCATTTTGTGTCGATTGACAATAATATTGCCGCCAAATGTGAAAACTTTGTGGAAAAATTAAACCTCGGCGATTTGGTTTTTATCTCAGAAATAGAATGGAAAAAAGGTTTTGAAGAGTTGGCAAGAAATGCGGGCGAGGTTACAAAGGATAGGAAAATGTGGTATGTTGGAAAAATTAACACACAGGCAAATGCCACAGTCATCGAACTTATTGATTATGCAACTCGAAGGAACTATCCTGGCGTTGTCATAAAAATTAAGCGCGGTGGGAAATTCAACACTCTTATGTGTTGTATTGTGATTTCTGCAGGTTTACAGGTAGCGTCCCGCTGTTACAGGCGTCAGCTAAACGATTTCACTCTGGAAGATTTAGAAATCGGTCAGTTGGTAACTGTATCGGTGGCAAATGTTCCTCAAGATTGTTTGGTTGATGAAGCTTATGTCCTCCCGCCACAGACTGAGTTTAAAATCGGTTCAGAAGAAATTCTTAGAATTGGTATGGGAGTCATCGGAACAGTTGGAGCTCATGCTCCGTGGCCTTACAGGAGAGATGGGAAAAACATCTTCTACCCTCTTACGCCTGAAATGTCATATGAGGAGGTTGAGCTGGCTGAGAGTGTTATTAGTGCTGCCATTGGCTATTCATCTGAGAATGAAAGGAAGGATATGGTTGAAAATAGATTTGAAGGTTGTTCGTTGTTTGTTGATAATAAATTTGAACTTCGGTTCTCCAATATTGATAATAGTAAAGTGAAGAAATTGAAAAATGTGTGGAAGGTCGATGATCAAGTAATGCTTAAGTCAGAGATGCATTTACCACATTTTGCTATCGGTGCTATTACAAAAGTTGAATTTAATGATTCTCCTTCCTTCGGGAATAACAAAAAATTTGATTTCTGGGTCACAGTTAAAGTCGTGAGTAACCAAGAGCGGAAAAATCGTGATGTTTTCGAGGAATTAGAGTATGCAAAGGACGGAGGTTATATTGTTGTCCATCCGGTTTTGTTTAAAGGTCTAGAGAGCCGTAGAGAGTGCTTTGCTTCCAACCTTCCATCTAGAATTGCAAGGACGGATACTGACCAAGGTAAACTCATGCGTGCTTTGTTGGCTCGTGAAGTTGAAGTTATTGATGAGAATGATGATGACTCTGTCACTTCGGTGATTGAACAGATGCATCCTTTGATGAGATTGTTGAATGCAAGGCAGCAAGTGACAGCGAAGAGTTTGTTGAAAGATGGTTGTCAATTCACATACCAACAGGCTCCGCCTGGTGTTGGAAAAACTTATGTCGCTTCTGTTGTTGTTGCCATTTTGTTGTCGATCTTGAATGATGCGAAGGTTGCCGTTATAACTGCTGCGAATTTACCACTCGCTAAGTTGGCAAAGGAGTTGGAAGAAATTCTTGGTAGTGCAGAAATGGAAGATTCTGGCGCGATTGCCTTCTTTTCTGGCTACGCAAAGGAAAAGTATAGGGATTCCATCAATGAGCTTCGGCGACACATGCTTATCTCCAAGTTGGCACTTAATGAAGAGAGAATGGACACTGAAATGAAGAGGGATTTTAAGGAATATAGTGAAAATTTTGAAAGAAGGCCGAGGCTGACAAAGGAGAAAAGAATGGGTTCGATGTTCTCCGAAATTTCCCAACTGAGGATTGTTTTTGCCACTTCAACTATGGCTGAGGAGATGGTTGGTAATGCGTTGCTTGACACTTCGGTGCTTATCTTTGATGAGGCGACGCAAGGTTCCTTTGCTGAGTTGGCTAATCTTGTTTGTCGTCTGCCAAAACTTGAAAAGATCCTTGTCACTGGTGATCAATACCAGTTGGGTGTTCATCTCCAGGATTTGCCGAGTTCTCTCCACGAAGGTTTTGGACTGGAGTCGATGGTTCAACAACTGGTAGGGTCCTCCTTAGTCCGCCACACACGGTTGGTTACGTGCTACCGCATGCATCCGCTGTTGGTCCATATTGTTTCGTATGCTTCATATGAACAACATGGTGAATCCTTGGAGCCTGGAACTGCTGAAGAAGACAGGACTCTGTTGACGTTGTCTCATTTTCCTCTTCCGATGCAAAACGTGCCAATAGTTCTACTCAACATCGTAGGTACTTGTAGACAGGACTCTGTTTCTCACTCGCTGACGAACGATGAACATACCACTTCGGTGGTCAATTTGGTTTCCGCCTTGTACAATTACATCTCACCAGACGTTTCTCTAGTAGTGATTTGTTTATATTTGTATCAAAAGGAATGCCTCCAAAAAGAGTTTGCAAATCTTGGTTGGAATGTTCTTGTAGTGAGTGTAGATGGGTATCAAGCCCAGGAGAGTGATTTGGTTGTGCTCGTAACTACTAGGTCGCGCCGGAACATAGGCAACCTTGGTGACACATCGGATTTCCTTCGGGATGATTGTCGTGCCACAGTGGCACTTAGTAGAGCTAAGCATGGATTGTTCCTCGTTGGAGATGTTGAGACTCTTCGGAGTGGCACAGTTTGGAACAGATTCCTCGATAAAGCGTCTGAGTACACACATATTGTTGGATCTGGATACTTGAATGTTTTGAGAAGTGGTCGATGTAAGCGAGATCGTTTTGGACAGCTTCTCTCCGCTGATGGCCGAAGTGTATCTGACTTTTCGGATGAGATCCCTTTTGAGCCTCAACAAGAAATTTGGACAAACAACCGTCGAAATGAATGTTGGAGAAATGAACCGAGCACGAGTGGTACATCTTCTGACAGGAATGTTAGAAGAGAAGACTGGTTTGATGGGGATAATGGGGGAAATACAAATAAAAACACTAACCCTTTTTATTATAGGAAAGACAGCAACTGGAAACAATGGGCTGGAAGGACAGTGACTCGCTCTAATAAATGGAATGGTGGCAGTTCTTGGCGTTAGAAGAGATTAAAAATAAAATTTTTTTTTCTTTTATTACCCTTATTATTCGCCCCAATAATTAATTTTCACAATCTTAAATCTTTTTCCCTTTCTCATTCTAAATATTTAAAATATGTGAATTTTACCTTATTCAAAATATATTTTTTTTTCAAAAATATTATTTTTTGTCACCTGATATTAAACATAGTTGTTAATACTCATTTATTCCCTACAACCTAATGTTACTTTGTAAACAGGTTCGAAACCCAGCAAAATATTCTAATTTAATGAAAATATATTGTCTCAAAATAATCAATTCATATATAAACTGTTCTCATTTTAGCATATTTATTTTTTTGACACCCATATCCATTATTTTTTGCCACTCCATTTTTGTTATAATTTATTTTTGAGATTTAAAATATTTACTTAGGTGAATCACTTGTTAGCCATAATTTATAACCCAAATTTCAAATTTACAATACTATTTACACACTTAAATCATTATTTTATATTGAGCATTTTTCTTTTACCCAACTTTTCAAAATGCCATTTTAATATTCTAATATCACTTACTTTAATTTTATCACTTAACCTTGTACAATAATCACTTTAAATCTGAAAAGTGTGCTTCACTTGTATTTTTGTTTTACTTACCCTCCGCATATTTACAGTTATCATCTAAATTTTTTTTTAAATATTCATCTAAATTTTTTTTTAAATATTCAAATTCCTTATTTCACAGATTTTTTTTTTTTACAAATAATCACATTGCCACTATAACGAATTACATTTCCACATTTTATGTTTTACCGTTATTTACCATTCCTTATATATTCCAATCACAATTACTTTCAAAATTCCACTTAAACAAAGCTATTTCATACCCAAAACTTTTTTTTTCATTTACTGACATATAAAAGCTCGGTATAGCCTGTCCAAAAAAAAAAAATCAATTCCTTAGGGATGTAAAAAAGAAACATAATTTTATTGGGGTGTTCGAAATCAAATAAAAGAGTAATGAGAATGTCTTCTGAAAATAAATAAAATATGGAAACAGCATTCGCGGAGTGCTTAGGCACACTAAAATTCCTAGCTTTTGACAATACTCATTCGGACCAGAGACGGTCCTAGAAAAACAAGGGGAGTGAATCTAGTATGCCCTCGGGCAGGAAAAATGACCCTCCAAAAATGGGTCATAACATTAGACATTCTCAAAAACTCAAAAATTTGATTTCGGTCAGCCCCACTAAAAAAAATCTATTTAAACCAAAAAGATTATAAATTAATTTTACGACCAGGGACGGTCTAGTAAAGGAAGGGACGTGTAAGACAGAATCGAATCCCGAAGGTAATACCGAGCAAATTATATATTTTGTATCCAGGTTCAATGTCCAATATTATTTCCAATGTTTTCATGTGAACACATATTTTATCCCTCCCACTTTACAACTATTTAATTCCTTTGTTCTCACTTACAATGGATGCATTATTGTTGTTAGCTTTCCCTTTTATTCCATTATTATGTTTTAGCTAACTTATATTCTATTATTCGTATTTTCCTAGTTTGTAAATAAAAGCTTTTATTATTACTTCGGTGTGTTTCGGTGTTGGGAAGATTCCGAAGGACTTGATCAACCCTAAGGAGCTTCTAGGAATGTCCCGATCACATCCTCCCCGTTACAATATCCCTTAACATCTGGGTATGGTTCAGCCGCTTCGGCGCAGAGTATAAGAAATTAAGGAAGTATAACACTCAACTAGGGGTCCCATTTTACTTTTAATAATCAATTTTAATTATAATTTTTAGTTATAATTTTTCCAATTTCAGTAATGTCAGCTTCTTTTTGAGATTGAGTATAAGTTGGGTTTACATTTACGGCTCATTTGCTTAAATTTGTCAATTTATAGTTATAATTACCCAAGTTTAAGTTTAATTACCCAAGTTTAAGTTTAAGATTTTAAAAAAAATAAATTATTTGTGAAAAAAATGCCAACTCCAGCAACTTCTCGTAATTCCTTACGAAATTTTGAACAACGTTTTCAAAAAATTGAAAATCTTCTGCTTCAAATTATTCCGGAAAATAATTCTGATAATGAACCACCATTAGCTCGATTAGAAAAACGTCTTGATAAGCTGGAAAAACTAGTACATTCACTTGTTGCATCATTTAAACAACAAAAAGTTGGACAAAATTCTAATTTTACACCAGATTTCACACCACAAACAACAGAAAATATTACACCATGGGGTTGCCCACCAGTCCTTCTAATCCGACATGTCAATGCTGCAATGTTAGATAGAGAAATTATAGAAGAAAAATCAAAAAGAGCAGTGTTGGAAAAGGTACCAGAGAATATAGATGAAAAAGAGGTAATAAAATCGATTGTAGAGGAATGCGGATTAAAAAATGATTTAATAGAAGAAGAAATTCACCGCCATCCTAGGCAAAAACGTGAGTCAAATAATAAAGCTCGTATAATTAAGATACCATTTCGAACTGTCAAGGCCCGTAATACTTTCTTAAAATTGTACCGTAAGGCACTTAAAAATTTACCAAATATTCCAAAATTCATTAGTGCCCGACGGGACATGACTATGTCTGAATTGTCTATTTTATATAATCTACGTTCCAAGGCATATGCCGCAAATCAAAAGTGTGGCCAATATAAATATGTTGTAAATGACCTTTCAATAAAGGAATTACCCAATCCAAAACCATTCAAAACTCATGCATAGGGATTTCCGAGCAAACCAAAAGAAATAAATAATCAAGTGTATAATGAGATAATTCCCAAAATTTCTTGTTTACTTATTAATGCGAGATCAATATCTAACAAAATAGCTGAATTAGAATTCCTGGTTAATCAATATAAACCTGATATAATTATGATAAATGAAACATGGTTAAATAACAATAATACAATTTGTCCCGAACTCACGATCATGGGTAAATATGAGATAGTATTAGCTAACAGAACTGCTAGTAGGGGAGGAGGGGCTTTAATTTTAATTACAAAAGAAATTAGCTTTCAAGAGATATTTTCAGGAACAAAATTTCAATGCGAACTAAATCATATCAAGCTTCTAATAGGAATCAAAACCATCCATCTAATTAATATTTACCGACCTCCTAATTGTTTATTAAAGAATACAAAAAACTTACTTAACCATCTTTCTAAGTTAACAGAATCGGACAATTTGATTTATTGTGGGGATTTTAATATAAGAAATATTGATTGGCAAGAAAATAAACTAATCGATTTAAACGATCCTTTAGCAAACTTAATGCTAGAATTCATAGACAAAAAACAACTAAAACAGTTTGTTAGAGAACCCACTAGGGAAAACTCAATTTTAGATATAATTCTCTCTAACAATATTAAAATTGTTCAAGAAGTTGAAGTTCTTGAAAATTTTTCAACATCAGACCATAAAATAGTTAAATTAATATACTAACAAAGATAGTAGGGACTAAGCTAACCAAAATATACAAAAGAGATTTCCAAAATAAAAACTTTGTAAAGCTAAACCATATGCTAATACAAAGTCAGATTGAGCGTCATATTTCCAATAAATATGATGTAAATCAAAAATATTTAACATTTATAAATGAATTATTAGAAATATATAATAACGTCATACCAAATAAACCATTAAATAAAATAATAAGAAACTCTTATCCACAACGAATAAGGGACCTATACTCTAAGAAACTAAGGTTATATAGAATAAAAAAAAAATTATTCAAATAATAATGAAGTCAAAATAGAATATAGAAATGTATCACGAGAGCTTAAAAAGCATTTAGATAAATTTAGGAATGAATCTGAAATAAAAATGATTTCACGAGGTCAAAATGGTTTTAATAAATATATTAGAAATAAACTTAAACCAAACAAAGAAATCCCAATGTTAATTGATTCAAATGGTATTATCCAATCAGATAAGAAACAAAAATGTGAATTATTTGCAAAAATTTTTCAACAAGTATTTAAAGAAAAAACAGTTAATATTTTAGATAATCACAATGACCAAGTTAATAATAACAGTCTTTCAGATATTGACATTAATTTAGGAATAATTTGGGATATTCTTAAGAAGCTCCCAAGTCAAAACTCAACATCACCCGATAACATTCCTTATATTTTACTTAAAAAATGTCCAGAATATTTGACAAAAATTCTAGGTGATATATTTAGACTATGTATAGATGAGGGTAAAATACCAGAACTCTGGCGAAAATCTATTATAATATCAATATTTAAAAAAGGATTAAAAACCGGTCCAAAAAATTATCGACCTATTTCATTGACAAGCGCAGTGTGTCGAGTATTTGAAAGAATTGTTTATAATCAAATATTAGAGTTTTTAGATGGAAAAAACTTTTTCTGTAGTGAACAATTTGGGTTTATGAAAAAAAGATCCACAACGCTACAGCTTTTAGAAATGACCAATGAATTTTACGATGCCATTCAAAATAACTGCAATGTTGATGTAATATACATCGATATCAAGAAGGCATTTGATTCGGTTCCAATAAATTTATTATTGTATAAACTAAAGCAGGCTGGGATAACCGGAAAATTATTAACTTTTCTAGAAAACTTTTTAACAAATAGAACCTTTAGGGTCAAAATAGACGATGTATTATCTGAAAATAAACCAATTCACTCGGGAGTACCGCAGGGTAGTGTTTTAGGACCCTTATTATTTTTAATATTCATAAACGATTTACCAAACTATATTTCCGAAAATGTTGGGATAAAAATGTATGCAGATGATGTCAAATTATATAAAGTTCAAAAGGAAAAATCATAAGAAAATTAAATATTATAGATGATAATTGACCAATACAAGAAGATTTTTTAAAATAAATTAGTAGGTTAAGGAAAAATCATAAGAAAATTAAATATTATAGATGATAATTGACCAATACAAGAAGATTTTCTAAAATAAATTAGTAGGTTAAGGAAAAATCATAAGAAAATTAAATATTATAGATGATAATTGACCAATACAAGAAGATTTTCTAAAATAAATTAGTAGGTTAAGGGAAAATCATAAGAAAATTAAATATTATAGATGATAATTGACCAATACAAGAAGATTTTCTAAAATAAATTAGTAGGTTAAGGGAAAATCATAAGAAAATTAAATATTATAGATGATAATTGACCAATACAAGAAGATTTTCTAAAATAAATTAGTAGGTTAAGGAAAAATAATAAGAAAATTAAATATTATAGATGATAATTGACCAATACAAGAAGATTTTCTAAAATAAATTAGTAGGTTAAGGAAAAATCATAAGAAAATTAAATATTATAGATGATAATTGACCAATACAAGAAGATTTTCTAAAATAAATTAGTAGGTTAAGGGAAAATCATAAGAAAATTAAATATTATAGATGATAATTGACCAATACAAGAAGATTTTCTAAAATAAATTAGTAGGTTAAGGGAAAATCATAAGAAAATTAAATATTATAGATGATAATTGACCAATACAAGAAGATTTTCTAAAATAAATTAGTAGGTTAAGGAAAAATCATAAGAAAATTAAATATTATAGATGATAATTGACCAATACAAGAAGATTTTCTAAAATAAATTAGTAGGTTAAGGAAAAATCATAAGAAAATTAAATATTATAGATGATAATTGACCAATACAAGAAGATTTTCTAAAATAAATTAGTAGGTTAAGGGAAAATCATAAGAAAATTAAATATTATAGATGATAATTGACCAATACAAGAAGATTTTCTAAAATAAATTAGTAGGTTAAGGGAAAATCATAAGAAAATTAAATATTATAGATGATAATTGACCAATACAAGAAGATTTTCTAAAATAAATTAGTAGGTTAAGGAAAAATCATAAGAAAATTAAATATTATAGATGATAATTGACCAATACAAGAAGATTTTCTAAAATAAATTAGTAGGTTAAGGAAAAATAATAAGAAAATTAAATATTATAGATGATAATTGACCAATACAAGAAGATTTTCTAAAATAAATTAGTAGGTTAAGGAAAAATCATAAGAAAATTAAATATTATAGATGATAATTGACCAATACAAGAAGATTTTCTAAAATAAATTAGTAGGTTAAGGGAAAATCATAAGAAAATTAAATATTATAGATGATAATTGACCAATACAAGAAGATTTTCTAAAATAAATTAGTAGGTTAAGGGAAAATCATAAGAAAATTAAATATTATAGATGATAATTGACCAATACAAGAAGATTTTCTAAAATAAATTAGTAGGTTAAGGAAAAATCATAAGAAAATTAAATATTATAGATGATAATTGACCAATGCAAGAAGATTTTCTAAAATAAATTAGTAGGTTAAGGAAAAATAATAAGAAAATTAAATATTATAGATGATAATTGACCAATACAAGAAGATTTTCTAAAATAAATTAGTAGGTTAAGGAAAAATCATAAGAAAATTAAATATTATAGATGATAATTGACCAATACAAGAAGATTTTCTAAAATAAATTAGTAGGTTAAGGAAAAATCATAAGAAAATTAAATATTATAGATGATAATTGACCAATACAATGATGATAATTGACCAATCTAAAATAAATTAGTAGGTTAAGGAAAAATCATAAGAAAATTAAATATTATAGATGATAATTGACCAATACAAGAAGATTTTCTAAAATAAATTAGTAGGTTAAGGAAAAATCATAAGAAAATTAAATATTATAGATGATAATTGACCAATACAAGAAGATTTTCTAAAATAAATTACTAGGTTAAGGAAAAATCATAAGAAAATTAAATATTATAGATGATAATTGACCAATACAAGAAGATTTTCTAAAATAAATTAGTAGGTTAAGGAAAAATCATAAGAAAATTAAATTTTATAGATGATAATTGACCAATACAAGAAGATTTTATAAAATAAATTACTAGGTTAAGGAAAAATCATAAGAAAATTAAATATTATAGATGATAATTGACCAATACAAGAAGATTTTCTAAAATAAATTAGTAGGTTAAGGAAAAATCATAAGAAAATTAAATATTATAGATGATAATTGACCAATACAAGAAGATTTTCTAAAATAAATTAGTAGGTTAAGGGAAAATCATAAGAAAATTAAATATTATAGATGATAATTGACCAATACAAGAAGATTTTCTAAAATAAATTAGTAGGTTAAGGGAAAATCATAAGAAAATTAAATATTATAGATGATAATTGACCAATACAAGAAGATTTTCTAAAATAAATTAGTAGGTTAAGGAAAAATCATAAGAAAATTAAATATTATAGATGATAATTGACCAATACAAGAAGATTTTCTAAAATAAATTAGTAGGTTAAGGAAAAATCATAAGAAAATTAAATATTATAGATGATAATTGACCAATACAAGAAGATTTTCTAAAATAAATTAGTAGGTTAAGGAAAAATCATAAGAAAATTAAATATTATAGATGATAATTGACCAATACAAGAAGATTTTCTAAAATAAATTAGTAGGTTAAGGGAAAATCATAAGAAAATTAAATATTATAGATGATAATTGACCAATACAAGAAGATTTTCTAAAATAAATTAGTAGGTTAAGGGAAAATCATAAGAAAATTAAATATTATAGATGATAATTGACGAATACAAGAAGATTTTCTAAAATAAATTAGTAGGTTAAGGAAAAATCATAAGAAAATTAAATATTATAGATGATAATTGACCAATACAAGAAGATTTTCTAAAATAAATTAGTAGGTTAAGGGAAAATCATAAGAAAATTAAATATTATAGATGATAATTGACCAATACAAGAAGATTTTCTAAAATAAATTAGTAGGTTAAGGGAAAATCATAAGAAAATTAAATATTATACATAGATGATAATTGACCAATACAAGAAGATTTTCTAAAATAAATTAGTAGGTTAAGGAAAATCATAAGAAAATTAAATATTATAGATGATAATTGACCAATACAAGAAGATTTTCTAAAATAAATTAGTAGGTTAAGGAAAAATCATAAGAAATTAAATATTATAGATGATAATTGACCAATACAAGAAGATTTTCTAAAATAAATTAGTAGGTTAAGGAAAAATCATAAGAAAATTAAATATTATAGATGATAATTGACCAATACAAGAAGATTTTCTAAAATAAATTAGTAGGTTAAGGAAAAATCATAAGAAAATTAAATATTATAGATGATAATTGACCAATACAAGAAGATTTTCTAAAATAAATTAGTAGGTTAAGGGAAAATCATAAGAAAATTAAATATTATAGATGATAATTGACCAATACAAGAAGATTTTCTAAAATAAATTAGTAGGTTAAGGGAAAATCATAAGAAAATTAAATATTATAGATGATAATTGACCAATACAAGAAGATTTTCTAAAATAAATTAGTAGGTTAAGGGAAAATCATAAGAAAATTAAATATTATAGATGATAATTGACCAATACAAGAAGATTTTCTAAAATAAATTAGTAGGTTAAGGGAAAATCATAAGAAAATTAAATATTATAGATGATAATTGACCAATACAAGAAGATTTTCTAAAATAAATTAGTAGGTTAAGGAAAAATCATAAGAAAATTAAATATTATAGATGATAATTGACCAATACAAGAAGATTTTCTAAAATAAATTAGTAGGTTAAGGAAAAATAATAAGAAAATTAAATATTATAGATGATAATTGACCAATACAAGAAGATTTTCTAAAATAAATTAGTAGGTTAAGGAAAAATCATAAGAAAATTAAATATTATAGATGATAATTGACCAATACAAGAAGATTTTCTAAAATAAATTAGTAGGTTAAGGGAAAATCATAAGAAAATTAAATATTATAGATGATAATTGACCAATACAAGAAGATTTTCTAAAATAAATTAGTAGGTTAAGGGAAAATCATAAGAAAATTAAATATTATAGATGATAATTGACCAATACAAGAAGATTTTCTAAAATAAATTAGTAGGTTAAGGAAAAATCATAAGAAAATTAAATATTATAGATGATAATTGACCAATGCAAGAAGATTTTCTAAAATAAATTAGTAGGTTAAGGAAAAATAATAAGAAAATTAAATATTATAGATGATAATTGACCAATACAAGAAGATTTTCTAAAATAAATTAGTAGGTTAAGGAAAAATCATAAGAAAATTAAATATTATAGATGATAATTGACCAATACAAGAAGATTTTCTAAAATAAATTAGTAGGTTAAGGAAAAATCATAAGAAAATTAAATATTATAGATGATAATTGACCAATACAATGATGATAATTGACCAATCTAAAATAAATTAGTAGGTTAAGGAAAAATCATAAGAAAATTAAATATTATAGATGATAATTGACCAATACAAGAAGATTTTCTAAAATAAATTAGTAGGTTAAGGAAAAATCATAAGAAAATTAAATATTATAGATGATAATTGACCAATACAAGAAGATTTTCTAAAATAAATTACTAGGTTAAGGAAAAATCATAAGAAAATTAAATATTATAGATGATAATTGACCAATACAAGAAGATTTTCTAAAATAAATTAGTAGGTTAAGGAAAAATCATAAGAAAATTAAATTTTATAGATGATAATTGACCAATACAAGAAGATTTTATAAAATAAATTACTAGGTTAAGGAAAAATCATAAGAAAATTAAATATTATAGATGATAATTGACCAATACAAGAAGATTTTCTAAAATAAATTAGTAGGTTAAGGAAAAATCATAAGAAAATTAAATATTATAGATGATAATTGACCAATACAAGAAGATTTTCTAAAATAAATTAGTAGGTTAAGGGAAAATCATAAGAAAATTAAATATTATAGATGATAATTGACCAATACAAGAAGATTTTCTAAAATAAATTAGTAGGTTAAGGGAAAATCATAAGAAAATTAATATTATAGATGATAATTGACCAATACAAGAAGATTTTCTAAAATAAATTAGTAGGTTAAGGAAAAATCATAAGAAAATTAAATATTATAGATGATAATTGACCAATACAAGAAGATTTTCTAAAATAAATTAGTAGGTTAAGGAAAAATCATAAGAAAATTAAATATTATAGATGATAATTGACCAATACAAGAAGATTTTCTAAAATAAATTAGTAGGTTAAGGAAAAATCATAAGAAAATTAAATATTATAGATGATAATTGACCAATACAAGAAGATTTTCTAAAATAAATTAGTAGGTTAAGGGAAAATCATAAGAAAATTAAATATTATAGATGATAATTGACCAATACAAGAAGATTTTCTAAAATAAATTAGTAGGTTAAGGGAAAATCATAAGAAAATTAAATATTATAGATGATAATTGACGAATACAAGAAGATTTTCTAAAATAAATTAGTAGGTTAAGGAAAAATCATAAGAAAATTAAATATTATAGATGATAATTGACCAATACAAGAAGATTTTCTAAAATAAATTAGTAGGTTAAGGGAAAATCATAAGAAAATTAAATATTATAGATGATAATTGACCAATACAAGAAGATTTTCTAAAATAAATTAGTAGGTTAAGGGAAAATCATAAGAAAATTAAATATTATACATAGATGATAATTGACCAATACAAGAAGATTTTCTAAAATAAATTAGTAGGTTAAGGGAAAATCATAAGAAAATTAAATATTATAGATGATAATTGACCAATACAAGAAGATTTTCTAAAATAAATTAGTAGGTTAAGGAAAAATCATAAGAAAATTAAATATTATAGATGATAATTGACCAATACAAGAAGATTTTCTAAAATAAATTAGTAGGTTAAGGAAAAATCATAAGAAAATTAAATATTATAGATGATAATTGACCAATACAAGAAGATTTTCTAAAATAAATTAGTAGGTTAAATTTGTAAAAATGGATCCCAACGGTGGGGAAGGGTGGGGGACGAGGGCCGAAGGCCCGAAGTGCGCCAACTTGTAAAAATGGGTCCCAACGGTGGGGAAGGGGGGGGGGGGACGAGGGCCGAAGGCCCGAAGTGCGCCAACTTGTAAAAATGGGTCCCAACGGTGGGGAAGGGGGGGGGGGGGACGAGGGCCGAAGGCCCGAAGTGCGCCAACTTGTAAAAATTGGTCCCAACGGTGGTGAAGCGGGGGGGGGGGGGGGGGGACGAGGGCCGAAGGCCCGAAGTGCGCCAACTTGTAAAAATGGGTCCCAACGGTGGTGAAGGGGGGGGGGGGGGGGGGACGAGGGCCGAAGGCCCGAAGTGCGCCAACTTGTAAAAATGGGTCCCAACGGTGTGAAGGGGGGGGGGGGGGGACGAGGGCCGAAGGCCCGAAGTGCGCCAATTTGTAAAAATGGGTCCCAACGGTGGGGAAGGGGGGGGGGGGCGGGGGGGGGGGGACGAGGCCGAAGGCCCGAAGTGCGCCAAATTGTAAAAATGGGTCCCAACGGTGGGGAAGGGGGGGACGAGGGCCGAAGGCCCGAAGTGCGCCAATTTGTAAAAATGAGTCCAAACGGTGGGGAAGGGGGGGGGGGGGGGGGCCGAGGGCCGAAGGCCCGAAGTGCGCCAATTTGTAAAAATGGGTCCCAACGGTGGGGAGGGGGGGGGACGAGGGCCGAAGGCCCGAAGTGCGCCAACTTGTAAAAATGGGTCCCAACGGTGGGGAAGGGGGGGGGGGACGAGGGCCGAAGGCCCGAAGTGCGCCAACTTGTAAAAATGGGTCCCAACGGTGGGGAAGGGGGGGGGGACGAGGGCCGAAGGCCCGAAGTGCGCCAAATTGTAAAAATTGGTCCCAACGGTGGTGAAGGGGGGGGGGGGGACGAGGGCCGAAGGCCCGAAGTGCGCCAATTTGTAAAAATGGGTCCCAACGGTGGGGAAGGGGGGGGGACGAGGGCCGAAGGCCCGAAGTGCGCCAACTTGTAAAAATGGGTCCCAACGGTGGTGAAGGGGGGGGACGAGGGCCGAAGGCCCGAAGTGCGCCAATTTGTAAAAATGGGTCCCAACGGTGGGGAAGGGGGGGGGGACGAGGCCGAAGGCCCGAAGTGCGCCAATTTGTAAAAATGGGTCCCAACGGTGGGGAAGGGGGGGGGGGGACGAGGGCCGAAGGCCCGAAGTGCGCCAATTTGTAAAAATGGGTCCCAACGGTGGGGAAGGGGGGGGGACGAGGGCCGAAGGCCCGAAGTGCGCCAATTTGTAAAAATGGGTCCCAACGGTGGGGAGGGGGGGGGGGGGACGCGGGCCGAAGGCCCGAAGTGCGCAAACTTGTAAAAATGGGTCCCAACGGTGGGGAAGGGGGGGGGGGGACGAGGGCCGCAGGCCCGAAGTGCGCCAATTTGTAAAAATGGATCCCAACGGTGGGGAAGGGTGGGGGACGAGGGCCGAAGGCCCGAAGTGCGCCAACTTGTAAAAATGGGTCCCAACGGTGGGGAAGGGGGGGGGGACGAGGGCCGAAGGCCCGAAGTGCGCCAACTTGTAAAAATGGGTCCCAACTGTGGGGAAGGGGGGGGGACGAGGGCCGAAGGCCCGAAGTGCGCCAATTTGTAAAAATGGGTCCCAACGGTGGGGAAGGGGGGGGGACGAGGGCCGAAGGCCCGAAGTGCGCCAATTTGTAAAAATGGGTCCCAACGGTGGGGAAGGGGGGGGGGGGACGAGGGCCGAAGGCCCGAAGTGCGCCAATTTGTAAAAATGGGTCCCAACGGTGGGGAAGGGGGGGACGAGGGCCGAAGGCCCGAAGTGCGCCAACTTGTAAAAATGGGTCCCAACGGTGGGGAAGGGGGGGGGGGGGGGGGACGAGGGCCGAACTAAAACATTTAATGTAAATCTCCAAGCACACAATAAACCTAGCACAGTTTTAAAGCCGCAGGCTTTCAACGCGCGTCCATGGATGCGCCTCCAATTATAAACAAACGCTTCCCCGACGTAATTAAATTTTAAAGCTATCAAACCCATTCAGCTATTTATCCCTAAGCTGGTTATCATCTATAATATTTAATTTTCTTATGATTTTTCCTTAACCTACTAATTTATTTTAGAAAATCTTCTTGTATTGGTCAATTATCATCTATAATATTTAATTTTCTTATGATTTTCCCTTAACCTACTAATTTATTTTAGAAAATCTTCTTGTATTGGTCAATTATCATCTATAATATTTAATTTTCTTATGATTTTTCCTTAACCTACTAATTTATTTTAGAAAATCTTCTTGTATTGGTCAATTATCATCTATAATATTTAATTTTCTTATGATTTTTCCTTAACCTACTAATTTATTTTTTACCTACTAATTTATTTTATTTTTAGGTTAAGGGAAAATCATAAGAAAATTAAATATTATAGATGATAATTGACCAATACAAGAAGATTTTCTAAAATAAATTAGTAGGTTAAGGAAAAATCATAAGAAAATTAAATATTATAGATGATAATTGACCAATACAAGAAGATTTTCTAAAATAAATTAGTAGGTTAAGGGAAAATCATAAGAAAATTAAATATTATAGATGATAATTGACCAATACAAGAAGATTTTCTAAAATAAATTAGTAGGTTAAGGGAAAATCATAAGAAAATTAAATATTATAGATGATAATTGACCAATACAAGAAGATTTTCTAAAATAAATTAGTAGGTTAAGGAAAAATCATAAGAAAATTAAATATTATAGATGATAATTGACCAATACAAGAAGATTTTCTAAAATAAATTAGTAGGTTAAGGAAAAATCATAAGAAAATTAAATATTATAGATGATAATTGACCAATACAAGAAGATTTTCTAAAATAAATTAGTAGGTTAAGGGAAAATCATAAGAAAATTAAATATTATAGATGATAATTGACCAATACAAGAAGATTTTCTAAAATAAATTAGTAGGTTAAGGGAAAATCATAAGAAAATTAAATATTATAGATGATAATTGACCAATACAAGAAGATTTTCTAAAATAAATTAGTAGGTTAAGGAAAAATCATAAGAAAATTAAATATTATAGATGATAATTGACCAATACAAGAAGATTTTCTAAAATAAATTAGTAGGTTAAGGAAAAATCATAAGAAAATTAAATATTATAGATGATAACCAGCTTAGGGATAAATAGCTGAATGGGTTTGATAGCTTTAAAATTTAATTACGTCGGGGAAGCGTTTGTTTATAATTGGAGGCGCATCCATGGACGCGCGTTGAAAGCCTGCGGCTTTAAAACTGTGCTAGGTTTATTGTTTGCTTGGAGATTTACATTAAATGTTTTAGTTCGGCCCTCGTCCCCCCCCCCCTTCCCCACCGTTGGGACCCATTTTTACAAGTTGGCGCACTTCGGGCCTTCGGCCCTCGTCCCCCCCTTCCCCACCGTTGGGACCCATTTTTACAAATTGGCGCACTTCGGGCCTTCGGCCCTCGTCCCCCCCCTTCACCACCGTTGGGACCCATTTTTACAAATTGGCGCACTTCGGGCCTTCGGCCCTCGTCCCCCCCCCCCCCTTCCCCACCGTTGGGACCCATTTTTACAAATTGGCGCACTTCGGGCCTTCGGCCCTCGTCCCCCCCCCCCTTCCCCACCGTTGGGACCCATTTTTACAAATTGGCGCACTTCGGGCCTTCGGCCTCGTCCCCCCCCCCCCCTTCCCCACCGTTGGGACCCATTTTTACAAATTGGCGCACTTCGGGCCTTCGGCCCTCGTCCCCCCCCCCCCCCCCCCTTCACCACCGTTGGGACCCATTTTTACACGTGGGCGCACTTCGGGCCTTCGGCCCTCGTCCCCCCCCCCCCTTCACCACCGTTGGGACCCATTTTTACAATTTGGCGCACTTCGGGCCTTCGGCCCTCGTCTCCCCCCCCCTTCACCACCGTTGGGACATATTTTTACAAGTTGGCGCACTTCGGGCCTTCGGCCCTCGTCCCCCCCCCCCCTTCCCCACAGTTGAGACCCATTTTTACAAGTTTGCGCACTTCGGGCCTTCGGCCCTCGTCCCCCCCCGTCCCCACCGTTGGGACCCATTTTTACAATTGGGCGCACTTCGGGCCTTCGGCCCTCGCCCCCCCCTTCCCCACCGTTGGGACCCATTTTTACAAATTGGCGCACTTCGGGCCTTCGGCCCTCGTCCCCCCCCCTTCCCCACCGTTGGGACCCATTTTTACAAATTGGCGCACTTCGGGCCTTCGGCCCTCGTCCCCCCCCCCCCCCTTCCCCACCGTTGGGACCCATTTTTACAAATTGGCGCACTTCGGGCCTTGGGCCCTCGTCCCCCCCCCCCCCTTCCCCACCGTTGGGACCCATTTTTACAAGTTGGCGCACTTCGGGCCTTCGGCCCTCGTCCCCCCCCCCCCCCTTCCCCACCGTTGGGACCCATTTTTACAAGTTGGCGCACTTCGGGCCTTCGGCCCTCGTCCCCCACCCTTCCCCACCGTTGGGATCCATTTTTACAAATTGGCGCACTTCGGGCCTGCGGCCCTCGTCCCCCCCCCCCTTCCCCACCGTTGGGACCCATTTTTACAAGTTGGCGCACTTCGGGCCTTCGGCCCTCGTCCCTCCCCCCCCCTCCCCACCGTTGGGACCCATTTTTACAAATTGGCGCACTTCGGGCCTTCGGCCCTCGTCCCCCCCTTCCCCACCGTTGGGACCCATTTTTACAAATTGGCGCACTTCGGGCCTTCGGCCCTCGTCCCCCCCCCCCCCTTCCCCACCGTTGGGACCCATTTTTACAAATTGGCGCACTTCGGGCCTTCGGCCTCGTCCCCCCCCTTCCCCACCGTTGGGACCCATTTTTACAAATTGGCGCACTTCGGGCCTTCGGCCCTCGTCCCCCCCCCTTCACCACCGTTGGGACCCATTTTTACAAGTTGGCGCACTTCGGGCCTTCGGCCCTCGTCCCCCCCCCCCCTTCCCCACCGTTGGGACCCATTTTTACAAATTGGCGCACTTCGGGCCTTCGGCCCTCGTCCCCCCCCCCTTCCCCACCGTTGGGACCCATTTTTACAAGTTTGCGCACTTCGGGCCTTCGGCCCTCGTCCCCCCCCCCTCCCCACCGTTGGGACCCATTTTTACAAATTGGCGCACTTCGGGCCTTCGGCCCTCGTCCCCCCCCCTTCCCCACCGTTTGGACCCATTTTTACAAATTGGCGCACTTCGGGCCTTCGGCCCTCGTCCCCACCCCCTTCCCCACCGTTGGGACCCATTTTTACAAATTGGCCCATTTCGGGCTTTCGGCCCTCGGCCCCCCCCCCCTTCCCCACCGTTGGGACCCATTTTTACAAATTGGCGCACTTCGGGCCTTCGGCCCTCGTCCCCCCCCCCCTCCCCACCGTTGGGACCCATTTTTACAAATTGGCGCACTTCGGGCCTTCGGCCCTCGTCCCCCACCCCCCCCCCCCCTTCCCCACAGTTGGGACCCATTTTTACAAGTTGGCGCACTTCGGGCCTTCGGCCCTCGTCCCCCCCCCCCCCCCTTCCCCACCGTTGGGACCCATTTTTACAAGTTGGCGCACTTCGGGCCTTCGGCCCTCGTCCCCCACCCTTCCCCACCGTTGGGACCCATTTTTACAAATTGGCGCTTCTTTCGGGCCTTCGGCCTTCGGGCCTTCGGCCCTCGTCCTCCCCCCCCCCCTTCCCCACCGTTGGGACCCATTTTTACAAGTTGGCGCACTTCGGGCCTTCGGCCCTCGTCCCCCCCCCTTCCCCACCGTTGGGATCCATTTAACAAATTGGCGCACTTCGGGCCTTCGGCCCTCGTCCCCCCCCCTTCCCCACCGTTGGGACCCATTTTTACAAATTGGCGCACTTCGGGCCTTCTGCCCTCGTCCCCCCCCCCCTTCCCCACAGTTGGGACCCATTTTACAAGTTGGCGCACTTCGGGCCTTCGGCCCTCGTCCCCCCCCCCCCCCCCTTCCCCACCGTTGGGACCCATTTTTACAAGTTGGCGCACTTCGGGCCTTCGGCCCTCGTCCCCCACCCTTCCCCACCGTTGGGACCCATTTTTACAAATTGGCGCACTTCGGGCCTTCGGCCCTCGTCCTCCCCCCCCCTTCCCCACCGTTGGGACCCATTTTTACATTTTGGCGCACTTCGGGCCTTCGGCCCTCGTCCCCCCCCCCCTTCCCCACCGTTGGGATCCATTTAACAAATTGGCGCACTTCGGGCCTGCGGCCCTCGTCCCCCCCCCCTTCCCCACCGTTGGGACCCAATTTTACAGGTTGGCGCACTTCGGGCCTTCGGCCCTCGTCCCCCCCCCCCTTCCCCACCGTTGGGACACATTTTTCTAATTTGGGTCACTTCGGGCCTTGTACCGTCAGTTTCGGTGCCACAGTGAGTGTGGCACCAGAATGGACATTCGCACTAAACTCCCCGGGGTCGATTACCTAATACCCAACCGGTTTTATATCGATTCCAAAAACCGTCCCATGACCGGTCGTTTCAGTGCCACACTCAAATGTGGCACCAAAATGACCGTGCTCATTGAACTCAGCGTGGTCGATTACATACTATCCCACCGGTTTTATTTCAGTCCCATTTGTCGTTTTCCAGTTATAGAAATACGACAAAATATCACACCCCCTTATGCGACAAAATGCCACCATTTAAAAAGGGTTACAACGGCATATCGTATCTTAGAGTTCGATTTTTTTCGAAAATTTTTTTTTATTTGACATCTACTAAATGCGGGTCAGGGCCCTCTAAGCGGAAGTTTTCCGCTATTTCTTCCGGTTCACGAGATAGCCAAGTCCCAGGGGTCGTTTCGGCGCGAAGGAGACGGCGCAGAGTCTCGGCTATAATTTTCCTAGATGCCCCAGGTCAATAACCGTGAACAATGTGCAAGTTTCAGGAAGGTCCCGGTACCCGTTCTTGAGTTCTGAGTTTTTTTGAACGAAACACAAAACTATTATATATATATATAATTGACCAACACAAGAAGATTTTCTAAAATAAATTAGTAGGTTAAGGAAAAATCATAAGAAAATTAAATATTATAGATGATAATTGACCAATACAAGAAGATTTTCTAAAATAAATTAGTAGGTTAAGGAAAAATCATAAGAAAATTAAATATTATAGATGATAATTGACCAATACAAGAAGATTTTCTAAAATAAATTAGTAGGTTAAGGGAAAATCATAAGAAAATTAAATATTATAGATGATAATTGACCAATACAAGAAGATTTTCTAAAATAAATTAGTAGGTTAAGGAAAAATCATAAGAAAATTAAATATTATAGATGATAATTGACCAATACAAGAAGATTTTCTAAAATAAATTAGTAGGTTAAGGGAAAATCATAAGAAAATTAAATATTATAGATGATAATTGACCAATACAAGAAGATTTTCTAAAATAAATTAGTAGGTTAAGGGAAAATCATAAGAAAATTAAATATTATAGATGATAATTGACCAATACAAGAAGATTTTCTAAAATAAATTAGTAGGTTAAGGAAAAATCATAAGAAAATTAAATATTATAGATGATAATTGACCAATACAAGAAGATTTTCTAAAATAAATTAGTAGGTTAAGGGAAAATCATAAGAAAATTAAATATTATAGATGATAATTGACCAATACAAGAAGATTTTCTAAAATAAATTAGTAGGTTAAGGAAAAATCATAAGAAAATTAAATATTATAGATGATAATTGACCAATACAAGAAGATTTTCTAAAATAAATTAGTAGGTTAAGGGAAAATCATAAGAAAATTAAATATTATAGATGATAATTGACCAATACAAGAAGATTTTCTAAAATAAATTAGTAGGTTAAGGAAAAATCATAAGAAAATTAAATATTATAGATGATAATTGACCAATACAAGAAGATTTTCTAAAATAAATTAGTAGGTTAAGGGAAAATCATAAGAAAATTAAATATTATAGATGATATTTGACCAATACAAGAAGATTTTCTAAAATAAATTAGTAGGTTAAGGGAAAATCATAAGAAAATTAAATATTATAGATGATAATTGACCAATACAAGAAGATTTTCTAAAATAAATTAGTAGGTTAAGGAAAAATCATAAGAAAATTAAATATTATAGATGATAATTGACCAATACAAGAAGATTTTCTAAAATAAATTAGTAGGTTAAGGAAAAATCATAAGAAAATTAAATATTATAGATGATAATTGACCAATACAAGAAGATTTTCTAAAATAAATTAGTAGGTTAAGGGAAAATCATAAGAAAATTAAATATTATAGATGATAATTGACCAATACAAGAAGATTTTCTAAAATAAATTAGTAGGTTAAGGAAAAATCATAAGAAAATTAAATATTATAGATGATAATTGACCAATACAAGAAGATTTTCTAAAATAAATTAGTAGGTTAAGGGAAAATCATAAGAAAATTAAATATTATAGATGATAATTGACCAATACAAGAAGATTTCTAAAATAAATTAGTAGGTTAAGGGAAAATCATAAGAAAATTAAATATTATAGATGATAATTGACCAATACAAGAAGATTTTCTAAAATAAATTAGTAGGTTAAGGAAAAATCATAAGAAAATTAAATATTATAGATGATAATTGACCAATACAAGAAGATTTTCTAAAAAACAATAGAGTCTTAAGGGAAAATCATAAGAAAATTAAATATTATAGATGATAATTGACCAATACAAGAAGATTTTCTAAAATAAATTAGTAGGTTAAGGAAAAATCATAAGAAAATTAAATATTATAGATGATAATTGACCAATACAAGAAGATTTTCTAAAATAAATTAGTAGGTTAAGGGAAAATCATAAGAAAATTAAATATTATAGATGATAATTGACCAATACAAGAAGATTTTCTAAAATAAATTAGTAGGTTAAGGAAAAATCATAAGAAAATTAAATATTATAGATGATAATTGACCAATACAAGAAGATTTTCTAAAATAAATTAGTAGGTTAAGGGAAAATCATAAGAAAATAAATATTATAGATGATAATTGACCAATACAAGAAGATTTTCTAAAATAAATTAGTAGGTTAAGGGAAAATCATAAGAAAATTAAATATTATAGATGATAATTGACCAATACAAGAAGATTTTCTAAAATAAATTAGTAGGTTAAGGAAAAATCATAAGAAAATTAAATATTATAGATGATAATTGACCAATACAAGAAGATTTTCTAAAATAAATTAGTAGGTTAAGGAAAAATCATAAGAAAATTAAATATTATAGATGATAATTGACCAATACAAGAAGATTTTCTAAAATAAATTAGTAGGTTAAGGGAAAATCATAAGAAATTAAATATTATAGATGATAATTGACCAATACAAGAAGATTTTCTAAAATAAATTAGTAGGTTAAGGAAAAATCATAAGAAAATTAAATATTATAGATGATAATTGACCAATACAAGAAGATTTTCTAAAATAAATTAGTAGGTTAAGGGAAAATCATAAGAAAATTAAATATTATAGATGATAATTGACCAATACAAGAAGATTTTCTAAAATAAATTAGTAGGTTAAGGGAAAATCATAAGAAAATTAAATATTATAGATGATAATTGACCAATACAAGAAGATTTTCTAAAATAAATTAGTAGGTTAAGGAAAAATCATAAGAAAATTAAATATTATAGATGATAATTGACCAATACAAGAAGATTTTCTAAAATAAATTAGTAGGTTAAGGGAAAATCATAAGAAAATTAAATATTATAGATGATAATTGACCAATACAAGAAGATTTTCTAAAATAAATTAGTAGGTTAAGGAAAAATCATAAGAAAATTAAATATTATAGATGATAATTGACCAATACAAGAAGATTTTCTAAAATAAATTAGTAGGTTAAGGGAAAATCATAAGAAAATTAAATATTATAGATGATAATTGACCAATACAAGAAGATTTTCTAAAATAAATTAGTAGGTTAAGGAAAAATCATAAGAAATTAAATATTATAGATGATAATTGACCAATACAAGAAGATTTTCTAAAATAAATTAGTAGGTTAAGGGAAAATCATAAGAAAATTAAATTATAGATGATAATTGACCAATACAAGAAGATTTTCTAAAATAAATTAGTAGGATAAGGGAAAATCATAAGAAAATTAAATATTATAGATGATAATTGACCAATACAAGAAGATTTTCTAAAATAAATTAGTAGGTTAAGGAAAATCATAAGAAAATTAAATATTATAGATGATAATTGACCAATACAAGAAGATTTTCTAAAATAAATTAGTAGGTTAAGGAAAAATCATAAGAAAATTAAATATTATAGATGATAATTGACCAATACAAGAAGATTTTCTAAAATAAATTAGTAGGTTAAGGGAAAATCATAAGAAAATTAAATATTATAGATGATAATTGACCAATACAAGAAGATTTTCTAAAATAAATTAGTAGGTTAAGGAAAAATCATAAGAAAATTAAATATTATAGATGATAATTGACCAATACAAGAAGATTTTCTAAAATGAATTAGTAGGTTAAGGGAAAATCATAAGAAAATTAAATATTATAGATGATAATTGACCAATACAAGAAGATTTTCTAAAATAAATTAGTAGGTTAAGGAAAAATCATAAGAAAATTAAATATTATAGATGATAATTGACCAATACAAGAAGATTTTCTAAAATAAATTAGTAGGTTAAGGAAAAATCATAAGAAAATTAAATATTATAGATGATAATTGACCAATACAAGAAGATTTTCTAAAATAAATTAGTAGGTTAAGGAAAAATCATAAGAAAATTAAATATTATAGATGATAATTGACCAATACAAGAAGATTTTCTAAAATAAATTAGTAGGTTAAGGGAAAATCATAAGAAAATTAAATATTATAGATGATAAGTATACAAGAAGATACAAGAAGATTTTATATATACCAATACAAGAAGATTTTCTAAAATAAATTAGTAGGTTAAGGAAAAATCATAAGAAAATTAAATATTATAGATGATAATTGACCAATACAAGAAGATTTTCTAAAATAAATTAGTAGGTTAAGGAAAAATCATAAGAAAATTAAATATTATAGATGATAATTGACCAATACAAGAAGATTTTCTAAAATAAATTAGTAGGTTAAGGAAAAATCATAAGAAAATTAAATATTATAGATGATAATTGACCAATACAAGAAGATTTTCTAAAATAAATTAGTAGGTTAAGGGAAAATCATAAGAAAATTAAATATTATAGATGATAATTGACCAATACAAGAAGATTTTCTAAAATAAATTAGTAGGTTAAGGAAAAATCATAAGAAAATTAAATATTATAGATGATAATTGACCAATACAAGAAGATTTTCTAAAATAAATTAGTAGGTTAAGGGAAAATCATAAGAAAATTAAATATTATAGATGATAATTGACCAATACAAGAAGATTTTCTAAAATAAATTAGTAGGTTAAGGAAAAATCATAAGAAAATTAAATATTATAGATGATAATTGACCAATACAAGAAGATTTTCTAAAATAAATTAGTAGGTTAAGGAAAAATCATAAGAAAATTAAATATTATAGATGATAATTGACCAATACAAGAAGATTTTCTAAAATAAATTAGTAGGTTAAGGAAAAATCATAAGAAAATTAAATATTATAGATGATAATTGACCAATACAAGAAGATTTTCTAAAATAAATTAGTAGGTTAAGGGAAAATCATAAGAAAATTAAATATTATAGATGATAAGTATACAAGAAGATACAAGAAGATTTTATATATACCAATACAAGAAGATTTTCTAAAATAAATTAGTAGGTTAAGGAAAAATCATAAGAAAATTAAATATTATAGATGATAATTGACCAATACAAGAAGATTTTCTAAAATAAATTAGTAGGTTAAGGGAAAATCATAAGAAAATTAAATATTATAGATGATATTTGACCAATACAAGAAGATTTTCTAAAATAAATTAGTAGGTTAAGGGAAAATCATAAGAAAATTAATATTATAGATGATAATTGACCAATACAAGAAGATTTTCTAAAATAAATTAGTAGGTTAAGGAAAAATCATAAGAAAATTAAATATTATAGATGATAATTGACCAATACAAGAAGATTTTCTAAAATAAATTAGTAGGTTAAGGGAAAATCATAAGAAAATTAAATATTATAGATGATAATTGACCAATACAAGAAGATTTTCTAAAATAAATTAGTAGGTTAAGGAAAAATCATAAGAAAATTAAATATTATAGATGATAATTGACCAATACAAGAAGATTTTCTAAAATAAATTAGTAGGTTAAGGGAAAATCATAAGAAAATTAAATATTATAGATGATAATTGACCAATACAAGAAGATTTTCTAAAATAAATTAGTAGGTTAAGGGAAAATCATAAGAAAATTAAATATTATAGATGATAATTGACCAATACAAGAAGATTTTCTAAAATAAATTAGTAGGTTAAGGAAAATCATAAGAAAATTAAATATTATAGATGATAATTGACCAATACAAGAAGATTTTCTAAAATAAATTAGTAGGTTAAGGGAAAATCATAAGAAAATTAAATATTATAGATGATAATTGACCAATACAAGAAGATTTTCTAAAATAAATTAGTAGGTTAAGGGAAAATCATAAGAAAATTAAATATTATAGATGATAATTGACGAATACAAGAAGATTTTCTAAAATAAATTAGTAGGTTAAGGAAAAATCATAAGAAAATTAAATATTATAGATGATAATTGACCAATACAAGAAGATTTTCTAAAATAAATTAGTAGGTTAAGGGAAAATCATAAGAAAATTAAATATTATAGATGATAATTGACCAATACAAGAAGATTTTCTAAAATAAATTAGTAGGTTAAGGGAAAATCATAAGAAAATTAAATATTATAGATGATAATTCTATAATATTTAATTTTCTTATGATTTTTCCTTAACCTACTAATTTATTTTAGAAAATCTTCTTGTATTGGTCAATTATCATCTATAATATTTAATTTTCTTATGATTTTTCCTTAACCTACTAATTTATTTTAGAAAATCTTCTTGTATTGGTCAATTATCATCTATAATATTTAATTTTCTTATGATTTTTCCTTAACCTAATAATTTATTTTAGAAAATCTTCTTGTATTGGTCAATTATCATCTATAATATTTAATTTTCTTATGATTTTTCCTTAACCTACTAATTTATTTTAGAAAATCTTCTTGTATTGGTCAATTATCATCTATAATATTTAATTTTCTTATGATTTTCCCTTAACCTACTAATTTATTTTAGAAAATCTTCTTGTATTGGTCAATTATCATCTATAATATTTAATTTTCTTATGATTTTCCCTTAACCTACTAATTTATTTTAGAAAATCTTCTTGTATTGGTCAATTATCATCTATAATATTTAATTTTCTTATGATTTTTCCTTAACCTACTAATTTATTTTAGAAAATCTTCTTGTATTGGTCAATTATCATCTATAATATTTAATTTTCTTATGATTTTCCCTTAACCTACTAATTTATTTTAGAAAATCTTCTTGTATTGGTCAATTATCATCTATAATATTTAATTTTCTTATGATTTTCCCTTAACCTACTAATTTATTTTAGAAAATCTTCTTGTATTGGTCAATTATCATCTATAATATTTAATTTTCTTATGATTTTTCCTTAACCTACTAATTTATTTTAGAAAATCTTCTTGTATTGGTCAATTATCATCTATAATATTTAATTTTCTTATGATTTTCCCTTAACCTACTAATTTATTTTAGAAAATCTTCTTGTATTGGTCAAATATCATCTATAATATTTAATTTTCTTATGATTTTCCCTTAACCTACTAATTTATTTTAGAAAATCTTCTTGTATTGGTCAATTATCATCTATAATATTTAATTTTCTTATGATTTTTCCTTAACCTACTAATTTATTTTAGAAAATCTTCTTGTATTGGTCAATTATCATCTATAATATTTAATTTTCTTATGATTTTCCCTTAACCTACTAATTTATTTTAGAAAATCTTCTTGTATTGGTCAATTATCATCTATAATATTTAATTTTCTTATGATTTTTCCTTAACCTACTAATTTATTTTAGAAAATCTTCTTGTATTGGTCAATTATCATCTATAATATTAATTTTCTTATGATTTTTCCTTAACCTACTAATTTATTTTAGAAAATCTTCTTGTATTGGTCAATTATCATCTATAATATTTAATTTTCTTATGATTTTTCCTTAACCTACTAATTTATTTTAGAAAATCTTCTTGTATTGGTCAATTATCATCTATAATATTTAATTTTCTTATGATTTTCCCTTAACCTACTAATTTATTTTAGAAAATCTTCTTGTATTGGTCAATTATCATCTATAATATTTAATTTTCTTATGATTTTTCCTTAACCTACTAATTTATTTTAGAAAATCTTCTTGTATTGGTCAATTATCATCTATAATATTTAATTTTCTTATGATTTTTCCTTAACCTACTAATTTATTTTAGAAAATCTTCTTGTATTGGTCAATTATCATCTATAATATTTAATTTTCTTATGATTTTCCCTTAACCTACTAATTTATTTTAGAAAATCTTCTTGTATTGGTCAATTATCATCTATAATATTTAATTTTCTTATGATTTTCCTTAACCTACTAATTTATTTTAGAAAATCTTCTTGTATTGGTCAATTATCATCTATAATATTTAATTTTCTTATGATTTTTCCTTAACCTACTAATTTATTTTAGAAAATCTTCTTGTATTGGTCAATTATCATCTATAATATTTAATTTTCTTATGATTTTCCCTTAACCTACTAATTTATTTTAGAAAATCTTCTTGTATTGGTCAATTATCATCTATAATATTTAATTTTCTTATGATTTTTCCTTAACCTACTAATTTATTTTAGAAAATCTTCTTGTATTGGTCAATTATCATCTATAATATTTAATTTTCTTATGATTTTCCCTTAACCTACTAATTTATTTTAGAAAATCTTCTTGTATTGGTCAATTATCATCTATAATATTTAATTTTCTTATGATTTTTCCTTAACCTACTAATTTATTTTAGAAAATCTTCTTGTATTGGTCAATTATCATCTATAATATTTAATTTTCTTATGATTTTCGCTTAACCTACTAATTTATTTTAGAAAATCTTCTTGTATTGGTCAATTATCATCTATAATATTTAATTTTCTTATGATTTTCCCTTAACCTACTAATTTATTTTAGAAAATCTTCTTGTATTGGTCAATTATCATCTATAATATTTAATTTTCTTATGATTTTTCCTTAACCTACTAATTTATTTTAGAAAATCTTCTTGTATTGGTCAATTATCATCTATAATATTTAATTTTCTTATGATTTTCCCTTAACCTACTAATTTATTTTAGAAAATCTTCTTGTATTGGTCAATTATCATCTATAATATTTAATTTTCTTATGATTTTTCCTTAACCTACTAATTTATTTTAGAAAATCTTCTTGTATTGGTCAATTATCATCTATAATATTTAATTTTCTTATGATTTTTCCTTAACCTACTAATTTATTTTAGAAAATCTTCTTGTATTGGTCAATTATATATATATATAATAGTTTTGAGTTTCGTTCAAAAAAACTCAGAACTCAAGAACGGGTACCGGGACCTTCCTGAAACTTGCACATTGTTCACGGTTATTGACCTGGGGCATCTAGGAAAATTATAGCCGAGACTCTGCGCCGTCTCCTTCGCGCCGAAACGACCCCTGGGACTTGGCTATCTCGTGAACCGGAAGAAATAGCGGAAAACTTCCGCTTAGAGGGCCCTGACCCGCATTTAGTAGATGTCAAATAAAAAAAAATTTTCGAAAAAAATCGAACTCTAAGATACGATATGCCGTTGTAACCCTTTTTAAATGGTGGCATTTTGTCGCATAAGGGGGTGTGATATTTTGTCGTATTTCTATAACTGGAAAACGACAAATGGGACTGAAATAAAACCGGTGGGATAGTATGTAATCGACCACGCTGAGTTCAATGAGCACGGTCATTTTGGTGCCACATTTGAGTGTGGCACTGAAACGACCGGTCATGGGACGGTTTTTGGAATCGATATAAAACCGGTTGGGTATTAGGTAATCGACCCCGGGGAGTTTAGTGCGAATGTCCATTCTGGTGCCACACTCACTGTGGCACCGAAACTGACGGTACAAGGCCCGAAGTGACCCAAATTAGAAAAATGTGTCCCAACGGTGGGGAAGGGGGGGGGGGACGAGGGCCGAAGGCCCGAAGTGCGCCAACCTGTAAAAATGGGTCCCAACGGTGGGGAAGGGGGGGGGGGGGGGACGAGGGCCGCAGGCCCGAATTGCGCCAATTTGTTAAATGGATCCCAACGGTGGGGAAGGGGGGGGGGACGAGGGCCGAAGGCCCGAAGTGCGCCAATTTGTAAAAATGGGTCCCAACGGTGGGGAAGGGTGGGGGACGAGGGCCGAAGGCCCGAAGTGCGCCAACTTGTAAAAATGGGTCCCAACGGTGGGGAAGGGGGGGGGGGGACGAGGGCCGAAGGCCCGAAGTGCGCCAACTTGTAAAAATGGGTCCCAACTGTGGGGAAGGGGGGGGGGGGGGACGAGGGCCGAAGGCCCGAAGTGCGCCAATTTGTAAAAATGGGTCCCAACGGTGGGGAAGGGTGGGGGACGAGGGCCGAAGGCCCGAAGTGCGCCAACTTGTAAAAATGGGTCCCAACGGTGGGGAAGGGGGGGGGGGTGGGGGACGAGGGCCGAAGGCCCGAAGTGCGCCAATTTGTAAAAATGGGTCCCAACGGTGGGAGGGGGGGGGGGGGACGAGGGCCGAAGGCCCGAAGTGCGCCAATTTGTAAAAATGGGTCCCAACGGTGGGGCAGGGGGGGGGACGAGGGCCGAAGGCCCGAAGTGCGCCAAAATGTAAAAATGGGTCCCAACGGTGGGGCGGGGGGGGGGGGGACGAGGGCCGAAGGCCCGAAGTGCGCCAATTTGTAAAAATGGGTCCCAACGGTGGGGAAGGGGGGGGGGACGAGGGCCGAAGGCCCGAAGTGCGCCAATTTGTAAAAATGGGTCCCAACGGTGGGGAAGGGGGGGGGGGGGACGAGGGCCGACCGCCCGAAGTCCAAAAACTTTTAAAAATGGGTCCCAACGGTGGGGAGGGGGGGGGGGGGCGAGGGCCGAAGGCCCGAAGTGCGCCAATTTGTAAAAATGGGTCCCAACGGTGGGGAAGGGGGGGGGGACGAGGGCCGAAGGCCCGAAGTGCGCCAACTTGTAAAAATGGGTCCCAACGGTGGTGAAGGGGGGGGGGGGGGGACGAGGGCCGAAGGCCCGAAGTGCCCCAATTTGTAAAAATGGGTCCCAACGGTGGGGAAGGGGGGGGACGAGGCCGAAGGCCCGAAGTGCGCCAATTTGTAAAAATGGGTCCCAACGGTGGGGAAGGGGGGGGGGGGACGAGGGCCGAAGGCCCGAAGTGCGCCAATTTGTAAAAATGGGTCCCAACGGTGGGGAAGGGGGGGGGGGGGGACGAGGGCCCAAGGACCGAAGTGCGCCAATTTGTAAAAATGGGACCCAACGGTGGGGACGGGGGGGGCCCAGGGCCCAAGGCCCGAAGTGCGCAAACTTGTAAAAATGGGTCCCAACGGTGGGGAAGGGGGGGGGACGAGGGCCGCAGGACCTAAGTGCTCCAAAATTAAAAAATCCATACCAACACAGAGGACGGGTGGGGGACTAGGGCCGAAGGCCCGAAGTGCGCCAACTTGTAAAAATGGGTCCCAACGGTGGGGAAGGGGGGGGGGACGAGGGCCGAAGGCCCGAAGTGCGCCAACTTGTAAAAATGGGTCCCAACTGTGGGGAAGGGGGGGGGGGGGACGAGGGCCGAAGGCCCGAAGTGCGCCAATTTGTAAAAATGGGTCCCAACGGTGGGGAAGGGGGGGGGGGACGAGGGCCGAAGGCCCGAAGTGCGCCAATTTGTAAAAATGGGTCCCAACGGTGGGGAAGGGGGGGGGGGGGTCGAGGGCCGAAGGCCCGAAGTGCGCCACATTGTAAAAATGGGTCCCAACGGTGGGGAGGGGGGGGGGAGGTGGGCCGAAGGCCCGAAGTGCGCCAATTTGTAAAAATGGGTCCCAACGGTGGGGAGGGGGGGGGGGGGACGAGGGCCGAAGGCCCGAAGTGCGCAAACTTGTAAAAATGGGTCACAACTGTGGGGAAGGGGGGGGGGACGAGGGCCGAAGGCCCGAAGTGCGCCAACTTGTAAAAATTGGTCCCAACGGTGGTGAAGGGGGGGGGGGACGAGGGCCGAAGGCCCGAAGTGCGCCAACTTGTAAAAATGGGTCCCAACGGTGGTGAAGGGGGGGGGGGACGAGGGCCGAAGGCCCGAAGTGCGCCAATTTGTAAAAATGGGTCCCAACGGTGGGGAAGGGGGGGGGGACGAGGCCGAAGGCCCGAAGTGCGCCAATTTGTAAAAATGGGTCCCAACGGTGGGGAAGGGGGGGGGGGACGAGGGCCGAAGGCCCGAAGTGCGCCAATTTGTAAAAATGGGTCCCAACGGTGGGGAAGGGGGGGGGGACGAGGGCCGAAGGCCCGAAGTGCGCCAATTTGTAAAAATGGGTCCCAACGGTGGGGAGGGGGGGGGGACGAGGGCCGAAGGCCCGAAGTGCGCAAACTTGTAAAAATGGGTCTCAACTGTTGGGAAGGGGGGGGGGGGGGACGAGGGCCGAAGGCCCGAAGTGCGCCAACTTGTAAAAATTGGTCCCAACGGTGGGAAGGGGGGGGGGGGGAGGACGAGGGCCGAAGGCCCGAAGTGCGCCAATTGTAAAAATGGGTCCCAACGGTGGGGAAGGGGGGGGCGGGGCCGAAGGCCCGAAGTGCGCCAATTTGTAAAAATGGGTCCCAACGGTGGGGAGGGGGGGGGGACGAGGGCCGAAGGCCCGAAGTGCGCAAACTTGTAAAAATGGGTCTCAACTGTGGGGAAGGGGGGGGGGGGGGGGCCCAGGGCCGAAGGCCCGAAGTGCGCCAACTTGTAAAAATTGGTCCCAACGGTGGGGAAGGGGGGGGGGACGAGGGCCGAAGGCCCGAAGTGCGCCAAAATGTAAAAATGGGTCCCAACGGTGGTGAAGGGGGGGGGGGGGACGAGGGCCGAAGGCCCGAAGTGCGCCAACTTGTAAAATGGGTCCCAACGGTGGTGAAGGGGGGGGGGGACGAGGGCCGAAGGCCCGAAGTGCGCCAATTTGTAAAAATGGGTCCCAACGGTGGGGAAGGGGGGGGGGACGAGGCCGAAGGCCCGAAGTGCGCCAATTTGTAAAAATGGGTCCCAACGGTGGGGAAGGGGGGGGGGGACGAGGGCCGAAGGCCCGAAGTGCGCCAATTTGTAAAAATGGGTCCAAACGGTGGGGAAGGGGGGGGGGACGAGGGCGAAGGCCCGAAGTGCGCCAATTTGTAAAAATGGGTCCCAACGGTGGGGAGGGGGGGGGGGGACGAGGGCCGAAGGCCCGAAGTGCGCAAACTAGTAAAAATGGGTCTCAACTGTGGGGAAGGGGGGGGACGAGGGCCGAAGGCCCGAAGTGCGCCAACTTGTAAAAATTGGTCCCAACGGTGGTGAAGGGGGGGGGGCGAGGGCCGACGTTGCTCCTTGGAGTTGGGGGTTGGGGCTTTTCTCGTTTTAGGCCGAAGTGCGCCAACTTGTAAAAATGGGTCCCAACGGTGGTGAGGGGGGGGGGGACGAGGGCCGAAGGCCCGAAGTGCGCCACTTGTAAAAATGGGTCCCAACGGTGGTGAAGGGGGGGGGGGGGGGGGCCCGAGGCCCGAAGGCCCGAAGTGCGCCAATTTGTAAAAATGGGTCCCAACGGTGGGGAAGGGGGGGGGGGACGCGGCCGAAGGCACTAAGTGCACCTAATTTTAACAATGGTTCCCAACGGTCGCGAAGGGGGGGGGGGGGGGGGACGAGGGCCGAAGGCCCGAAGTGCGCCAATTTGTAAAA